>BNCP01000046.1:902500-1094590 GCA_019650235.1 Volvox reticuliferus
GAGTATGCTCGGGTGGGAGCTCTGTTGGAAACGCACCCCTGCTGCGTGCTACCCCCCTGCCTGCTTTGGGAGAGCTCACAGGTGCAGATGAGAACACACAAACTATCGGGAAGGAGGTGGGCACCTAAAGCAGCCTTCTACTTGCACTCTGCCTCATATCGATTTCCGAACTGCGGGGTTCTCAGGTCCAAGTTGTTCATTCCTTTGTTCCGGTGTCGTGCCGCTTTGTCGTCGTTCCCGTCTGCTCACGAATCACGCTATGTCTCGATCACTTCCGGTGTCGGCAGGTACATTCCCTTCAGTGGCGGCCCGCGGAAGTGTGTGGGCGACCAGTTCGCGTTGATGGAGGCGGTGGTGGCTCTGACGGTGCTGTTGCGACAGTTTGACTTCTCCTTGGTACCCAACCAGAAGGTACGACTGTGCGTGTTCTGTAATGTGGACCACATGGATTGCGCTTAAGGATCATGATCGTGTAGGTTTAGGGCAGGGGGGCAGGGGGGCAGGGGGGCAGGGGAGGTTTCGCTTTGTGCGTGCATGTGACCAGTTGCACCACCCGCTCACGGAGAGCTCCGTCGTCCACGGTGCCATCCCGGCTTGCTCCACTACATGCCCAATTCCCTGCGTATATTATATGTATATATATATATATATATATATAATATTAAAGCCTCTGCAGGTGCTGTCCCTGCCCCTTCTTCTCGCGCAATCCTACTCATTCACGCCCTTCCCATTCTGCGGTGCTGTCATGCACCCCCTTGCTCTCCTGCCATACTTAACGGCATTCACCTATGGATAGATTGGTATGACCACGGGAGCCACCATCCACACCACCGACGGTTTGTACATGTACGTCAAGGAGCGCGCTACAGCTGCCAGCCAGGCGGCATCGGGAACGCCAGCCGTGGTGGCGGCTTGAACTTGCCTTCCTTTCAAGATTTGCAGGGCCTGATGCAAATAGAATCACCGTCGGGTGATTTCTTAAGCGGCCTCAGGGAGCGAACGATACCGCTGTAGCAGACCGTTATGAGCCGTAGCCCAGGAGCTGGATTGGGAATGCGCGGAAGGCCAATTACCGGGGGGTGTTGAAACGTCTCAGGTTTGGCAGGGTCCGCGGTAGGGGGTCAGGTAACCCAGCAATCGACATGGTACTAATGTCTTGCCACGTGGGGACGGTTGGTGGTGGTCCGTTGGGCTGATGGCTTGACCACCAGACTACTGGAGATCTGCTGTACGGGTCTGTACCTCAGCTGGCTGGAAGCTGAACCCAAATAAAGTATTCGTACGGTGCCGTACCTGCGCTAAGAGGCTTCGGAGCCGTAAGTTTTCCGTTTGCCGTTTACGGCTCACATGTTGTCGCGGCGGCGTCAGTGTTCCATATGCCGTAGTTTTGAAGAGGAGCGTGCGGGAGCAGGTGTGTGGTGACGTGTGTGGTGATCAGGTGTGTATGAATTCTAAACAAAACGATACGAAGGGCCCAAAATGAAGGTTGAATCTTTCAATGTGCTGCCTACATCATGGACTGCCTACCCTAGTAAAATACGCGCCTTAAAAATCATCACCATCACCACCACTCAGGAGCGTGGAGGAGAGTGCAAAAGCTAGCATATCAATACCTGCCGGCGCAGGTCGGCACGCTCATCCGGGAGTGAATGTAAGGAAGGAGAGAGGGGCAAGGTCCTGGCGACATGGCGCAGGTGAGCGAGCAGTTTACTAATCGAATTAAAAGTGCCTGTGATGAGCCCCCCCAACCTCAAAAGACCTCCCTGACTTCATACGTGACACGGTATAATGCCGTGAGATAATAACGAGTCTTGATAGATGGGAGGTACGCATAACGATCTGAAGCCGCTGCAAGGCAGTGATCAGTCTAGGTCACGAGCAGCAGCATTGCGTTTTGTAACCGTCATCTGCAAACCACGGAAATGGAATCTCCTCGAAAGCATCTGGAATGTCGCTTCGTTTAAAACAACCCTCAGCAATGAAATTTATATAAGATTGGCGCCGCGAGGATTAAGACAGCCGGAATGCACGTGGACGAAGGCGGGAGACCAACGGGTGTCCGTTGATGATGCAACTGTCGGGACACAGAAGAACTCACCGGTTACTTCTCGTACTGGTGATTCCATAAATACATAAATAGATGCATACGCACATACAACAGCTTTCATGCATGTTCCATCAGGTTAAGGTGAATTGCATTTTTCTACGCTGAATGTATCAAAAGACAGTTGTTGCTCTGGACGTCCCTTACCGCCAACGGAAGCTACAGTCAGCTCAGCGCGAATCGACGCGCCCTTCCCGCCTCCACGCTTCCCCGTCCATCATGGTCGGTGGGCCCAAGTGCCTAGCTTTCATCGCTCTTGTGCTTTTCGCCTCACGAGCCATCCTTACACCTGGAAGCCAAGGCTGTGTTGGGCCAGAAGCGGCATCAAACTGCAGCGCGTATTCTTCAGCCCAACCTCCCTGGACTCACCAGCCACTGGCCAGCCAGAGTTCACGCATGTCCTCGTCACCGCCATGTGCTCCCCTGGAAGGTGCGTGAGGAGTCTGGCCTGGCCTGGCCCGGGTGCGTAAATCAGCCATTTGTAAGGGGATGAGGGTGTTGGCGGGGCAGATGAACGAGTTGGATCTTGAGCTCAGCCGCCGGCGGTATTCATCCGTCGCTGATGAGACAAGACATGGCCCCCTTTGCAGTCGGTCCTCACCAGAAGATAATCTTTTTCTTTTTCCTCTTGTCATGTGCCGTAAATCGTACTTTCGCATTCAGTTCGATTACTTACCGTTATGACGTGCTGCACGCTCGAGCACTTGGGCGCCACACTGTCTTCCGAACAGCTCCTGCTTCAGCGGTGCCAGCAGCGCCTCCGCGGATTTGCGGCGATTTGGGGCCAGGTTTTGGGAAGTACAGCCTGGACGATCTGCCTCGATGCCAATTAGAGGGCGTCACACCTCACACCTCACATCGTGTACACCTTGCGCGGCTGATTACGGAGCGACACGAATCATATGCCGTACGCCCATATACGCTCTCTTTGTGCGGGGCAATTCGCTCCCGCAAGTACACACATTCGCACCCTCCCGGCTCCCCGCCTGCTCCGAATCCATCCCCGCCGTTCCGTAACCTATCTAGGGGAACTCGACATCCTCGTTTATGAGCGCCAGGTGTCAGCAATCGTCCTCAGGGACGACGACGGCGGCGGCACCCCGGTGAGGCTTCTAGACGAAAGAGCGGCCCTCAGGTATGCCGGGTATCGCGTTCGTCTTAGCTGTGCACAGACTGACAACGGCGGCGGCGGCGGCGGCGGTGACGGCGGCGGTGACGGCGGCGGTGGCGGCGGCGGTGGCGGCACGGCCGCCACCGAGCCCCAGCCATCCCGCCGAGGCATACTGCAAACCGACGGTGGTGGCAGTGAAAATGGCAATGACGTCAGCGGTACGGAAATCAACCAGACGCGGCCCACGTTTAGCCGAGAGCCTTTTTCATACGAGTTGGCGGAGGTCTTCGGACCAGCAGATAAGAAGGACGGCTCCTTCGGGCCTCGAAATCTCTCCAGTGCCATCTTCCTGCTCAGCTTCTGCGGCTGGAACGCGCCGTACGACACGGGGACCTTTCGAGCCATGTGGATCAACGGTCCCGGAACGCCGCCCAATGCACCCACCATGCAAAACTACTTCAGCTACTGCTCTCAGGGCGCTGTGCAAATATCGAACGAGACGCAGACCATCTTCGACGTGCGAGTGAGTGCGGCTACATGAACCCGAAGGCATCTTGCGTGTATCATCCATCACATGTACAACTGCGAGGCGATACGATATGGCGGTGTTTACGTATGCTAGGGACATGTACGTAATTATGTACGTAATGTACGGCTACATGCTGAGCCGCCCGTACGTCATCTACGGCTGTTATGCCAGTTCATGGAAGCGCAGCAGACGGCGCCACGGCGCTATCCATGTTGACGGCGGGAACTTAAGGACACCCTAAACCCGCCTGCCTTCCCCCCTCCCTACTCTGCAGTTGCCGTGCAGCGGGGTGTCGGGTAATCGAGCGTACGACTTTAAAACCCGGTGCTCTGATGTGGTGAGTTTCGTCGGCCGCTTGCCCCCGAACTACAAATGTGCGCCTCGATGCGGGCTATAAGATGCACTCATCCGCGTCATCCACAGTTTCGTACAACCACGATAACGAAGAAAACTAACCGGCTAAACCCCGACAATACAATTTGAAACAACATAACTTGCAGTCAGAATACCAATAAGATATTGTGCGCATCGCGCATGAGGCTGTTTCCTGTTTCCATGCTAGGTACGAACCGTTTGCGGCATAACCGTGTAGCGATCCCAAGTAATGATGCCGTCGTGTTCTTCGCTCGTTCCGGACCATCCATCCGCATGCCGGATGTTGAAATAGCTGCCCTCCGTAACCTGCACGTGCATCTGGTCCTAATTAGGAGCTATACGCCTGGATGAACATGGCGGAGAGCTACGTGCAAAAGACACTGCGTACGGACATCTCCGAAATAAAGCAGCGCATTGCCGTACTGCCGATGGAGGCGTTTGCAACTTGCTCTTGGGAAGGTGTGCGGGGGTTGTGGACATGAGCGCAGTTCAGAAGCAAATGACGTCAGCTGGGGTGTCACATGAGGAGATGAGGGAGACGGCACGTTACCACCACCCCAGAAGTGGTTAATTCGACGATCGAAATCCGAAATCCAGATTTCATTGGATTGAAGTTAAATTACAGATGCATGAGAAAAATGCATTATAAGCATAGAACCGAAAGAGCCTCAACAATAAAAACGTGTGCTTTCTTAAACCCTGACCGTTGGTATGACGATCTCCCCCCGTCGTACGGCGATCTCCCCGGCGGATGTCCCCTGCACCTGTCGGCATAGCTCTTGCATCTGTCGGCTGCACCGGCACCCGCTGCTTCGCCTGGATCAGCGGCAGGCGGTCCAACGACCTAACTGCCTACATGCATGAGACGGGCCACAACCTTGGGCTTCAGCATTCGGGTCGCGCGGGCAGCTCCTTCGAGTACGCAGACCTGTCCTGTACGATGGGCCTGTGAGTGCTTTTCACGTGTGTGTGGTCATCGGGGGCCATCACAACGCATTGGGGAAAGTTGCAGCTTCGTTGTTTGTCCCAAAGCCGTTTGTCCGAACTAAGTGGCCTTGTGGGCCTTGTGGGCATGTAACTTAGGGTTAGTGATACAGCGGGAAACTTCTCAGGTTGGTTTTTCATTTAAGAGATGCAAAGGCCGGATGTTTTCAGGCGCGTGTCACGTCCGCGCACATCGATCATCGACCCGGCGATCGACGATCGGCCAGATACACAGGACCCACCTCCCTGCCCCTACGCCAGAACACAACAGCTGGAGCTGCACTATGTCTTCTGCTTTTTATGTTCTACTTTTAGCTTTATTTAGATTTTGATTCTTTTTTAAAAACTGCAAAAAAAATTGTTGCAGTCGCGGTCGCGGTCGCGGTCGCGATCCACGACTTCGTACCGTCCGCTCCTCCCCACACAACCTGGCGCCCTGACCCCGCCCCGCCCCGTGACACCGCCGCGGGCACCACGCGCGTCCTTTTCGCCAGGGGCTTAACTTGCTTCAACGCCGCCAACATGTGGCGGCTGGGCTGGCTCTCGCCCCTGCCTGGCGCCGACCTCACGGGCGACACACTCGGCGTGGGCCGGCCCCGGAGGTTCTCTCTTCCTAGCCAAAACTCGGCCCCCCAGTCCCTAATCCGCATTGACCCGACCTGGACCTACCCCGGCAGGGCGATGCTGGACAGCGAGACCGTCGCACCCGCGCCCGTCTTCTACGTCGCCCTTAGGGTCAAAGATCCCCCTTTTGAGCTGCTGGACCCGCCCGCTGACCGCGTGTACGTGTACACCTCCCAGGCTACGCAGGTGGGGAATGGGGGAGAGATGGGGGGCGGGGGGGGAAAGCAATTGCATCGGGGGAGGATGTACCGGCAGGTAGTTATGTTGTTAGGTGGATAGGTAGTTGGGTAGCTGGGTGGATAGTAGGGGGTCTTTTTTGCTTTCTGCAATGTCACATGTGTAATAAAACTTCATGTGTGAGAAAACAAATAACACTTACGGAGGATAGCCGCCACGATTTGCTGTACTGCGGTACGGCTCTCGAATACGGCGGGACTCAAAACTGGGCATCGAAGGATAGCGATAGAAGGGGGCTCCCCAGCGGCCTTGACAATAAGACAAGAGGTATGGTAAAAATAATAATATTGTTATATAAATAAATATAGTATGTTATTATATTATATTAAATAAATAAATATAGTATAAAGCCACGTGCCCCTCCCCTGCGCTGTGGCTCGGTCCGGTCAGGGCCCCCGGTGCTCGTCTTTGCAGGGCGAGTCACCCACAGTGTAAAACCCCAAATATAGTATGTTATTATTATATTATCATTGACTTATGGCCGCCTTAGCTGCCGCCGCGCTGTCCAGCCCCCAACACATGCGCCTGCGGGGCTCGTGCGGCCGGGAGTGATTTGTTGTTGACCGGTCCTCTTCCCGTACCGCCCTGCAGGCTGCCAACTCATACGTGGGGACATTTGTGCAGGCCATTCTGGACAACGGTGAGGAGTTCAGGGCCGAGATGCCGTACGGCCTGGTCGTACGCGTCTGGTCAGTGAGTTCCGGGGGGAGTGCGATTGTCAGCATCTGCCGCGCTGGCGGCGCTTCCGAGGCCCAGGGCGGCAACTCATGCAGTGATGGAAGAGATAACGATTGTGATGGTCTCGTGGTGGGTTTGGAGGCGGTGATGGGCGAACTGATATGACCAGGCGGAGGGGAGGGGAGGGGAGGGGAGGAAAGGGGACACGGGTTTTGTTTGGGGTTCACAGGGCTTGCTGGGAAGGGAAGGTCAGGGAAGGCAGGTTGCAAGAGGAGGGGAGATGGATACATGATCAAGAAAGCCTTGGCTGGGTTACCTTTGTACTGCAAATGGAACCGACGGATCAAACACGCCTTACCCTCCTGCTTTACTTTGAGTCCTTGCCTGGGGCGGGGGACGATGAAGACGGCCTAACAGGGGGCCCCAAAGGGCAGGCAGATTCACGCATTAGGATAGAATCGTTGCGGCCTTGCTGCTGCTGTGGCCACCGCAGGACGAAGAGGATTCGGATTGCTTTGGCGTGGTACCTTCGCCGTCGCCGCCGCCGTCGCCGCCGCCGGTGCCGTCGCCGCCCCCATCTCCTCTGCCACCATTTCCGTTAGCGCCGCCATCGCCACCGTTGCCGAGGCCGCCCCCTAAGCGGCCCCCGCCTCTGCGGCCTGCGGAGCCGCAACGGGCGCTGCGCTCGCCACCGCCGCAAAGGAAACCGCCTCCGCCAGCTCTTTCACTTCCGCCACCGTCGCCGCCACGTCCTCCGTCTTCACCGTCACCAAGACCCCCATCGCTGCCACTGGCACACCCTCCGTCACCGCTACTGTCCCCACCGCCTCCAAGTCCGCAACCACCGCCGCCGTCGCCGCCACCATCGTCGCCGCCACGTCCTCCGTCTCCACTGTCACCGAGACCCCCATCGCTGTCATTGGTACACCCTCCGCCACTGTCGTCGCCATCGCCGCCGCCACCACTGCCGCCGTCGCCGCCACGTCCGTCGCCGCCACGTCCACCACCGTCTCCACTGCCACCGAGGACCCCATCGCTGTCACTGGTACACCCTCCGCCACTGTCGTCGGCATCGCCGCCGCCACCACCGCCGCCGTCACCGCCACCGCCGCGCTCACCGTCCTCCCAATCACCGCGGGAAGCACCCCCCCCTCCATCGCCGTGCGCTCCTCAGCTGCCATTGCCACCGCCACACTGTCCATTCCCATCTCCGCGACCGCCCCTGCTGAAACAATCTTTGTCGCCGCCGCCACCACCCTCCCACCCGCCATCACCAACGCCACGGCCACCACTTCCCAATCGTTTGGTACCGCTTTCCGCGCATCAGTCGCCCCCTCCGCCCCCTCCGCCGCCACCACCGCCTCCCCCACCGCCTCCACCACCCCCACGACGCTCTGCCTCACCACCACCACTGTCGCCGTCGTCGCGTCCCCCCTCCTCACCGTCTTCACCACGGCGACACCCGCCTCCGTCCGCCGTCCCAATTCCCTTCGCTGCCGAATCCAAAAGCCCTTCGTGGCGGCCATCGCGCTCCCCACCGCCGCCGCCACCACCAAAACGACCGTCGTCGCTCAGGTCGCCCTTGCTAATCCCGCCGCCTCGGTCGCCGCCACCGCCACCGCCGCCGCCACGACCCTCATCATCTAAGCCGCCCTACACACTGGTGCCGCCGCGGCCATATCCTCCATCACCGCCGCCGCCCCGTCGACCCCCGCCACCACCACCGCCCCGCCCTCACTTTCTGCCGCCATCCCCCCGGCCGCCTCCGTCTCCCCAACAGCGCCCTCTGTCGCTGCTGCCGTTGCGTTGACCAGTGTCGCCGAACGCGGTACGTGGCAGAGTTGTTGTTGGGCGACGCCAACCGCCAACGGCGTTGCCGTTAGTCACTTTTTATTTCTATCCTCGTAAGTGCTCACGGCGTGACGTTTGCTGCAACGGTAACCGCAAACCTTCCAGAGGAGGTGGGTCGGCTGCTCGTATCTCGCAAGCATAAAAAGCCACCAAGGGTGTCGACTGGCGTCCGTTAGGTGGCCTCCTTCTGTTCCTCGTGTACATTGCCGCGGTGGCGACAAAGCGTAGCTAAGCCGTGACACAACGAATTTCATCAGGGCATTTTCATCGCCGTAAATGAGCTTGAATGCGTGTGCATACGCCGTACATACGTCCGCCGTATGTACCGAAAATGGGGTTTAAAGCTGTGTGTGTTTGTCACGCACATTGGCCTCCTTGAGTTTGCCCCGGAGGATGTGGAGGGGAAGGGGGAAATTGTTTTACGGATGTGTGCTTTACGGGTTTAGAGGCGGCAGTGAATGTCGGCCTGGGGCCTAGTCGGGAGAGCTTGTACGGAGATCCCTCCCTGGACTTCACTCTCAGAAGATTGTCCTTCGACGCATCGGCTTCAGATGCGGCTCTGGTTGCCCGTTATCCGTACCCGGTATGTAGCACCCTCTTCCGGTATTGGCCACATAGCTGTGTGGAGGATTATGGGGGGGGGCCCGACTATACGCCTTCCGATGATTCCAGAATGGTTGAATGCATGAGTGATGCATGAATTCATAACAGTCATCATTCGTTCACAACACGCACATGCGATCAGAAGATCTTTACATGGTTTCGGGGGAGGGGCCGCGTGCGTCACGCTGTCATCGCGCTGTCGACTTTCATTTGATTCGCAGCAGCATGCGGTAGTATTCATGTATGGCTTTGCGGTTCTCAGATCTGTATGGATGCCTCGCCGTTGTACACGGGCACGGCCTCCGGGAGTTGCAAATGTGGATGAACGATGAGAAAATATGGATGAACTGGACGGGGGCATTCGTGAGCTGAGGGGTGGGTGGTAGATCGGCGCAATACCTATGGAGAGGTCTGTCTTCATGCTGCTGTGCACAATGACATTAGGAAGTGTAATTTCCTGAACACAACATGGTTCAAAGGAAAATAGGTTAGGCATCAGGACGCGTGTGTTGAATGGCGTGAATAGGGGGCGTGCATCGCGGGTAGAGGGGCCAGGTCCAGGGACGCCCGGGGAACGCCGGAAGTATATGGCAGCTGGCATGTCTCCATCAACCCCCATCGGATCCAAACGGCTATTCACATGTAAGCAGCTGATCAATGGAGGTGGCTCTCAACCACTGGGAGACCGCTGTGAAACTGACATCTCAGCTGAATCGATGTTTGGGGTTTTGGATTTATGGCCTGATTGGGGTCCATTCTTTGCGTCGTCGTGTACATCACGCAAGCAACAAGATTGTAAGTCATTGTACGTCGAATTAGCCAAGCTAGCTAAGATGTACTAGCTGGCTTAACAAACCACCAGGGCGGAATAAACAATGAAAAGAAGCCCTTGAACATAGTCCTAACATGAATCTCAACACCCGTCCATTTAGACGAAATGACGGTTAAGCTTAACGGTATGAGCTTCATATTATGGAGAGCTGTTGATTCTGAAGGCCATGAACTGTAACCGGATAGCTGCCTCTGGAATAGCTGCCTCGGATCATGCCTTTGTGCGGTGCCATGGCTACGGTATGCCGTATGAAACACATGGACACTTGTGCATCATGTAGCCCTGGGAATCAGCGGTTTCCGACAATAACCGCACGGCCTGTACGGCCAGATGGCCTAGAGAGATTAACTGTAAACACGGCTGGTGGGTGGAACATGCTGGTCTGGGGGGAGGGTGTTGTGTAGAGCCAAAGCCACTGCGTCAGCACCCACGGAGGGACCCACAAAACTGTGACCTTCAACTTCGGGGGTGGGGTATGTGGGTGGGGTGGGTGGGCGCTGCAGATGTCTCAGCATTGTTCTTGAGGGTGCTTAATTTGCCTGTTTATTGTTTGAATTCCAGGGGAGGTAATGTCCGTCTGCACGGCGGGCATGGGCAGTGCGACGTGTTGACACCAGGTCGTGAAAGGATGGGGTGGCGGTGGTGGGGTGGTGGTGTTGCAGATTGAAAGCGGATTCATGTGTTCGTCCGAACTTCTATCCATGCATCTGTCAATGCATCTGAGTGTCATGCATGTGTATGTACGTGCATGTGTCCATCTGTGCACCCATCTGTCCGTGCGTGCATGCAATTTCGTCCAACCCCAAACGAACGTACGTGTACAGGAGGATTCGAACCTCCCATCAGGTATGTGTATCCTGATGGCAACCGACTGCTGTACACCCGCCCCAGGATAATGAAATCCTGGAAAAAAAATAGCCATATCCCCGCCTCGGGCTTATCTTAATGGCGGTTCCCTCCAACGGCAAAATGGGGATATGACAACACCTAGCCAAACCGATCCAAAGACCACGCCTGCTGCGCTAAGCCTGCTTACGATCACCGCTCATCCAGCCCCAAATACACTTACCTGCCTTATGCATGGCCCCGCCCATCGCACACTAAACACCACCAGAGCGCCTAGGATATAAAATTAAAATACCTGCCCGCATGACGATCACATAAACATACACACACACACACGCACGCACGCACACACACACACACACACACACACACACACACACACACACACACACACACACAAGCCATCCCCCGACTGCGCCTGACTTCCCCGACGGAGCGCGATTACTGGAGCCAGCCCTCAGCCTCCTTGCAGAGGTACTCGTGCGCATCCTGCAAGAAACGAAGCGCCTCCCGCACCTGCTGGCACTCCAATGTGGAGCAATCCTGCTGGCTCTTGAACCCCCGAATGAGGATGCGCCGCATCTTGTCACTCAGGTGCTCGAGCTCGTTCAGGTTGACGTCCACATCGGTGCCCAGCTTGAAGAACAACCGGGCCCCGAGCGCCGGGTCTTGCAAGGCCTTCGCGTGGATGGCATCCTGGATCACGCGCCTCACGTCCTGGACGCCTGCGTCGGTGCCTGCCGATGGCAGGCACCGATCCTCCTTGCCAGCCCCCTCCATGCCACCTGCCACGGTCGGCGGCTTTTCCTCCTCCTCCTCCTCGCCCACCTCCACCTTGACCTCCTCCTCCTTTTCCGTCTTCCCGGGGACCACCTCACTCTCGTCGCCTGCCACGGTCAGCGACGTTTCCTCCTCCTCGACCTCCTCCTTGCCCACCTCCTCCTTGGCCTCCTCCTCCTCGCCCACCTCCACCTTGACCTCCTCCTCCTTTTCCATCTGCCCTGCTGGGATCACCTCACCCTCGTCGCCTGCCACGGTCGGCGACGTTTCCTCCTCCTCCTCCTCCACCTCCTCCTCCTCGTCCTCCTCCTTTACCGCCGCAAGGCCGGGATCCGCCTCCGTCTTGCCATCTGCCGCCACCATCGACGGGTTATCCTCCTCATCCGTCTTCTTGCCCTCAAACACCGCACGATGACTCACCTCTGCGTCGTCTGCCACATCCAACGACGTAGAGTCCTCCTCCTCGTCCACCTCCACGTCCTCCGTCCCCGTCTCATCCCACCCCACTTCTCCTGCACCATCAATGGCCACCACGGTATCCAGGTCTGCCTGCTGGTTGTCAACTTTGCCTTGGCTCGCGCCCAGCTTCAGTGCCTCCATTACTTGTGGCTCGTAGCCAGCAAAGCTGCTACTTGCCCCAAGGATGGAGCGAAAACTGAAAACGCTGCAGGCAGCAGGCAGGGCAGGCGGATATATAAACAACAGAAATAACAATATCGAAATCGAGCGAGACTATATTTTGGCGCATGGCCTTACCAACCAATAAATCGCTTAAAATTGACGATATCAGAGGAAATATTATGCAGTGCAAACGCCGTTACATGCTCGCCGCAAAGGAACTCGCTTCCCGTCTCAACCTACCCATGCTAACACCCATACACGCATCGCCAACCCGGTCCCCTCAAATTTATGATTATGGATCCAGGTTCTACATTTGGATTACGTATATATGAATAATAGCCCGAAAACAACGATGAAAGCAAGGTGTGACGCAAACGAATTGAACACGGCGATTTGCAGCTAGCTTCAGTCTTTAGGACATGCCACCAACCCATGTAAACCTATCAGATATAGGATTACAAATCACACATTCCATACGGCGTACCTGGTGTAAACGCGGAACGTAGCCAAGGCCAGGTTGACGCGCAGCCAGGCAACCCAGAACCGAGTGGTGAGCCAAGCCGAAGCCATCATGAAGATCAAAATGTCGATGATGGCTGCAAGGCTGATGGATGTCACTGAAGCTGAGGAGTGGAAATGAGCTCCGTTCGACGGATAGTCGCAGAAGGCTTCCATTGTGATGGTGAATTGTAAAAAAGAAAGATTGAAATTTTATGCAGAGAAAAAGCACTCTAAAATGCTCAAAGCGCAGACTCGCGATGTCGCAGTGTATGCGCAAATCGGGAAAGCTGGCATGTACGGCGGGACTGACGGTTGACACCTACCCGCAAGGCTTCAACATGCCTTGCCCAGTTGTTTTACCTTATATCTCTCTTTACGTCAGTCAGATATATCACTCTAGCCGCCGATTCGGGGCATACCTGCCTCACATATATATGTGTGTCGAGGATGTACTAGGCTTCCCGGAAATGCGGGACGGTGCGTTCCCGGGAAAAGCGCGTCTCCTTGTCGTTATGAAACTACCTGCTTGCACGAATGGAACGCAGCTGCAACGGCTCACATCTCTCTTCGGTATAACGCCCACAACGACCTCGCTCGCTCGCATACACATGGGCGGTGCGCTCCCGGCTGACCTAGCGTCAGCCCCGTCTTCCCCCTGCTGTATGTTTCTCCAGTCCTCCCTTCCTTCCCCCGCCCCCATCCAACAGGTCGCGCCAAGATGTTATTACACCCGGCCGCCGTGCACGGGGGCATTCTTGCGGCAGCTTAGTTTCTTGGAGCAGTTGAGCGGCGACCGGCGGCTGCAATACGCCTTCATTCCTCACGGCGGCAATACGGCACAAGCAGGCGCTCACGCAAGGTACGTATGCCTACTGAGGAGGAGATGTCCCATATTATCACAGCTGTAGGTAACAAACCTACGAATAGTTTGTTCAATATGTGCTAGTGCGGTGTCGTTGTGTGATGTCTGCAGGGGCAGGGTGGATGCCCGGATGATGGCGACTGCAAGATTGCAGATGCTCTGAGGTCGCCGTACAGGTCATGCTCTTCTGCCACCCTACACCCCACTCCCGTTGCTGCTGTCGCGGCCCGGGGTGGCTGGATGCCGGTGCCGTGCCAGCGTTCAACGTGGACAGTGCCACCGGCACGGTGTTTTTCGACCACCTTGCCTGGTTGCTGGGACTCTCCCCGCGACTAGTGCTGCTGATGCAGGTGTGCGGCGTGCTCCCGCGGGGACCCTTAGTTGGGAGAAGAGGAACGGGAGACAGGGGAAACGGTACCTGGGCGCATGGGGGGTTGTCCTCACACAGCCAGCTTCTCCCGCCGGTTCCATCCGCCCTATGGCATCAATTGATGCCGCCCGGTGCCAGATGCAATCTGTAACGATGGCAGCGACTGCAAGGGAGAAGGCGGCTGACGGTGGAGCACCACTGCCATTAGTTCGCGCGTGGGAAGCCCTGGGTCGCGCCGTGGCGCTCTGTGCACGGCGATTCAAGCATGCACAACGGCATCAGCAGCAGGAGCAGGGGCAGGAGCGGGCGTCGCAGTCCCGGCTCCAGGCGAACTTGGGAGCGGGTGCGGTGAGTGGCTAGGGTCACACCCTCCGTCACCACCGCCGCCGTCGCCACCACCACCACCGCCGCCGTCGCCGCAACCACCATCGCCGCCACCACCGTCGCCGCCACGTCCGCCACCACCGTCGCCGCCATGTCCGCCACCACCGTCGCCGCCACGTCCGCCACCGTCTCCACTGCCACCGAGACCCCCATCGCTGTCACTGGTACATCGTCGCCATCGCCGCCGCCACCACCGCCGCCGTCGCAACCACCACCGTCGCCGCCACGTCCGCCACCACTGTCGTCGCCATCGCCGCCGCCACCACCGTCGCCGCCACGTCCGCCACCGTCTCCACTGCCACCGAGGACCCCATCGCTGTCACTGGTACACCCTCCGCCACTGTCGTCGCCATCGCCGCGTCCACCACCGCCGCCGTCACCGCCACCGCCGCGCTCACCGTCCTCCCAATCACCGCGGGAAGCACCCCCCCCTCCATCGCCGTGCGCTCCTCAGCTGCCATTGCCACCGCCACACTGTCCATTCCCATCTCCGCGACCGCCCCTGCTGAAACAATCTTTGTCGCCGCCGCCGCCACCCTCCCACCCGCCATCACCAACGCCACGGCCACCACTTCCAAATCGTTTGGTACCGCTTTCCGCGCATCAGTCGCCCCCTCCGCCCCCTCCGCCGCCACCACCGCCTCCCCCACCGCCTCCACCACCCCCACGACGCTCTGCCTCACCACCACCACTGTCGCCGTCGTCGCGTCCCCCCTCCTCACCGTCTTCACCACGGCGACACCCGCCTCCGTCCGCCGTCCCAATTCCCTTCGCTGCCGAATCCAAAAGCCCTTCGTGGCGGCCATCGCGCTCCCCACCGCCGCCGCCACCACCAAAACGACCGTCGTCGCTCAGGTCGCCCTTGCTAATCCCGCCGCCTCGGTCGCCGCCACCGCCACCGCCGCCGCCACGACCCTCATCATCTAAGCCGCCCTACACACTGGTGCCGCCACGGCCATATCCTCCATCACCGCCGCCGCCCCGTCGACCCCCGCCACCACCACCGCCCCGCCCTCACTTTCTGCCGCCATCCCCCCGGCCGCCTCCGTCTCCCCAACAGCGCCCTCTGTCGCTGCTGCCGTTGCGTTGACCAGTGTCGCCGAACGCGGTACGTGGCAGAGTTGTTGTTGGGCGACGCCAACCGCCAACGGCGTTGCCGTTAGTCACTTTTTATTTCTATCCTCGTAAGTGCTCACGGCGTGACGTTTGCTGCAACGGTAACCGCAAACCTTCCAGAGGAGGTGGGTCGGCTGCTCGTATCTCGCAAGCATAAAAAGCCACCAAGGGTGTCGACTGGCGTCCGTTAGGTGGCCTCCTTCTGTTCCTCGTGTACATTGCCGAGGTGGCGACAAAGCGTAGCTAAGCCGTGACACAACGAATCTCATCAGGGCATTTTCATCGCCGTAAATGAGCTTGAATAATGCGTGTGCAAGCGCCGTACATACGTCCGCCGTATGTACCGAAAATGGGGTTTAAAGCTGTGTGTGTTTGTCACGCACATTGGCCTCCTTGAGTTTGCCCCGGAGGATGTGGAGGTGGAGGGGGAGATTGTTTTACGGATGGGTGCTTTACGGGTTTAGAGGCGGCAGTGAATGTCGGACTGGGGCCTAGTCGGGAGAGCTTGTACGGAGATCCCTCCCTGGACTTCACTCTCAGGAGATTGTCCTTCGACGCATCGGCTTCAGATGCGGCTCTGGTTGCCCGTTATCCGTACCACCACCACCACCACCGCAGCGCACGGGTCTACGGTATGTAGCACCCTCTTCCGGTATTGGCCACATAGCTGTGTGGAGGATTATGGGGGGGGGCCCGACTATACGCCTTCCGATGATTCCAGAATGGTTGAATGCATGAGTGATGCATGAATTCATAACAGTCATCATTCGTTCACAACACGCACATGCGATCAGAAGATCTTTACATGGTTTCATTCGGGGGAGGGGCCGCGTGCGTCACGCTGTCATCGCGCTGTCGACTTTCATTTGATTCGCAGCAGCATGCGGTAGTATTCATGTATGGCTTTGCGGTTCTCAGATCTGTACGGATGCCTCGCCGTTGTACACGGGCACGGCCTCCGGGAGTTGCAAATGTGGATGAACGATGAGAAAATATGGATGAACTGGACGGGGGCATTCGTGAGCTGAGGGGTGGGTGGTAGATCGGCGCAATACCTATGGAGAGGTCTGTCTTCATGCTGCTGTGCACAATGACATTAGGAAGTGTAATTTCCTGAACACAACATGGTTCAAAGGAAAATAGGTTAGGCATCAGGACGCGTGTGTTGAATGGCGTGAATACGGGGCGTGCATCGCGGGTAGAGGGGCCAGGTCCAGGGACGCCCGGGGAACGCCGGAAGTATATGGCAGCTGGCATGTCTCCATCAACCCCCATCGGATCCAAACGGCTATTCACATGTAAGCAGCTGATCAATGGAGGTGGCTCTCAACCACTGGGAGACCGCTGTGAAACTGACATCTCAGCTGAATCGATGTTTGGGGTTTTGGATTTATGGCCTGATTGGGGTCCATTCTTTGCGTCGTCGTGTACATCACGCAAGCAACAAGATTGTAAGTCATTGTACGTCGAATTAGCTAGGCTAGCTAAGATGTACTAGCTGGCTTAACAAACCACCAGGGCGGAATAAACAATGAAAAGAAGCCCTTGAACATAGTCCTAACATGAATCTCAACACCCGTCCATTTAGACGAAATGACGGTTAAGCTTAACGGTATGAGCTTCATATTATGGAGAGCTGTTGATTCTGAAGGCCATGAACTGTAACCGGATAGCTGCCTCTGGAATAGCTGCCTCGGATCATGCCTTTGTGCGGTGCCATGGCTACAGTATGCCGTACGAAACACATGGACATTTGTGCATCATGTAGCCCTGGGAATCAGCGGTTTCCGACAATAACCGCACGGCCTGTACGGCCACATGGCCTAGAGAGATTAACTGTAAACACGGCTGGTGGGTGGAACATGCTGGTCTGGGGGGAGGGTGTTGTGTAGAGCCAAAGCCACTGCGTCAGCACCCACGGAGGGACCCGCAAAACTGTGACCTTCAACTTCGGGGGTGGGGTATGTGGGTGGGGTGGGTGGGCGCTGCAGATGTCTCAGCATTGTTCTTGAGGGTGCTTAATTTGCCTGTTTATTGTTTGAATTCCAGGGGAGGTAATGTCCGTCTGCACGGCGGGCATGGGCAGTGCGACGTGTTGACACCAGGTCGTGAAAGGATGGGGTGGCGGTGGTGGGGTGGTGGTGTTGCAGATTGAAAGCGGATTCATGTGTTCGTCCGAACTTCTATCCATGCATCTGTCAATGCGTCTGAGTGTCATGCATGTGTATGTACGTGCATGTGTCCATCTGTGCACCCATCTGTCCGTGCGTGCATGCAATTTCGTCCAACCCCAAACGAACGTACGTGTACAGGAGGATTCGAACCTCCCATCAGGTATGTGTATCCTGATGGCAACCGACTGCTGTACACCCGCCCCAGGATAATGAAATCCTGGAAAAAAAATAGCCATATCCCCGCCTCGGGCTTATCTTAATGGCGGTTCCCTCCAACGGCAAAATGGGGATATGACAACACCTAGCCAAACCGATCCAAAGACCACGCCTGCTGCGCTAAGCCTGCTTACAATCACCGCTCATCCAGCCCCAAATACACTTACCTGCCTTATGCATGGCCCCGCCCATCGCACACTAAACACCACCAGACCGCCTAGGATAAAAAATTAAAATACCTGCCCGCATGACGATCACATAAACATACACACACACACACACGCACGCACACACACACACACACACACACACACACACGCACGCACACACACACACAAGCCATCCCCCGACTGCGCCTGACTTCCCCGACGGAGCGCGATTACTGGAGCCAGCCCTCAGCCTCCTTGCAGAGGTACTCGTGCGCATCCTGCAAGAAACGAAGCGCCTCCCGCACCTGCTGGCACTCCAATGTGGAGCAATCCTGCTGGCTCTTGAAACCCCGAATGAGGATGCGCCGCATCTTGTCACTCAGGTGCTCGAGCTCGTTCAGGTTGACGTCCACATCGGTGCCCAGCTTGAAGAACAACCGGGCCCCGAGCGCCGGGTCTTGCAAGGCCTTCGCGTGGATGGCATCCTGGATCACGCGCCTCACGTCCTGGGCGCCTGCGTCGGTGCCTGCCGATGGCAGGCACCGATCCTCCTTGCCAGCCCCCTCCATGCCACCTGCCACGGTCGGCGGCTTTTCCTCCTCCTCCTCCTCGCCCACCTCCACCTTGACCTCCTCCTCCTTTTCCGTCTTCCCGGGGACCACCTCACTCTCGTCGCCTGCCACGGTCAGCGACGTTTCCTCCTCCTCGTCCTCCTCCTTGCCCACCTCCTCCTTGGCCTCCTCCTCCTCGCCCACCTCCACCTTGACCTCCTCCTCCTTTTCCATCTGCCCTGCTGGGATCACCTCACCCTCGTCGCCTGCCACGGTCGGCGACGTTTCCTCCTCCTCCTCCTCCACCTCCTCCTCCTCGTCCTCCTCCTTTACCGCCGCAAGGCCGGGATCCGCCTCCGTCTTGCCATCTGCCGCCACCATCGACGGGTTATCCTCCTCATCCGTCTTCTTGCCCTCAAACACCGCACGATGACTCACCTCTGCGTCGTCTGCCACATCCAACGACGTAGAGTCCTCCTCCTCGTCCACCTCCACGTCCTCCGTCCCCGTCTCATCCCACCCCACTTCTCCTGCAACATCAATGGCCACCACGGTATCCAGGTCTGCCTGCTGGTTGTCAACTTTGCCTTGGCTCGCGCCCAGCTTCAGTGCCTCCATTACTTGTGGCTCGTAGCCAGCAAAGCTGCTACTTGCCCCAAGGATGGAGCGAAAACTGAAAACGCTGCAGGCAGCAGGCAGGGCAGGCGGATAAACAACAGAAATAACAATATCGAAATCGAGCGAGACTATATTTTGGCGCATGGCCTTACCAACCAATAAATCGCTTAAAATTGACGATATCAGAGGAAATATTATGCAGTGCAAACGCCGTTACATGCTCGCCGCAAAGGAACTCGCTTCCCGTCTCAACCTACCCATGCTAACACCCATACACGCATCGCCAACCCGGTCCCCTCAAATTCATGATTACGGAACCAAGTTCTACATTTGGATTACGTATATATGAATAATAGCCCGAAAACAACGATGAAAGCAAGGTGTGACGCAAACGAATTGAACACGGCGATTTGCAGCTAGCTTCAGTCTTTAGGACATGCCACCAACCCATGTAAACCTATCAGATATAGGATTACAAATCATACATTTCATACGGCGTACCTGGTGTAAACGCGGAACGTAGCCAAGGCCAGGTTGACGCGCAGCCAGGCAACCCAGAACCGAGTGGTGAGCCAAGCCGAAGCCATCATGAAGATCAAAATGTCGATGATGGCTGCAAGGCTGATGGATGTCACTGAAGCTGAGGAGTGGAAATGAGCTCCGTTCGACGGATAGTCGCAGAAGGCTTCCATTGTGATGGTGAATTGTAAAAAAGAAAGATTGAAATTTTATGCAGAGAAAAAGCACTCTAAAATGCTCAAAGCGCAGACTCGCGATGTCGCAGTATATGCGCAAATCGGGAAAGCTGGCATGTACGGCGGGACTGACGGTTGACACCTACCCGCAAGGCTTCAACATGCCTTGCCCAGTTGTTTTACCTTATTTCTCTCTTTACGTCAGTCAGATATATCACTCTAGCCGCCGATTCGGGGCATACCTGCCTCACATATGTGTGTCGAGGATGTACTAGGCTTCCCGGAAATGCGGGACGGTGCGTTCCCGGGAAAAGCGCGTCTCCTTGTCGTTATGAAACTACCTGCTTGCACGAATGGAACGCAGCTGCAACGGCTCACATCTCTTTCGGTATAACGCCCACAACGACCTCGCTCGCTCGCATACGCATGGGCGGTGCGCTCCCGGCTGACCTAGCGTCAGCCCCGTCTTCCCCCTGCTGTATGTTTCTCCAGTCCTCCCTTCCTTCCCCCGCCCCCATCCAACAGGTCGCGCCAAGATGTTATTACACCCGGCCGCCGTGCACGGGGGCATTCTTGCGGCAGCTTTCTTGGAGCAGTTGATGAGCGGCGACCGGCGGCTGCAATACGCCTTCATTCCTCACGGCGGCAATACGGCACAAGCAGGCGCTCACGCAAGGTACGTATGCCTACTGAGGAGGAGATGTCCCATATTATCACAGCTGTAGGAAGCGAGCTACGAATAGTTTGTTCAATATGTGCTAGTGCGGTGTCGTTGTGTGATGTCTGCAGGGGCTGGGTGGATGCCCGGATGATGGCGACTGCAAGATTGCAGATGCTCTGAGGTCGCCGTACAGGTCATGCTCTTCTGCCACCCTACACCCCACTCCCGTTGCTGCTGTCGCGGCCCGGGGTGGCTGGATGCCGGTGCCGTGCCAGCGTTCAACGTGGGCAGTGCCACCGGCACGGTGTTTTTCGACCACCTTGCCTGGTTGCTGGGACTCTCCCCGCGACTAGTGCTGCTGATGCAGGTGTGCGGCGTGCTCCCGCGGGGCCCCTTAGTTGGGAGAAGAGGAACGGGAGACAGGGGAAACGGTACCTGGGCGCATGGGGGGTATTAGGAGGCCGGAGGTTTGAAACCGGATTGGGTGATGTTAGCGGGGTGGGTCTGCTGCGTTCTCATTTACATGTTCAAAACTGGAGAGGGACGTGCTCAGCAGCCAACTGTTGCACAGAGGTTTATGTCCTGGCTGGGAATCAAATACATGTCGCACGTTCGTGCGGCTCTGCTCTCTGCGAAAACATGGGCCGTCTCTCCCCTGCTAAACAGTGGTTATGTCTGGCCGACACACCCTCCATGTCCTGCGCCCTCCTGTCCCGCAGGGCTCTCTGGGCCGGTCTGCCGTGGAGGGGGCGGAGCGGACCCGTAGCGGTCGGGGCCAACAGCAGCAGCAGCAGCAGCAGGTTGTCCTCACACAGCCAGCTTCTCCCGCCGGTTCCATCCGCCCTATGGCATCAATTGATGCCGCCCGGTGCCAGATGCAATCTGTTTCGATGGCAGCGACTGCAAGGGAGAAGGCGGCTGACGGTGGAGCCCCACTGCCATTAGTTCGCGCGTGGGAAGCCCTGGGTCGCGCCGTGGCGCTCTGTGCACGGCGATTCAAGCAGCAGCAGGCCCAGCAACAAGCACAGCAGCATGCACAACGGCATCAGCAGCAGGAGCAGGGGCAGGAGCGGGCGTCGCAGTCCCGGCTCCAGACGAACTTGGGAGCGGGTGCGGTGAGTGGCTAGGGTGCCGTCGCCACAACCATCGTCGCCGCCACGTCCGCCACCACCGTCGCCGCCATGTCCGCCACCACCGTCGCCGCCACGTCCGCCACCGTCTCCACTGCCACCGAGACCCCCATCGCTGTCACTGGTACATCGTCGCCATCGCCGCCGCCACCACCGCCGCCGTCGCCACCACCACCATCACCGCCACCACCGTCGCAGACGTCGCAACCACCACCGTCGCCGCCACGTCCGCCACCACTGTCGTCGCCATCGCCGTCGCCAGCACCGTCGCCGCCACGTCCGCCACCGTCTCCACTGCCACCGAGGACCCCATCGCTGTCACTGGTACACCCTCCGCCACTGTCGTCGCCATCGCCGCCGCCACCACCGCCGCCGTCACCGCCACCGCCGCGCTCACCGTCCTCCCAATCACCGCGGGAAGCACCCCCCCCTCCATCGCCGTGCGCTCCTCAGCTGCCATTGCCACCGCCACACTGTCCATTCCCATCTCCGCGACCGCCCCTGCTGAAACAATCTTTGTCGCCGCCGCCGCCACCCTCCCACCCGCCATCACCAACGCCACGGCCACCACTTCCAGATCGTTTGGTACCGCTTTCCGCGCATCAGTCGCCCCCTCCGCCCCCTCCGCCGCCACCACCGCCTCCCCCACCGCCTCCACCACCCCCACGACGCTCTGCCTCACCACCACCACTGTCGCCGTCGTCGCGTCCCCCCTCCTCACCGTCTTCACCACGGCGACACCCGCCTCCGCCGTCCCAATTCCCTTCGCTGCCGAATCCAAAAGCTCACCCTTCGTGGCGGCCATCGCGCTCCCCACCGCCGCCGCCACCACCAAAACGACCGTCGTCGCTCAGGTCGCCCTTGCTAATCCCGCCGCCTCGGTCGCCGCCACCGCCACCGCCGCCGCCACGACCCTCATCATCTAAGCCGCCCTACACACTGGTGCCGCCGCGGCCATATCCTCCATCACCGCCGCCGCCCCGTCGACCCCCGCCACCACCACCGCCCCGCCCTCACTTTCTGCCGCCATCCCCCCGGCCGCCTCCGTCTCCCCAACAGCGCCCTCTGTCGCTGCTGCCGTTGCGTTGACCAGTGTCGCCGAACGCGGTACGTGGCAGAGTTGTTGTTGGGCGACGCCAACCGCCAACGGCGTTGCCGTTAGTCACTTTTTATTTCTATCCTCGTAAGTGCTCACGGCGTGACGTTTGCTGCAACGGTAACCGCAAACCTTCCAGAGGAGGTGGGTCGGCTGCTCGTATCTCGCAAGCATAAAAAGCCACCAAGGGTGTCGACTGGCGTCCGTTAGGTGGCCTCCTTCTGTTCCTCGTGTACATTGCCGCGGTGGCGACAAAGCGTAGCTAAGCCGCGACACAACGAATTTCATCAGGGCATTTTCATCGCCGTAAATGAGCTTGAATGCGTGTGCATACGCCGTACATACGTCCGCCGTATGTACCGAAAATGGGGTTTAAAGCTGTGTGTGTTTGTCACGCACATTGGCCTCCTTGAGTTTGCCCCGGAGGATGTGGAGGGGAAGGGGGAAATTGTTTTACGGATGTGTGCTTTACGGGTTTAGAGGCGGCAGTGAATGTCGGCCTGGGGCCTAGTCGGGAGAGCTTGTACGGAGATCCCTCCCTGGACTTCACTCTCAGAAGATTGTCCTTCGACGCATCGGCTTCAGATGCGGCTCTGGTTGCCCGTTATCCGTACCACCACCACCACCACCGCAGCGCACGGGTCTACGGTATGTAGCGCCCTCTTCCGGTATTGGCCACATAGCTGTGTGGAGGATTATGGGGGGGGCCCGACCCTTGCTAGGGGCAGCTCACATCTGTCGGCAGACGGCGAATGTCACGAATGCAACGATGCTAATTGCTTTGATGGTTAAAATGCGCGATGATAGTGGTGGTAGGTGTATGGAATCTTGATTTACACGTACAAAGCGGGAGGCTGTCGGCGGCTTGCTGCTTGCCGCCGATCGGCGGCATAGATAATAGATATAGGTGAACAGGCAGGTGTAGGTGCTGATGGTGCTCCTCACGAGAGGGCCATCGTAGGGTGCTGCGGTCGCCCCAATGGCGAACGACTGGCTTGGCTGCTAGGCGCATAGCTAGTATGGTTTGCTTAGGGCTGTAATCATTGCCTGTTCAGGATGCGGCAGCGCAGGATAAGTCGATGAGGTTATCGCCACCACCGAATCTGGATGAGTTGTACACTGAGAGTGTGGCCAAATCCGCCACCTTCAATCAGCCGGACATCGAGCGTGTTGACGTTTTACGGCAGACGTACACAACCCAGCAATGTCTCAGTAACGCGTAATCACAGTAACACAAAACACAGCTTGAAAGAGCAGAATGGATGTAATCCGCGGCAGGGCCGTGATGCAATTTGTCAATTTGGATTACATGGAACTTTGGTTTCCCGTGCTCCTGGTGACATGAGAGCGATAATTGTGAATTTCCGCTGCGAGGCGCGGCCTCAGGCGCCTGGAGCTCGCTTGCTCGCGAAATGCCCAGCGACTTGTGAAGTACTTCTCATAATCCAGCTCGGGGCGCGTTTACCTGGAGTTATGACAGCGGGCATAACGACGATGACGGGGAGTTCGACCCACAGGTCGGACGGACGGGCAAAACGCGTCCTGATCTTTTCCAAGCGAGGTGAGCTCCCCTGCTTCCAAGTATCGTTCGATGCGCAGGGCGGGGGCCGACCAGAATGACAAAGTGGTTTGTAAGTGACTGACGGAGAACGTGCGCGCGTGCCGGTGTGACGTGCTACTACGCATGAAGCGGCGGCCGTGAGTCAATGACCAGCTGGCGGTCATCGTGGCAGTGCCAGCGGGCCTCCGAGAGATCAGGAAGTAAAAGTCAACTGTAAGCGAAGCGGCAGTAGCCTGAGGGAACGCAGCTAGCTACTGCCATGTCCCAAGGCAACACGCAGAGCCTGGGTCGGCACCTGACTGTTTGGCCGGCTTGTACCTTCGATGTGTGAGCACAGGGACCTCTTTGACCATTACGGCGGAGGGAACACTGCCTGTGTGTGCTGCTCCGCGGCGGCAACGACACGGAGGTCACCACACCAACCGGACTGCCCGTCATGTCACGGCCGTCAGTGTGGAGTGCCTGAGCGAGTCGTACATTTCTAAAATCACACGTAACACGCGTTCATTAGTACCGGCAGCGACCATGGCGGTACGGCATGTGTGTGTGTGTGTAATTCCCGTAAGTCCTTGCCGGTTGGAAGCCGCGCTGCGATCTCAGCGATCTCAGCACGTCAGCCCGGGTGGCAGGCACTGAATCCAATGTGATGATGGCGACGTGTTGCACGTAACCCTAACCCCCCCACCACCAGCAGCAGCAGCAGCAGCCCACCCGGTGCAGGTGGACAACCACCACGTGGCAGAACCGATCTTACTCGGGGCCACTGGCCTTAAGTCTCTTGGTATTGTTGCTTTCTAGTTACTGTCGCTGGCTTGAGTGGAGTACTACTTTCGCAAGGTGCTACGACTGGCGTGGATTAAAAGATCAAAAGATACTATCAAAATTGGAGGATTAAAAACGTGGGCATATTTACCCGCCAGATCTGGAACCGGCACACAGGACCACGCCGAACAAAACCTACATCTGCCTAAAACGAATACATATCTCCATTGAATGCTGGTGGTGGGTACGGAACCAGTGCGGGGAAAATCACTGATTTCGGAGAAGTCCGCGGATGAGGTTGAAAGGATGAGGGTGCCCCCGAATATTAGAATGTAGGCAGGGACTGCCAGGTAGTAGTGGCCACGGGTGAAGCAACCCCCCTGTCCATCCCCTCCCCACATATATCGACGCGGATAGTGCCATTCCGCGTGGAGCCATAAAATAACACTACAGACCACCGAACCGCAACCCCTACAAGACCAAGAACAACATCACGACCTTCGCAGATCGCAGTAATTTGGTTTTGTCAGACAGACAGACAGACACACAGAGATAGACAGAGACAGACAGAGACAGACACACAGACACACAGAGACAGACACACAGAGACAGACACACACAGAGACAGACAGAGACAGACAGAGACACACACACATACATGTATCGCTGCTGCTGTCTTTCATGTATTCGTCCGCACGGTTACCGCTTGACTTGCCAATGGCTGCGTCTGTTCGTCATGATCCTTGCCACGCAGCTGCCCCAGTCCAACACTTCGTCCTTCTTAAGAACCCGCCAAGTCTGGTGAGGAAGAGAGTGACCGCCGCCGCCATCGATGGTTCCCGCCGCTACCGCTGCCGCTGCCGCCGTCGCACTCGTCAATGCACTGCACTCCGCCCTCACGAAGTCCCCCTCCAGCAGCTGGTACGGCGGCCGTTTCAGAACCTAAACGGCACGTTGTCGTACAGGAAGCGATGCGGTGGAAGGGTTAATGAAGCACCTTGGAAAAGAAATACGCACAAGTACAGACACAGACAGAAACACACGCACGCAAATCATCTTCGCACCCATCCCCCCCCCGCCCCCGTTTCCCCCCTTTATCTCACTTCGAACAGGTCAACAGCATTGCTTCCAGGCTTCAGCAACAAGCAGTCCCTCAGCACCCCGGGCTGGGGCCCCTCCGCCGCTCGGGCCTTGGCGTCCAGACCCGACCCCAGCAAGCTGCCTGCGGCGCACACGAGGCGAGGAGGCGAGGAGGCGGAAATACAAAAGCTGCAACCGAAGGCCACCAGGGCGGTAAGGTGATGTGATGAGATGGGGGGGGGGTTCAGCGGCTCAATGCCGCCAGGGCTGGACGGCGCCGCTGCAGCAGGGGTCAGCGGCAGTTGATGCGGGGATTCCGCAACCAGCGCAATGGGCCCCCCGTCCCCGGGCAATATTCCCCACTAACCACCAACCACTAACCACTAACCATCTAACAGCACGTCGCAGCATATCTCCAACCCACGTAGCACGTACCCACCCCACCAGGTGGCTCAGCTCTCATGTGCCGCAACAAGGAGGGCATGAGGAGGTACAGTTCTGAGTGTGAGCTGCTGGCCGGTGCTCACCTGCGCCGCTGGAGATGCCCCGTGCCGGCAGGGCGGTGTAGGACTCCAGATCCGTCACCGGGAACACAGCCCGCGGCGGCCGCATCGCCACCGCGCAAGTCAGCGCCAGCGCGGCGCCCGTACTGCCATACCTAGGGTTCACCGGGGGTGGGGTTAGCCACAGCCCGGCGGGGCCGGGCAAGGGAGCAGGCGGGGGCCGCGGGCTGCGTGTTGAGGGCAACTGACTCCTTAATGCGGCCGTGGTCGGTGCGGCGGCAGTAAGAGATGTGTGTGTGTGTGTGTGTGTGTGTGAGAGTGTGTGTGCCGGGGGGGGGACCAAACCTAAAACTGTTGCTGTTGAGAATTAACCACTCTAAGAAGATTTAAGAACTGGGCGTGGGGTGAGATATTGACCGCGCTGTGTTGATGTGGCAGTTGTTGATCGGGGTAGGGGCCGAGAGAGTGACTTGGGCGGATGAACACAATGAACACGAGACCCCAACTATTAGGGCCTTACGTTATCCCTTAGTATTAACCATATCATCCCGACGACCAGCGACCAACGCCCAACTCCTAAGCCCCAGGCATAAGAGGTGGAAGGGCGCGCGATGGGGCAGCAGTAGTGACCCATTGGGAGAATACCGTTATATACGACATAACGACTTGAACGGTATGGAGGGATAGGGCCCACTGGCCACCTTGCCATCCTCCCTTGTTTTGGTCACAAACGATGTGCCCATCAGCTCACCTGCTCAGTACGGCATTTAAGATCTTATTCAATTGTTGGTCGAGCTCGGGGGCGTCTGCGTGTACGTGTGTGTGTGTGTGTGTATGCAGGTGTGTGTAAGGGGGTTAGGGGGGAGGGGTTCAAAAAGGGAAAAGCCAGCTGATTTGTGGGAACGGCGGTAGGCGGTGGGCAGAGGACGCAGGGTGGTGCAGTGAGGCGCAGAGAGCTCCAGGAAGGGTGTGCTGGAAAGCAGCGCTTGGTGACGAGGACGGAGCGGAGAATGCGAGAACAGGTTAGGTGCCTATAAGGCTGTTCGAGGGAAAAGGAATAAACAGAGTACGTAGGAGATGCATTTACTCGGACACATCCACGTCCAATATTGCAAAAAAATGTTACGTTGATCGACGACCCTGATGGATCACGGCTTCGGCAATGCTGTCGGGGTTCCTGGGGTGCTGAACGGCGGCGTGGGTAATCGTAGGAGGGTGGTGCGGACGCCACCGGGGCCACCGGTACCCCACAGCCGCAGCCGCAGCCACGGCCACCCACCGCTCGTCACGGCGGCTTCACCGGCAGCGTCGGCGTACAACACCCTGCCCGCCCGCCGTTGGTTACAAAGCCATCGCTCCGTAGCCGCGCTCACGGGTACAGCGGGTTCGTACGGCAGGGCCTGTCGTACGCGGGCGATGTGGTCCGGTGATGAGGACATATCAGCCTGATGGGACCGGGGGGCGGGGGAAAGGTTATCTTTCGGGTTTTGATCTTGTGGGTGTCCAAAGGGGGGAAGGTCTCGCACCCCCCCTGGCGCTATCCGAAGCTCCTTAGAGCAGAACGACTCGAGACTAGGGTTAGACGGAGGAGCTGTAAGTGCCCGTGTCGTCGGCGTCCTGCTTTGGCCTTCCTCGGGGTAATATTCGCAAAGAGCACCTCCCCTTCCCCCCTCCTCCCCTTCCTCGCTCCCTTACCGGGGCAGACACACCCGAGTAGCATGTCACACAATGCAAGGTCAATAAACCCCCTCAGCCAAACACACACACACGCACACGCACACACACACACACACACACACACACAGGCGCACACCCCTGACACGATCACGGGTAGCAAGAGCGCGGCGTCGCTGCCCTCCCGCTACCCACCTCCCTTTTCCCTTTTCGTACGATCTATTACTTTGCCGTACCTTATTGAGCGCCAGTAGGATTGGGAAGCGGGCCTGCAGCGGGACCGCCGGGTGCTTTTATGTGTGTGTTTTGCGTTTATGGATTTTGTCAAAAGGGGATGGGGCCAGGGGATGCTGCCCGATTGGTTACCTTGAAAGCTTTAAAAACGGGCTGTTGCTATTTATATTGGGCATAATAAATTTATTATTTATTTATTTATTTATTTACTGCTACATTTTTTCCCCTCGTGTAGCACCTCCAGTAATCCTACCCTTTTCTGAGGCACACAGGTGCAGATGGACAGACAGACAGACAGTCAGACAGACACGAGGGCCAACCGACTCACAAACAGACTGACGGACATACCTGCAGGAAGTGAGCAACGAGTCGGTGCAGGTGCGCCTCCGTCCAGTGGGCGAGAGACGCGCCCTCCACCACCAACGCCCCCACCGACACCCCCACCCTGGAGGCGGCAGTGCAGCAAACTTGAGATAATGGGACTGGGGCAAAGTTAATGTTACTTGGGAAAAGGTGCGGCGCCAATAAGGAAGCTGGGAAGCTGGGATGTAGGGCGGAATACAGGGGCTATTGGCCTGGGTGGGCTTGAGTCCTAAGTAGGCAAGCTGACGGGCGTCACCAAATCTCATACCCTCCCCACGTTGCTGCTTCTGATAACGCTTCTTGTAGTGCTGATACGTTCTCTGGACGAGAGACGAGGGACCCCTTGTTTCGACCCCACCGCTGCTTCGGAAACCCAAACCCTGCCTCACCCCTCACTCTCCCCCGCAATCTCCCCCACACCCAATGGTATCGCGGTGTTTAGTAGTGTGTGTTTCTCAAACAGCAGTCGTACCCCATCTCCTCCATTCGCCCTCCTCCCCCCCCAAACCCCTCCTCTCCATCCCTCCGCCCACCTGGAGAGCACCTCTGCCACCAGGGCCCGACTCGCTCTGTAACCAGAAAACAGCTCGGGAAGGCGGGAGGGCTTGCGTAGCACATACACCCACTTAGCTCGTACATTGTCGTACACCCAGCGATGCAGCTCCTCACGAACCCACCTTTCATACGAAGCACACGGGGTTGGGGTTGGGGGGTTGGTGGGGGGTAAGATAAGCCCCGGGCGGGAAACCCGAGTGGAGAAGTGGTGGGGCTCAGGAGGGGACAAGCATTCTTCTTCCACAAAAAGAGAAAAGAAGCAGCTGGAGGCGAGCAGCTGACTTGATAGCATGACGAGCAGGCGGTGGCCAACAAAAGGGCCCACAGCGAATGCGGCAAAATGTGCAGGTATTGTGAGCGGCAGCGGCTCGTCGGCAGCGGGGACCAGGGTTTTGGGTTCTAGGGTTTCGACATTCCCCCACCCCCTCGGTGCACAGCGAGCAGCGGTACCTGGCGGGATATGCAGCTAGCGGAGAGGGGATCCTCAGACATGCAAAATAAGGCCCAATAATGGCAGCACAATGACACGGAGACACAGACCGGGGGTTTCGTTCGTACGCATCACGCACCGGGGGGATGAGTGACATTGCCCCCCCTCGCCGAAGATCCCCACCAGTTCAGAACACCATATCGTTGCGACGCATCAAAACACACCCGACATCATCCAGCGGGTCCCCCCCGCGTGCTCCGGAACCGCCTCCTCTTCCACCTGCACCTCCACCTGCAACCCCCTGGTTGGCTGCCTGCGGTCCACCCTCGGCGCCTTCCGCCACCTCCGTGTCCAGCAGCTGCCCCTCCCGGTCAGTGGTTCCGGAGGCATCAACGACATGGATAAGCACGTCCGCATCGCACAGGTCGTTCAGGAAAGCATTCCCACGACCCCGACCTTGGTAGGCGCCAGGCACCAGACCGGCCACGTCCTGAATACAAGTACGACAAGATGTGTGTGCGTGTGTGTGTGTGTGTGCGTGTGTGTGTGTGCGTGTGAAGGGGATGGAGAAGCGGGTGGAGGGCGGAGAGGGAGGAAGAGAGTTGAGGTGCGCGGGCTGAGGAAGGCTGAAGCTTCTTATGACCCATGGGGTTGGGGGTTGGCCTGGAGAGATCGTAAGGAGTTTGGTTAGTTGGGTAGTTAGTTGGGTAGTTAGCAGAGAATGTCGCGAAGAGCGGATCAGCGCGTCGGTTGATCTCAACAAACCTAACCACCCTAACTGGATACAATTTGGTAACAAAGGACCAGGTCTGGGTCATGTTGTTCTGTGCTGAGGTATGTTGGGAAGATGAGAAAACGGACCCGTACACGTGGACCAGTACGTCAGTCGTACTCTTAACCCCTTTCAGGCCCCCCGCCTGAGAGGAGGCGCTTTGCGCGATGCGCCGTACATCACCCCATAACGACCACCCCACCCCGATCCTCACAACCCCCCAAACCCTCCACCCCCCAGCCCCACCCCTAACTCCGGTGTTTGTGACTCAATCGCGAGCATCGCCACCACCCGCCAGCCTCTTGCCGCGCCCTTCCATCGGTTTGGATTCCGCCCTACCTTGACCACCACGGGCACCTTGCGCCAAAGCAGTGGCCGCTCCGGAGCCCCCCAACCCGCAGTGCCCACCCAACGCCGCAGCGGCTCTACATTGGCGACCCGCGGGTCGGTGCTGTCCATGGAGAACGCCTCCGCGTAGCCGTGCAGAGGCCTGACGTAGAGACCAGGAATAGGCTGGTGGTGGTGGTGCTGGTGGCAAGTGCGTGCAGGATGAGGATGTGGCCTACCCCATCATCTTGTCCCCGGGGCCCCTTCACAAACCCTTCAAGTCGAGAAAAGTTGTACGGCTGCTATTTCTCGTAACCACCAACAGACCAACGAATCGCAACTTCCCCCACCTCGACTCCCGTCCCCCCTCTCACAACATGCAGGTATGACCCCGGCCCCGCCCCACCCGTCCATATTCCCCCGGCCTCCGGATCGCCGCTCCCTTAGCTCATTACTCGCCCTCCAGGACTATAGACCTGCAGGCCTACCCGAACTAGTAGCCGTCATCGTGGAAGGCAGCCGGAGGCTACGGCCCCCTCCTCCCAGCCCCCCCGTGCCCTTCCCCTCCCCCACCCCCATAAACACGCATAAAAACACACACACACAGACAACCTGCAGTACCGAAACGCAAGCACTGCTCTGTCTCTAACCTGCACTGCTCCGGCTGCAGCCCCAGCAACGGGGCGGGGTCTGGCACCAAGCAGTAGCCTCGTCCCACGTTGGGGGCGATGGTGGTGAAGGGGAAGGCGGCCACTCGGGCCCCCTCCTCGTCACTGGCGGGGTCTGAGGTGATTGGGTGGGTTAGTCGGGACAACAAAAACACGTGCATGTACATGATGAGAAGGAAACGAAGGATGCCTCTGTTGCGCCCCCGCGGCGTTCTGCCGATGCAAGTGCAAGCTTGCGACCTCTCCTTCTCCCCCCTCCCCTTCCTCCTTTTTCCCCCTCCCCGTCTTCCCCCTCCCCACGTTCGCCCCATGCTTCCCGGGTTTGATTCTGAGCATCAGACAGTCGCTTTCACAATCCCCATCCAGCTATTCCCCCTCAACCCCTTCCCAACCGGGTCACCCAGCAGCAACACGTCTCTGCAATTCGTCTTTCCCCCCCTTACCCGTGACCGCATTGAAGAAGGTGCTCTTCCCAGCACTGGGCTTCCCCACCAGCCCCACCACGTAGTCCCAGCGGCCGCGCTGACTCCACTCGCTGGCACCGCCGCTGACCGCCCCTCCTCCGGCTGGCTCCTGACCACCCGCCGGCGGAGTGGCCGCCACGCCTTCCATCTCGCCCCACTGCGGGTACGGGGTAAGTAGGGGCAACGGGGAATGGGAATACGAGAGCATTTCTGTTGAAATGAAACCCTTTCTAGAACCCACACGTATACCGGAACATCATCACCACCGGAACAGCAGCGGGCGAAGGGGGTGCGTGTGAGGGCAAAAATCCGCACGGAGTGAGGGAGGGGGCCTAAAGCGGTGCAAGGGGGAGATGACGAAACGTACATAATCACATCTACCATTCGGTCGACTGGTTGGTATCCTGAGCGCACACACCAGATCGGGAGGAGGGGAACTGGGTGAGCTCGCACCGACTGCGGGGGTGCGACTGAGGGGCAGATGGGGGCAGATGGGGGCAGATGGGGGCTTGGGGGAAGAGACACGAATTCAATTTTGCTCTGCAGATTCGTGAGGCACAGATGAGAGGGATGTCCGGAGGAACGTACCTGGAGCCCCTCCGCCGCCTCTGCGTCCGCCTCCGTCAGAGCAACCGGTTCCATGCTGCCTGTCCGCCATGGCGCACTGGCAGCCGCCTCCGCCAGCGCCGCTCGGATGACCCATGGGTCGGCCTCCTCCCGCAGCCACCAGGCGTCAATACCCGCCGCATTACCCGTGGACGCCGCTATCCCATGCGCCGTCGCGCCCCAGCCCAAGTTCATGATAGCGGGCCCCGAGGCGGCAGCCGCCACGGCCGCAGCGGCGGCGGCGGAGCCGCCGGTGTCTCCGCCTCCGCCTCCGCCGCCAGGCGCTGACGCAGGCACAGCGGAATTGCCAACCAGGGGGTTATAGCTGTGCGGATTGCTGTGCTGATGGTTTTGATGGCTACATGCGGCCGCAGCAGGTTGGGGGGTGGTGGCGGCGATGCTGGACCCTGACGACGGCGGTGCACTTGCTGCTGCCTCCCGTCGCTCCCCGATGCCCGGGGGCAGGTTGGTGTCGATCCAATCCTTGGCGGCCTCCACCACCTGCGGCTCAGTTGAGGGCCCGCGGAGGACGAGAAGGGTGACCGGGGTCGTGGCAGCGGGGGTCGACAGCAGCGTCACGCCCATGATGCAATCCACACTAATAACTTCACAAGAACGCGATCAGACGAGATCCCATGGCGCAGTACGTGCGGGGTTGGGGGCAAAGAGGAAAGGGAAAAAACTTTCCACGGGCATGTCCCATGAGGAGCGCGTCAGAGAATAGGCGCGGGGAAGGGGGTCCAGATGATGTCTGTCTTGTCAGCAACTATACATAAGTACGCGTAAATAGATACGTACATGTAATAAAAAAAACCTATTATACGTACAAATATACATCTTGGCTTTATCCTTGGTTATAGAAGGTGCCTTACGGCGCCGTGCAGTGCCGTACCATGTCGCGTACCTGAAACACACAGCCCACACCGGAGCTCTCCACGGCCTCCCGGGCTATGGCAGCAATGTGGGCGGCAAGCGCATGACGCCGCGGGTCATTGCCACCCAGCGGCCCTATAGGAAGGAAAGAAGGGGGGGCTTAATATATTATATACATATATTCACATTTTGCCATGCGAAGCCGTACAATATACGGCAATTTCCACAGAAGATGGATGGGAGGCAACGGTGGGATCGTAAAGGGCAGGGTCGCTAGTCGAGGCCCGCGTTTTCACGAAATCGATAATGAAATCGTACATGAACAGCGAAAGCGCACACCGCTATGCCTCCTCAGCTAGGTACGGGAGTTTCCTGGCCCGCCTTTCGCACCCTCTTGCAGATCCAGTCAAGATCCAAAAAATGGATCTACAAGCTCCAGACTACTTGCGTCAGTCTTGGGCCCCCTTCCCCACCTGTAACGGTGACAACAGGAGGCTGTGAGGTGGGGTAGGCGGCCGGGAGCGTGAAGGTCAGGGAGAACAGGCGCGAGGGAAGGACCGCGCTATCCCCCGCCCCCGCCCCTGCGTCGCCGTCTGCAGATCCAGGCTCCCGCAGGTGTATGGTGAACCGAGGCGGGGCTGTGCTGATGTGCCTGTACTCGTCCATGAAGATCGCCTGCAGGTAGGCAGATGGGAAAAGGGGCACAGGGCGCACGAGAGGGAAAGAAGAAAGGGGACGTGTGCTAGTGGGTAGGGGGGGGAGAAAGGGGGAAGGGGGGAGGGGGGGAGAGGGGAAGGCATGGAACGGGAAACGCCCCCATCTGTGCACACCGGGACGACGAGGGGAGGGCCACACTGAGAGGGCTAATTGAGGGTGTGCGGGTGGAGGGGGCTGTAGACGTGGCTGAGGAAAGTGATATCCACCACGGAATAGTAATCGAACTTAGGCATAGCGCACCCCACCTGCAGTGCGTCCATCTCCTCCCGCTGCTCGTCGCTGGCCTCCACCGCCTCCACAGCTGCCGTTATCGCCGCCGCCGAGGCCGCCGCTGAGGCAACAGGTTCCGCTGCAACCACTGGCGAAGCCGTGCAAGACGTCCGGCTTTTGGAGGCCGCAGCAGCTGCCGTAGCATTCGCCATTGTGGAGGGAGATGTCGTCAGAACCGCCTTCAGTCCCGGTGACGACGCCGTCGGTGATAGTGATAATGATGCCGTAACAGCCTTGGCAACGGCGGATGGCTGCGTCGTCGGCTCCAGCTCCGACTTCGAGCCCTTTTTAGGCCCCGCCGCGTATGAAGCCCCTGATTCTACTGCGGCAGCAGCAGCGGCGGCCCGAGAAGCAGCTGGTGCAGTCCCGCTGCCGGGGTCGGTAGCGGCGGTCGCTAGTGGGGCAGCCCTCCGGGCTTCGCCATTGAGTTGGGCGCTCGGCAAGGGCTTCGAGGATGAGGCGGTGGTACCTACTCGCAAGGGCGCGCGCGAAGCCATGGCCCCTGCCGCCGCCGCCGTCAGCACCGGGCTCGCCGGGATTTGGCCCCGACCCTGTCCCTTGTGCGGCGGCGGCGGCTGCGGCGGATTGCGAGTGGAGCCCGCAGCGCGCCCGCCACTGCCTGCAGCCGGTCCCGCCCCCCCCAACGTCCTTTGGATGTGCGCTGGGCTCCCCCGGATTCCAGACAGGGCTGCGGCGACAGGATCCGTTGGCGTGGCGGTGGCAGCTGCGGTGGCGGTGCGCCGTACATCATGGGCTCCATCTACGGCGTTGCGCTTAATTGCGCCTCCGCCATCGCCTCCGCCGCCGCCTCCGCCGCCTCCGCCGCCTCTGTATCGGGCGCTGGAGTTTATGGTGTTGTCAGACACGCCAGCGGGTGAGGCCCCGACGCTCCTGACAAACTCCGTCACCGCTGCGATGTGCGGCGCCTTCTGTGGCAGGCAGTGCCCCAAGGAGTGCTCAACAACGGTCCGATCAGCCGCACGGAAACAGTCCAGCAGCTCCAGGGAGCTCGCGTACGGCACCACGACGTCATCGCGGCTCATGAAATGCAGTGACGGCAGATCCAGCGGCGCCGCCAGTCGTGCGTCCGACGCGGCCTCGAGCTCAGTGCCTTCACGTTGCGGTGCAGTGAACCCGGCGGGCACCAGTCGCTCCAGGGGCTGGCGGATGTACCCTCCGGCCAGAATAACGAACTGTAGCCCGGGGAATGTCGCCTTCGGGGTTTGGAAAGGAGAGCCGTGCAAGCGCTTCATCGATGTGTGCAGAAAAGGAATTCTGTTGGGGACTCCTCATTCATTTGCTGGTGGTTTTGCATGGCTGGCACCGTACCCGTGTGAGCTCCTCAAGCGCCTGTCAGTTCGGGAGCTTTGGCCGTTCGCCCTCGCGTGCATTGCCACTGACCCACCGACCCACCGACCCACCGACCCACCGGATCTGCCAGTGCGTGACACGTCAGCAATAGCGCCGCGGCCGCGCCGTTTGAGAAGCCCAGGAGGCCGTCGAATGGCCCCGCGGCGCGCCATTCGGCCGCCAGGTGCTGGCCCCGGGAGGGAGGTAACGTCATTAGGGTTCGGGGTGAAGTAGGGGACAGGAAGGGCTCGCGTAAACGCACACATACAAACACAGGCATACGCACACGGACGCAAACAGTTGCCAACGCCAACAGAAGGAACGCAGCGGCGAATAATTTTTACACCGAGGAAAGGAATATTATGGGCCCTATGGCGAGCCGCTTTTCCTTTGTCGAAGGTTAGATTGCTGAAGAATATAACGCTATTGGGCCTTATGCAAGATGATAATTAGGGCTTGAGTAGATCACAACGTTGTGTGGCGCCACACGGCTGTGTGTCATCATACCTGCAACGACTTCTGCCAGTCCTTCACGATTTGGTCGTCCCAATCACCAGCTGGAGGTGGCGGCGAGGCCACTGCCACTGCCACTGCGCCCGACGAGATATCCGACGAGATACTTCCTCCCGCAGCTTTACTCCCGGCCCCGCCCCCGCCGGTCCGGCCGTCACCATCATGAGGCTTCGATACACCAGCCCCTGCCCTGGCTTGCGGACGTAGGCTTGGATCGCTTTCGTGATCCGAATCCGAGCCCGGATCTGGATCTTGGTCCTGCTGTGGCAGGTTCCTAGGCCGCCACCAAGCTCTCATGGCCACGGTTTGTCCCTCCGCGAGCGGCAGCTCGTGCGGAGCGCTGACGAAGTGCAGCTCCTGGACGTGAGCAGGTGGGGGCGGGTGGGTTGGCCTCGGGGAGGGATGGGTGGATAGGATTATTGTGATTGATATGACCCTACAGCTATGGTGCTCCAAGCAGCCGTCGACCAGGAGAGCAGAAGCATATTCATTTTCATCTAGGGGGGCTTGGCCTCCAGGACTCTTGGCCTTTGGATCAGGTATGATGTGAGTCCCCTTAATATGTGCGCAGCCGTAACATGTGTGTTTCAATGCTGCATCACCACTATATCAAAGGGAATCGATCGCGGGGGAAGACCCATGCGCGGCCCTGCGGACCCTGCGAAACCCACCGCGACACCAGACAGCTTCTTGGAAAGGATCTTCAAGCGCTGCGAAAACAGTTCCCCATCTTGCCGGCTCCCGTGCAGGCACATGATCCGTTTGTACGGTTTGATTACATCCAAGGAATTATATAGACTCTGCGGCATTTTCAAAGCGCTTTCCTGATGTTTATGGGTGCGAACCCTGCAAGTGCTTTTACCGATTGGTTGTGTTCACCGGTCACGGAGGACTAGCTGACATGCGTCACTATTATAACTTTAGTTATATAGTGGGTCAAATGAAGTTCCGCAATTAGTTTTCACTTTGCACTTCATTGTGCACAGTAAGCACACACGTACGGCGCACACCGCTGGCAACTCCATCAGTTAAAAGACGTTACGAAGGTAATCAATTTCTATATAAATGGTTTCTCTCCCGATTTCCCGTTAATTTACTCATCTGATTGCAATTCGCTACCTTGTTTTGAAATACAGATTACAGTGTCAAGTGTAAACTTTTGTAAACCATTTTGTCTTTACAGATCAACTTGTAGAAATATTCCATCATGACGCTGGATATATCTGCCGCCGCCAGGAAACTAGACATCGACAGCGACGTTTCACTAACGGAGGCGCGGGAAGTAGAACTGGACACTGACGATGACGAGGAACTCAAAAGCAAATTCATGGAAGTCGAGTTTGTCCTAGGAGCCAACTTAAGCGCCGGATCGGGTGTGCTCCACCTCACGACACGGTAAGTCTCCCGTTCACGGTCCGAACGCACGTTCAGCCGCGTGCGTTTTACCAAATCGAATTAATACCTCTTACAGCTGGCGCCTTGTTGCAACAGCTCAACGACTTCTAATATGTCCGATTAGACGCATTCGTCACTGCTGCTGCTGCTACTGCTGCCATCTCGTTCACGGGCCGTTCCAGCTTTCGGCACTCCCTGACGTCGCATAACCCTCACCGGCTGGCGCGCTTTTTCTAATATGTCAGACAATATTTATTGCATTTGTTGTTTCGTCCGCGGTTGCACAATTAAGCTGTACTCACGCAGAAGTTTCCCGTTCCCAAACCCCATGCGCCGAAAGTCCTACCATCCCGCCTCCTCCATGCGTACTGCAGCTATTGCCCAATGTCTTCTCCATCGGCCCGGTGCCCTTTTCGTATGGTATAGATCCGCCTTTAAGATAGCCCCTCGATACCTCGCCTTCGTCCCTGAAATCGCCGGACCTCGATACGCCCTTTTGCACGGTCCATTTCTCTCCGTTGTCGCACAGCCGAGTCGTGTGGGTTAGCTCGCAGCCCTCTGGTCCCGCGTTCGCGATGCGATACCGGCAACTCATGGTGCACGCTATCTCTCGTGACCCCGCCTCGTTCCCGAAGCCGTGCATCTACCTCATTCTAGACGAAGGCTCCGAAGACATGATGCAGCCAGCAGACGAGGAGGAGGACGCAGATGGGGAGGCGGAGGACATTCCCGCGGAGGTTCGCCTGGTGCCGGCAGAGGAAAACAGAAGTGGGTGAAGGGATGGCTTAGCCGTAGGCGATGTCTTAATCGGGGTAGGGCGTTTGGGGATATTGGGGGTATTGGGGGTATTGGATGTTTCGGAGCTTGGGATAGAATGTTTCTTCCCGATTAGCGCAGAGCGAGCTTGTGGATGGATGTAATAGCTCGTGTCCATTTGTATTCCATTCCCATTCTATGAGGATCAGGAGGTGTTTGATGCAGCTTGCCGGTGCTGCAGAACCAACAGCAGGACAGATGACTGTTACGCCGCACCCTGGGTCAGTCGCCCTCGCGCTCCTTCGCTTCCCTCCACCCCTTACGTGCGGCAGTTGACGAGATCTTCAAGGTGCTTTGTGACTGCGCGGCGCTGAATCCCGACTCGGAAGTGGAAGGTGCGGCGGCGGCGACTGGGGGCGACTGCGGTTGCGGTTGTGGTTGTGGGGATGGGGACGAAAGTGCGATGCAACATGATACAGTGTTTCCGCCGTCCCCCTGGCCCAGCTACAATCTCTCACACAAGACTGACAAGCGTGAGATCTGCCTCTTATGCGGGAAAAGCCTTCACCACCTGCAGCCGCCGGTTGCCGACGTGGGTAGAGCGCTGAAATCTTGTAACTTAGGACACCAGCAACTAACGTGTGCTCGCTGTGGCGCGGTTCCTTCCCGCGATGCGGTCCCTCTCGCAGGGGAAGGGGACTTCTTCTTCGACGACGCGGAGGTAATGGCGGGACTGGACCCACAGACCCGGGCCGCTGTGATGGCGGAGCGGCTGGAGGAGGGAATGGACCTGGACGTGGATCAGGAGGCCGAGGAGAACGGAGCGAGGGAAGACCTGGAACAGGTGGGTGTGGGACGGGGCTCTACTGGCACGTCGACGGGCGGGCAGGTGGGGGATTGGGGAAGGAACTATGAAAGGGGCGAAATTTCCGGCTAGGTGGCTCGTCCAGTCGGTGGACGCGCGGAACGGGAGTGAGGCAAAACGTTTCATGCCTCGTGGCGTTCGGGTAGCGGTGGCTGGAAGGAGCGGTATCCAGCTTTGCACCGCACCGAAGGCCGAGGGGACATTGCCAAGAGCTGGCGATGACGGGTATCAAAGCTCATCAGGCCCCTGCCGCTCCGGGAACATAACAATATCAATTCACTGGCAAGTCAGAGTATATGTAACAGAACATGTAGCTGACTCGGATAAATAATTGATTACGATAAAAGCAGAGCTCTACATGAAAGCCTTGAACCTCTTTTCCATCCTCCTTGATCCTCCTTTCCATCCTCCTTGATCCTCCTCTCTCGTTACATGGTTAGGAAATTTATTTTTGTTCTTGCATAAACGGCATCAAGAACCTACCCGCCTACCGACCTGCTGCGGGAAGTAGGCCGCTGAAAGGTTATGCTTTTTACCTGAAAGAAGTCTTACGACGGTGTAAGCTATAGGTTCCTGTGATTTTACAATAAAGCATAACCATAGAGTTGAAATCATCATCCTTTAAATCTAGAGATGGTCAGGGCTTCGTGCGTTGCACTGATAATCATACGTCCTTGTTGTTTCCTAACAAGAAACCCGTCTTCAAATGAATTCCGTAGTTGGTCGGAGGTGACCCGAGTCGTTTCGAGGACGAGGAGGATGAGGACGACCAGGATCAACTGAATGGAGCTCAGTAGTTGTCAGTTGGCCGAAGCATGGGTTTCAGTAATAGGTTGTCTGCTTGTATCAGGTGGCTTCTGCAAATCCTCAACTTTTAAAGTTAAAGTTTGAGTGTGTACAGCAACCAGTGTTGAAGGTTATTACAGAAGGTTATTACACGCAGGCTTTCGGGATTACCGATTACGGGCCCGAGATGACACATCCTCCAAGGGTTGGATTGCGCGTGCACTAAATCGGCGTGAATTCTTACCTTGTAAATATAAATAACCGATCAAAAACCTCACGTATTCATCGCTCGAATTGGTCTTACCTTATCTTTCACTTTTCAATCTTGGCACGGACTATCAAGTTGGTCCAAATAATTGCATGTTGATTCGTCTTGACCGATATTCAATTGCTCGTTCCATACTGTTCCGGCGCTCACGGACCATGGCTGCAAAGACGCGTACTGCGCTCGACGAGACGTCAGACACTGGCGAATTCAAACGCACTGAAGCGGGATTTCGCAATCAGATCGAACCGGGTGGAAAATTTGAGCCAGAGGGTAAGCGACGCCAGTCGCCCAGTCGTGCACCCCAGACTGCCGTTTCCGCAGCCTTTCCCGCGCGACACACTGGTTTGTAGTACCTGAAGCCCGCATAATCCTAGGAAACACCCACACGTACACAAACGATCCGCAACTACCTTCTGAGAGGCTGTCCACATGACCATAAATGAGGCCAGCGAACCCCTTCCCTCCCATCTCCCGCCTGGTCATTACGGTTCGACGTCCGCAGCTTCCCGCTACCACCTGTACATCTCCCTTGCATGTCCCTGGGCGTGTCGATGCCTGGCGGTGCTGTACATGAAGGTACGTATGTACGGGCGACTGAGGTGCCGATGTGCCGCGCCTGTGCTGCTGTACGATGGGTCCTTTCGCGGGTATACAGCCTGGGGCCTATGACGTGGGCTGGGGGAAGAGTTTCTCCATGTCGTATAACCCTGAGTGTCCTTTGGTGGACGCAGCGGAGCCAGGGGCTGGTAGAGCTTCCTTCCTGACGTTGGCTACAGACTCCCCAGCCCGCCTTGTGCCTTTCAACTTTCTACAGACAGGCGCCCTCAAGGCCTCAAACCCGCACTCAAACTCTTCCCCGCCCCCGCTTAAAAGCAGTAGTTCCCTCCTCCACGCCTCCATGGTCTTTGCCCTTGGGACGTGGGGGCGCGTGGGGGGTGGGGACCCGCATAAGCACCTGCCCATATCTTCCTGTACATTATCCGGAAGTTGAAGTTTTTGTCTTCTGCTTTGACGCACGCAGGGACTGGAGGACGCCATTGGCGTGTCCGTGACGCACCCCACATGGCAGCGCACTCGGCCGGAGGATCCCCGCGATGAACACACCGGTTGGGTGTTTCGCAATCCCACGGACCCGCCGCTCAGTTCCATAGCCGGGTTCGGGTCGTTCGGATGCGAGGGCTGCGTGCCTGACAGCGTCAACAGCGCGCGCTTTGTACGGGACCTGTACGAGCTTGCACACGACACCACGGGTGAGAAGTGAGAAGAGCGGGGGGGAAGCAGATGAGCAGACGGCAAAAGGGGGGGACAGGGGAGAGGCAGCAGCTAGCAGGGAGACCGGGGTGTGGACTTATCCACCACCTGTGCAGAAAGCAGAAAGCCTTAGCGTCGAGGCGAAGGGCTGGAGGTTTTCTCTGGGGTCGGGAGGTTTAATCAGGGGTCGGCCGTGGATGGCATGTGTGGGAGCTGAAGAGCCCTTTTTGTGCGGGACAGACTGGCACTGCGATCTGGTGCCCACATGGCTTCCGCATGTGCGATTAACACAAACCCCAAGTCGACTTTATGCGCAGCCCTTACGTGCCTACATCTCCCATGCCTTATACATCCCCCCCCAATACCCCATACCCCATCATGTCATCGATCAGGCAAGTACTCGGTGCCGGTGCTTTGGGACAAGAAGGAGAAGACCATTGTCAACAACGAGGTAGGGGTGGAGGTGACGGATGAGCGACCAACACACACACACACACACGTGTGTGCATGCGTGTCTTCACGTCTGCGCGTCTGTACCCTTGTGTCGCGCCGCTCTTGTCTCCCCGCCCGGCCTGCATGAGCTATGGAGAGGGTTTCCTGAACGCCGAAATGAATACTGGATTGGCCCAAACCTATTTGGCTTTTCGATTGCAGAGCTCGGAGATCATCCGTATGTTCAATTCGAGCTTCAACCACATCGCCAAGAACCCGGGTATGCTGTGCAGAGTGGGCTGCAGAGATGGGCGGGGCCTCGCACCCGGGTGTTCCAGGTGATCGTGAACGTCGTGCTGATAGTGGCACCTCACCGAGCTTTGTTGGACCGGCTGTGTTTTTCTCCATGCTTCCTGCTTGTTCACCCTTCCCCACCCCTTCCTCCCCCCCTGTCTTCCCCCTCCCCTCTTTCCATGGACAGGTTTGGACCTGTACCCGGAGCCACTACGCGCCTCCATTGACCAGGTCAACGCCTGGGTCTACTCCTCCATAAATAACGGGGTATATCGCTGTGGTTTCGCAACCTCACAGGCAGCGTACGACACGGCCTTCCAGGTACGTCAGTGTTTGGATGCATACAAGCATGGCCATCTCGTTTTGGTGGTTTTGGTGTCCCCCCGTTACTGCCCCATTCGTTTTTGTTGGCTTCGAATCCTGTCGTGCTCATCGTGAACCCTCCTGGTGGGCCTCCCATCCCCACCCCAACCCCACGTCACTCAACCAGGAACTGTTCTCCGCGCTTGATCGCTGCGAGGACCTGTTGTCCCGCCAGAGATTCTTGGTTGGCCCCCAACTGACAGAAGCAGACGTGAGGCTGTTTCAGACGCTAATCCGCTTCGATGAGGTGTACGTCGTCTACTTCAAAACGAATAAGTCAGTGGGGGTATTCAGGCGTCCCATGTCCCGTGTGTATGATCCTGGTTATCCGCGCACATTGTGTATATCAGCTCTTGTCATTGACCGCCCGCCCGATCCTCAATGTGGCGCGCCATCCAGGCACACACACACATACACATTCATGCCCTCAAGACCTGCCTACATGTCCAGTTGGGCATTAACACCAGCCCCTGCGAGCTCATTTGCGGTCCTCGTACATGGCAAGTAATGCATGAATGGGAAGATCAGCGAAATCCCGTCTGAATGATAATGTTTTGCTGCCTGACTCCCCCGTCTTCCCCCTCGAACTGCTCTTGCTTCAGGCGCTTCCTACGTGAGTACCCCAACATCGCGGGCTATGTCCGGGATTTGTACAGCATTCCCGGAATATCCCGTGCGGTGAACATGGACCACATCAAGACGCACTACTTCACTTCCCACCCGCGGCTTAATTGCTACTCGGTCATCCCGCGTGGTGGGGCGGCGTGGTGGACGGAGCCCTCCAGCAGGGCAGAACGATTCGGCGGGGGAGAGGCTTACGAGGTGGCTGTGGGAGTGGCAGAGCCAACCATTAAGTCGTGACAGGTGGCGATCTCATCGGTATGATTTTCCTTCTTACCGCTCCCTGTCTTTATGTGAGGGGCAGCTCGTTGAGGAGACGAGTTTGGCTGCGGGGAAGACGCACGTTTTTGCCGCCACGGGCGATAGCATCAGGGCGAAATGGGAGGGAGGTTGGCCTCGCACGTTGATGATGGGTGGACATGACGTGAACGTTCGGATAAGGCGGCTCGGCCTGCTAGTGGACAGAGACTCAAGAGTAGTCACCGGCTTTCGTGAGGTACTTGTGAACGAGCATGAAGGCCGCAAATGCCTCCTTTCAGGGGTCGGGGTGCCGCAGGAGGACGATTGAACGAAGAGGAGAGCACCTTCCGCTGAGTGGCAGTGCAGGAACATGGTCGGGTCGGGCTCATTTATACCGGGCTATGCCCAAGCAAGGTAGTGAGCAGGGGATGGATCATGTATGTGCTGTAAAGGCATCCACACCATTGACCTCCAGCGTCGAGATGGTTGCCATGGTATCCTACATACCCGTGTACAGAATATACCTCCATCCCACTCCGAATAGGCCTTACTTCCCCTCCTCCTGGCAACACGAGTTGCTACAGCCGCGTTTCCATATCACACGCACGGTGTACGGCTCACGTGGGGTTCATGTTAAGCTAGGTTAGAGTCTCAGTTCGGGCACGGGTTCGGATTTGCTCCTCAGAATAATACCAGCCTGCCTCTACACCAATAAAGATACTGACCCCCTAACCGTAAGAAACGTGTTATGACTATAAAGGGTAAGTAAAAGAGTTGGCAATACAAACGATGGACATGCATGGATGAGGCGGCCTCCACATGTGGACAGGCATAAGCTCAGAACGCTATCTGTGAATTTGGGATCTCATCAGTCCCATCGCTACCCGTCGTTTTGTTTATTAGCAGACACACAGCGGCGGGGTATAAACACAGGCCGGACAGGCCTTCCCGCTTGGTCCCTTGCTGTCACGGCCCCGGCAGTTGCCACGAGCGACAGGGCTCACAAAGCAGTTCACCGCCTCCGAAAGCCCAATACTAAACCCTAGTACCCGCCCGCCCAAAGGTCGTGCACAATGTGTAACACCGACACAGTCTGACCTCCAGCTACCTCCAGCTTATACTCCTTCACCTGCCCTGCTGGTCTGTTGATCGTTTCCCTCGCAAACAGCACTGCTGTTACGTCCTTGCGTGCGGTGCGTGGTGGGTAATATTAATTGGCTGTCTGGCCGATTGCCACATGGCTCTGCTTGCCCGTTTCTGTCCCCGTCATCTTTCTCTAGACTTAACCCCTTAGCGACTCACCCGGCAACATCCTCAGCTTTGATCTGAATATATACCACATACACCACAATACAACATAAAATCTCACACCGACCCGCCCGCACTAAACCACCTCAATCGCCCCCCTCATCTAACTCCAGCTGCTGAACTCATACTTGGGGGGTGCCGGAAGCTGGTACAGATCATAAATATCCGCCAGCTCATCTGCCAGGTTGCCGCCGACGGTCGCTGCCTGCTGCAAGCTCTCCGTGCTTGCACGTACGCCCATGCTGTGGCCGCATCCAGAGCTGGAGTCGTGAAGGCTATTGGTCCCGCAGCTGGAGACAGTCGCACAGCTGTCCGTACGGCTGAGGCTGCGACTCGATGCTGAGCTGCAAGATTGGTGCGGCCCTGTTGACCTGCCAATGCTGCTGCCGAATGAGAAGAGGCGGCCCCAGACAGAGGCCTGGGAGCCCTGCTGCCCCTGTGCTTGCGGCTGTGGCTGTGGCTGCGGAGATGATGGCAGCTGCACCGGTGATGGTAGCTGCGGTGGTGATGGTGGCTGTGATGATGGTAGCTGCAGTTGTCGCGGTTGCCCCTGCTGGTGTGGACTCTGCTGTAGCCGCTGCTTCACCATCACTTCAGCCCCTGAGAGCAGCTCACCCATTTGGCCGAGCGTCTCACGGAACTGTAGCAGCCGGGTGCGGCGGTGTGAGGCGGCCAGCTGGGCACTGTTGGCCATTCCAACACTGCCGGCACCGTCCGCGCGGTTATCCCCGTAGGTAGCGCCGGGCCCCGCAGCCCCAGCGTACAGGCGGGTGGTCCGAAGCGAGCTCACCAGCGTGTGGAGCGAGTGCACCTGAGGGCATGTATGCACACACACGAGGACACATATCGTCACCGGATGGGGGTATATATCGATCTGGAGGCCATCACATCCCGTGCTGCATGCATTTATCTATCTATGCCCTGTGTGCTCAGTAATCTAGCTGAACCGAAGGGCTTATCGTCAGCTCTTAAACCCCTGTTGACGATTGATGCAAAGAACCCGATCTCTCCCTGCCTAAACCTCCAACCCCTCACGTACCTCATCATTGCGCGCCCAGAATTCCTCGTCATTCTTGACCCGCCCTGCGGCTGCTGCGGAATGTGCCTCCGCCACCTTCTCTGCCAGCCGGCCTTGTGCAGCTGCCTCCCACGCTTGTGTCACGGACGCAAGCTGGGACTGTGTGGACTCCAGCTCACGTCGCAATGCTCCACACCGCGCACGCAGCATCACTGCGTCGTCATCGTCGTCCTTCTCCTTTCCGCCCTCTGCAGGCGCAACACCGTCTACGGCTCTCTGCTGTGCAGCGGCCTCCTCCTTTTGTGCCAGAAGCTGAGTGACTGCCTCCTCCTTCTCCGCCCGCAGCTGCACGATTGCCTCCTCCTTCTCCGCCAAAAGCTGTGTGACCGCTGCCATGTTCTCTGCTTGCAGCAGCCTGACTGCCTCCTCCTTCTCCGCCCGCAGCTGCACGATTGCCTCCTCCTTCTCCGCCAAAAGCTGTGTGACCGCTGCCATGTTCTCCTCCTGGAGCCGCCCGATGGCCTCCTCCTTCTCCGTCCACAGCCGGGCGACTGCCTCCTCCTTCTCCGCCTGCAGCTGTGCGCGCAGTGCCTGAACCTCGTCACAATAACGCTGATGCGCATCCCGTGCTTCGTTCTCCGCCAAGGTCAGCTGTTCACCCAACTGCCGCTGCTGCTCGTGCACCTCCGTCTCCGCCACCGCCAGAAGCTGCTGGGTCATCGCCACCTGTGCAGCCAGTCGGTTGTTCTCAAGACAAGCGTGTTGCGCCTCGCTGCATGAGGTGCTCAGCGCTGTCTGCAGCTGCACGATGTGCTCTTGTGCGGCCACTAAGTCCCGCCGTGCTCCTTCACGGGCGGACTCAGCCACCGCCTGCATTAGCAGTTCATGCTCCGCCGCACGCTCCGTTGCCTCAAGGCGCAAGTTCCGGAGTTCCTGTTGCAGCTCTTGGATGAGCTCGTGAGCTTTAGCCGTCGCTTCCGCCTGCGTCTCAAGCTTGAATAATGTGGCCGTTAACTCCCGCTGCAGCGCCTCGGTCGCAGACTCGACTGCCGCCCGCACAAGCAGGTCCTCATGTGTCTCGAGCATTGGGAGCTGCTGCGGATCACACAATCAAGCGAAACAAATAAATAAAGGAAGGGGCGATGGCGAAGGTGGTAAGGACAAGATATATAGACGGGGTCAGGAAGAGGACAACGGCTAAAAATCGATATACCTACGGCGGGCATGTACGGGTTGGGTTGCGAGATATGTACGGGAAGAGGGACGATGACGACCAAGTACGTGTTTTCCCCACAGACCCATTTTTAACTATCGGGGGCATCAGTAGATATTTATGCGGTGATACATTACTCTGCGGCGTGCGGGATAGGGCCATCTACCACGCTGAATACGTGTATGGGCGCTTCGCGAAACACGCACATAGCGCATGCAGGTCATAACAAAGTGACCATGCGACAGAATCATATGCACCATCCAGTTGAAATGCGCTTACGAATAATCGAAACAAACGTGAGCGTGGTGTGGCCATGCCGCCGTACCTACCTCGCCGTTAGGTCTTGGCGATGCCCGGTTCTCCGGGGCTCGTCCGCATGACGGTGGACTCCTAGATTGCAAGAGCCTCCGCCTGAGGATTGATTTTAACAAAGTCGCAGCCGTATTCAGTTACTTGCAAAGCCCGGAAGGCCCGAAACACGCACAGGAAGCAAGGTGCCGGACGACATCGATCGATCGTACAGTATTCCAATCAGACGCCTTGAACCATCATCCCTATCTCTTCGCGCAGTGAAAAAAGATGTATTTATTAATTATGTATTGCGGCGCCGCGCACGGCAAACTGCCGGCTGTGGTCACATGCACGTAAGACGCAGCCCGGCTCTCGCTAGCCAGTTTCAACGTTAAGAAGGAAACCTTTTAAAACATGTTTTTATACTACAGACGTCATCACGAAATGTGCTCAACGGGGCAGGCCTTCCTTCGCATATGACAATACGCAACCACAGGCCTAACTCTCAATCTGTACATCCTACTAGTTGATATAGGACACCAGAATGCAAATCTGATCATGAGCTGATCCGACCATGACTTACCGGACTGATGCCATCGTCGACGAGGTTTTAGCACCTGCTTCCCAAAGAGCACGCAGCTCCGGGCTTAAAACGATCAAACTAGATGACGATATCGGCACTCTGCGGAAAGGAAACGACACCGAGTTGAAATCCCTTCTTTTGAGCGCCAGCAACTATCCGGGAGACGAGACAACTTTCTAACTCTAAAAGCCCCTCACCTTCCGCAAGGGCCTCTCCAAGCTGTGGTAGATTCAAAGAATAATGTATCTATATTCACGAAGAGCGAATTGGCGAGAAAATGCCAGGGTAAAGTTTAAGGGGAACGAACTAGTGGGACACTAAAATAGCCTGCGTAAGACTCAAGAAATAGTCAAGGTGGTGAGATGAGGTTCTCAATGCTTCCTGGGAAGTATTGTTGTGAGTCAAGGCCGCGGTTCAGCAAGGGAGAGGTCTTAATAACTGATTCCGTACACCTGTGTCATCTTGCGGCATGTTAGAACCCCGGGTGGAAAGCGCTTATCCTCAAGCGATGTGCTTGAAAATTATATTAATCAATTATCAAGCTGAGGATGGTGCTCGTTTCTTTGTCTGACATGTTGTGCATGGTAGTCGTCGCAAGTTCTTGTCCCAAGTTTTTATCCCCTGCGCTTTTGGCCCCTTCCTAAAATATGTCTTATAGATGCAACACAAACGATTTCTGTTGAAAGATCGAAGCATGGCTGCGCGTTGGTTTTATCATAGTGCCCAGGTACATATATACCTACCAAGGGAGAGGTCTTAATAACTGATTCCGTACACCTGTGTCACTTGCAGCAGTCTCTTAGTACAATACACCCTTAGTACAATTCACAGAGACTCTGGTAGTTTCTCTGACCCGCGGTGCCATCGCTCCACTTTCATCGCCTCCTTCTCTGGCTGCACCCTGAAGCCAAGAGAGGAGGTCAGCAACCAGGCTGCATCAACACCAGGGTGATACAGATGTCGGAAGGATAGGACGTAAGATTATTTGGGGGACAGTGAAAGGGAATGTAGGGATGTAAGTGGCTGCTACCCTAGGGTTCGGAGGGTACAAGCTCGAACCTGCCACAGCGCGGGACTTGACAGGTGGTACATGGGCACGGATAGGCCAAGCACCAATAGCAGCAGCTCACGGAGATGGCTTCTATTTTCCTCCCGTCCATCACGGAACATCTTGCACCACTGGGAAAGGGTTGCTCGAATGCCTTCCTGCCCCCACCAAGCTGGCAGGTCACAGTGGTTTCGAGTGCAGTGCCCCCTGAAGACTCACCACTTTGATTGCCGCTTTTGTAAGTTGTTTGGTTTTTGTTTAATTTTATGTCTAATATCTATTAATATCAGTCAGATATGATTTCTTTTTATCAGTCCTTTAATTAGGCACGTGTAGTTGAGATCGGGGGCGGCATTAATGTTTTCCAGTACAAGCCCCTGAAGAACTGGAAAGTGAGCGCGAGCCATACCTGCAGTCTCCCAGTGCGTGCAGCTTCGCTTATCCCCTTATCTCCCCCTTATCTCCCCTATCTCCCCTTATCTTTATGCAGCGTTTGGCGCAGGACCCGTATCGTCTGTGACCGGGACGGCAGTCAACACAAGGAGCTGAGCGTTGGTTAAATCTCGTTCGTTCTTTGTCAGTACGGTTTACGCATTATTATTTGCAGGGGAAGCCACACCTACATCTGTAGCCTACATCAAGGTGGTGCCTCTGTGGCCCACACGTTTGGAGTTCCTTTGTAGGTTCTCCAGGTGCTCGGTGGCTCGCTTGGGTTCCATTGAAGGAGCACTACCTGGATTTGGGTGTGCGTTCCTGCTCTAAGGCGGTTGCCCTCTTTGGTCCTCTCGCAGCGGGCCAGGTGGCGTTCCTCAGTGTTCGATGCTTCAAACGCGGGGTATCGTCTTTTCCTCTTTTCGTCGTTGATGCAACAACTAATAATGCGGGCTTGCGTAAGGCCGCTGGTTGAGGCAGTTGTACGGATGTCTCACCTCAGCCCGTGTCCTCAGAGCAATATTTAATAGTGTGCACCAGCTTTCATTTCTATTTTTTTGTTGTTGTTCAGCATGCACGCACACCCAAGCATGGTTGCGTCGTCCGCTGTGTTGCTGGTTTCTTTCTTTGGATCGTTAGGCCTTGGGTCTCCGTTTATAGGCCTGGTTAAGCACACCATTCCTGTAACAGACATAGCAATGGCTATTCGTCCGTGAGCAACAACTATTGTATGTAGATCACATACCTGCATGTCGAGCCCTGTCACTGCGATGAATGTCACAGGTAGACCTTTCGTGCATGGAGGGCATCGCATTGCATGAAATCCGATAAGCCTAGCATGCATCCTGGGACCACGATGGCTTCGTCGCCAACACAGCCGAACAGCCAGGTCGTGTAAGAAAGCATTGATCGATTGATGTTGGTCCCGAGGAGAAACGTTGACACATGGAGATGCTCACATTTACACGAACATTTATATATGAAGCCTTTGTATGCATCTGTCCTCCTGACGGGGTCGCTCCAGAACCACACAGTGTATGCACATCCGTTATGAAAATTGGCTAACGAAATACATCATCATGGTTAATATGCAATTGCAAGAGTTTCGATATGGAAAAGTAAGGCCATCCTTGGCCATGCTCAATACCCTCGCATGACGTCGGTCACAGCACATCTATTGCGGAACGCCGTAACCACATATTCAAAACTATTTCGGTCGACGGCTATTCCTAAGCTTTTTTGTTTTTCCAGAAATGAAAAGTCAACTGGTGCGCTCTTCAGTTGCGGGCGCTATTCTCGGTGTAAGCATCTATGTTGGCGCTGACGTCTTCGGGGAATACACGACCTACTGCACCTTGCGGGACCAGGGTTTGGCTTTTGCAAATCAGGACTCGGCACTCGTGGAGCAAATCGGGACACCTTTTGATTCTGGGCCCTGGTACAACGCCAGTATCGGCTTCGCGCAATCGGGCCATATCGCGGCGGTCACTTTCCCCCTAAAAGGCAGTAAACAGATCACCGACGTGACTGTCCGTGCTGTACGTCGGCCAGGAGTACCGTCGACGGCGTTGTACAACGTGTTTGGGGGCGAATGGAAAGTTCTGGACTGCAGCGCCATGTTGCCTCAAGGCGGGGGGAACGTACGGCCCCGAAGCATTATGCCATACCAACCGGTACCTGATGTGCAAGACGGAAAGGTTGTTACGGGCTCAGAGTGTGTCGAGTGCAGCCAGAAGGGCTCCTCGCGTGGCACCCAGATGGCGGCCGGGACAGCGGCGGCTGGGATTTCGGGGGCGAACACTGATGGACGCGATGGAGCTGGTGGCGGGGAGGTAGACAGTCCAGCAGCAGGGGAGAAGAAGCGGCGGAAAAGGTTCTGGTTCTTTTGAGGTTTGTCTGGCTGCGGGCGCTCCTTCCCCATTGATGCTCTCCAAAGCACCTAACTAAGAGTTCTTACCTGGCACAGCGAAGTGATTATCATCTACTTGTCCAGATGCCTTCTCGCATTTAATACTTGACTGATATGACTTGAATGGTTACACTATTGGTTATTGCCCTGCGGTAACGCATCCTCGCTGTGCTGCGGCGGGGACGTGACGCTCGCAACGAGGCGGCCTACCACTGGGAGCTTTACCGCTGGCTTCGGCATTTGGCCCGGCTTTGATGCCCGCGTGCCCCTGGTACTAGTGTGTGTGACAGAGTGGTATGTTGGTATTCTTCACCGGCGGCTCACTACCACTGGGCGGAGCCCTGCCCTCCCTGCTGTGCTAGTGGGGCGCCCTCATCCGTTCACCCCAATCAACTTCAGCTTATATGTACGGCATCGCCTATGTAGGACGTCGCCATCCCCGCCGTCACCCCATCACCGCCACTGCCCACAATCCAGATACGGTGCACGCGGCTGGTGTTCGTTGTCCCGCTGCCTGTTTAGGCATATCCTGGTAAATTTCTTGGAGGAGCAGGGCGGAACAAAGGAAGCGGCAGTATGTCAGGCTGGGGCTGTGAGGAGGTGGCGAGAGTTCACCAGTTGATTGTGCGTGGGGGGGAAGGAGGGGAAGGCGGCAGACGTCGTCGGGGGCTTCCCGGGTCTCCCGGTGGGTTGGGAGGCTCGGAAGGCAAGGCGGTGTGAACTGGGATGTGCAGCGGCGGGTGTATGTAGAGAGCGGATTTGCGGGCGGTGCAACTAGAGCTATGGGAATACGAAGGTTTCTGGATACTGCGGAGCGTGTGACGGCATTTAACGGGCGGGGCGGGGGTCGGAGGGCTGAACGGCAACCGCGTGGCTATCCGCGGGGATAGCTGGGATGGTGGGGTTTGGGTAGCGGGGGTTGAGCTTCGCCTGCGTGTGAGTGCGTGCTCCCCGTCCTCCCGCTGTCCATGTGCTGCTTGACATGCTATGGTGATACTATACCGGGGGTTCGGTCTGGTATGTGGTACTAATATTGATCCACCTGGTGTTCAGGATGCGATGTGCACCTCCCGGACACCGCCACCTGGTTTAGCTAGATACTGAGGAAACCCAACCAAAACTGGCAGCCTTTTACGTTCGTACGTTAGACCGTAGCTCCTAGATCCAAGTCGCATGGAGGCCATTAGCTCTATCGAGAGCTGCGGAACTTGATAGCGTGGGCGGAGAGGAGGCTTCCAACCGGTGAGCAGACTGCAGAGCACCTGGTGTGGGCGCTGCCGGTGTTGCCTGCGGCTGTTTGTGCCGCCCAGGGGTCTGACGCCGCCAAGGGATGGTATATCGCCCAAGCATCGGGTCCAATAGAAGCGGCGGCAAACATGTACATGACTTCACGCTCCTTATCGATATTAGCAAAGCATAAGTGTAGAATACGGCAAACCCTAAGTACATGAAAGTTACTGGGGGAACATTCCCAGGGACGGACGCGACGAAGTTCGCGACGACCATTACCCGCCATAAAGAAACGAAATCACCACCGGGGCCACAAAATCAAATTTCTGCACGGACGTAGACTAGAACAGTTGGCATCCGAAGAGTACGTAAATGTACAAGGTCTATTCGTACACAGCCGTAAACGGATCCAAACGGATCGCGGATCATATCACGTGAGATGTGACCGTGGACGATGATGACTGATTTGCTCTTCCCTCATTTCAGAAGTGTGACCAGTGCTCAACCGTCCTGACTGATGGCTGGAGATGTGCACTGCCATGCTCAACGGAGCAACATTGAGTCGTCGTAACGAACGTGCGACGCACCTCTCGCTGTCCCTCCCATGAAGGATTCCATCATTTTCATCCTCCCAGGAGGAAAATAGGGTTCCATTCATAGCGCGGACAGTATCAGGTACATAACCCAAAGCGGCCGAGGTTGAATCACACGCACCTCCCTGGGGGCCTCCGTAAAGCCGTCCATCTATATCCACACATGTCCTCAAAGCAAAAGCAGCAGCAGCAGCACGGGTTAAAATGTCCTCAACTAATTTTGCTCAAAATTGACAGGCGCTCGACTGTCCCTCATCCGGGTGACAGCGGGAACACCGTCATCGACCACCAGGGAGGAGGGGGAAGGCAGACATACGGACAAACCGACAAATCGACAGACAGACATACAGACACAGATAAACACACAAAAACCACAAACCGCGCGCAGCCATCCCTACACCGTCACACACGTCGCCCACGCATCGCATAAGGCCAGCGACTTGGGAATCCAGTCCAGAAAATACGAGCGTGCCGACGCAACAAAAATTCGCGCAGAGTCTGTGGCTTCCCCCAGGAGGAGGCGGCGGAGTGGGCCGCACAACTCAGCGGCGGCGCATATCGCTGAGGGTGCTGAGCGGCACCCGGACGCCGGGTAAGACCGCCTTCACGATCAGGATGCCTGAAAGGCCCAGCTAAACCAGGACTGCAATCGTGACCAGCCCCTGTTCCGACCCAAAAATAACACACGAGTGCCGGCGTGTGTGCACGTGCGTACGTGTGCAGAAAAACCGTCCTATTGTCATTTTTGAACGCACCGCCACGAAACACGTACGTACAAACAGCTTAATCGAAGATGTCCACATCTATCCCAAACGCCAACTCGATGTCTTGCAATCGGGGGCCGCAAACTTGCAACGGAAAGAAAATCGAATGAGGCACCCAGCGGAAGTGATATGCGCTTGAGAACCCCCCGTGCTGATGGGAAGGGAAGGGAAAACGCCGTGACGCCACCGGGGGCGGATGCAGACCACATACACAGCTTGCTTTTCCAAGCCCAGTCGACGTCAACGTGAACGGCCCCCACCTCCTCTCTCCGCATAATCGAAGGTGCCAAGCAAACACGGACAATCGCACGAACGGACACGGGAGGGGCGCTGCCTTGGAAATTCCCCCTAGTGCGTCAAAATCTGGAAAATTATGTGTTCGTTCAAATTTGTTCAACTTAAATATGCAATTACCGCCGCCACAATTATAAATTAAAATACCCGGCCGCCGCCGCCGCCGCCGCCGCCGTAAAGTGCGAGCCCTCTGGATGGACTCCTGACAAAATGCCATAAAATCGCCACTCGGTAGAAGTATACGTACTGATATGATTACAGATCTGTGCCATTGCGTCAGACAGGCGCACGCCCCACGAACCCAAATCGCATCCCCCCCATTTGTTGCCATGCATAACCAGATCTCCAACCTTCGCACGTGTACAACTCAACTGTCCTTGATTGCGCCCCGGACGGCCGCGGTTGCAGCTGAGGGCCCGGGTGCAGCGGCGGTAGATGCGACCGGCACCGCCGCAGCCGTCAGTACGGACGTCGCGGCCCGCCCCGCAGCTGCACCGCCAGCGCCGATGTCGTCCATGCTATCCGTCGCCGCTGCGCCCCGCGTCGCCCCCTCCCGCACTTCCTGATCAGGCTCCAGGTCCTCGGTATCGGACAGCTCCACGTCACTGTCGGTTATTCCCCCGTCATCCTCCCCTGGCGCCAAGGCAGTCACCTGCTGGTTGGCCTGCAGCTCCCACATGGCAGCGTACTCGCCCCTGGGCGCGCAACAGCGGGGCGGGAGGGAGTGTGGAGAACGGCAGTGGCGACATGGGGAACATGGGTCAGCCGCTACCTGGACCTGGCTCTCCCATCTTTTCCTATCATATTGGATCTTCGGTGTCACCATGTGAAGATTGCACCACGCACACGTTGCCCGGCCACCTCCCCGTCCACCTCCTGAGAACCAGCGCTTTGGACCCCACCCTACCTTCTGGCCATGAGCTGCTCGTGGCTGCCCTCCTCCACCACCACGCCGCTGCGAAGAACCACAATCCGGTCGCAGTTGCGGACGGTGCTCAGTCGGTGAGCAACAAAAATCGCGGAGCGGCCTGGCGAGGAGGAAAGCGGGAGGAGCGAAGACGGATGGAGCGAGGATGAACGAGTAGAGGAGCGAGTAGAGGAGCGGGAGGCAGCCGGAGGAGTGCATGCATACGACATCTTGAATGCATGGAGACACACAGACTACGCCGGCATATCAGAAAGTACCCACGGACCCACCTCTCGCCAGTTCCTTGAGGCTGTCCATGATGGCCACCTCAGTGCCGCTGTCCAGAGCGCTGGTGGCCTCGTCTGAGGAAGAGGGCGCGAGAGCGGAGAGGGGAGAGCGGAGCGGGAAGAGGGAAGGTGGGGACGGTGTATGTGAGGTCAGTGGCAGGACCACCTAAGCACACGACCATGGGGCAACGAGGGAAATCGGTGTGCAGGGGCCAATGGCGAGTCCCCCCGAGGGAAACATGTTATGGATATCTACCACAGAGAGCACTGCGGAGCAACGGGTGGGGAGCGGACGCCACCCTTATCCTCGTGTACCGTCTTCACCCGCAACATACCCCCCCCATATACACACACGCACACACACACACCAGGCCTCCTAAAACATCCCGCAACAGCCACACGCAGCTGGGGCATCAGCACCAGCACCAGCACCAGCACCAGCACCAGCACCAGCACCACTGCCTCCCCCCAACAGCCGCAGCAGCCGCAGCTCCTCTCACCGCAGATGAGTAGTCTGGGGGAGCGGAGGAAGGCCCGGGCAATGGCCACCCGCTGCTTCTCGCCACCACTCAGCTTCAGACCCCTCTCGCCCACCTGTGAGAAGCGGGGTTATTCACGCGGTGTACGACACAGAACGTGAGTGCAGATTGGCACGCAATGCTGCTGGGGTATTGCTTGGAAGAAAGGAAGAGGCGAGCGGGGCCAGTCGCCGGACGCCAGAGCGACAGAGGGGTTACAGGCAATTCTTATGAGAAGCTGAGCAGCTGAGGACAGCACTAACGACATTCGCGAATCTGCACGTGGCCCGCGTGGGCGTAGCAGGTCTGGGAGCCGGATGTAGAACACACGGATGCTGAAACGAAGTGAGCAACGAGGGACAGGCGGGGTGTACGTAATGGAAATCGACGAGGAAATGATACGGCTGGCAGTACGGCATCGTGTGACGGCAGTATGGCAAATAAGATAAGGGGGATTGAAGAAGGTAGGCTGGTGCCACTCACCACGGTGTCGTACTTGTCAGGCAGTGCGATCACGGTGTCGTGCAGTCGCGCCATCCGGGCCGCCGCCTCCACGTCCTCGTCACTCGCTTCCGGGCGGCCGTACCTGATATTCTCCCGAATGGTGTCGTAGTACAACGCCGTGTCCTAATTAGGAGATAACAACAGCGACAGCGATAGGGACAGTGTGCAAAGAATTGCGGATGGGGACGGAAGGAAGCCAAATTAGGACCTGAAGCGGTGTAATCTGCGACACAAGCTGTCGGAGCACGGCCAGAACAAGAGGCAAAGGCTCATCGGAACGACGCCTTCGTCAGCTCGTCTCTACCATACACCGGTCGACAGGCGTTTTTTAATTTTTGCCCCCCCCCGTCTACACACACACACACACACTCTTTCAGCCATGCACATGTACGGCAATACGACACGCACTGACCTGCGGCACCACGGCGATAGCGGATCTGAGATCTGCCAGCCGCAGCTGCCGTACATCGACACCATTGATGTAAATACCACTGGTGCGTTTGCTACTGCGGGTACTACTGCTACTGCTGGTCCTACAGACGCCGCCGGAACTGCTGCTGCGGCTATTGCTACTGGTGCTATGGATGTTTCCACTGCACGCCAACGTCTTGTCCGACTCTTCAACTCGCCGCTGGCTCCCCCCATCGGTGTTGCTGCTACTGCTGTTGTTGGAGGTGCTACAGCTCGTGCTCAGACTGGCGCTGCTACTACTTTCGCAACCGCCATTGTCGTCGGTGCCAGTGCCGGTGGGGGCCCCGCCTTCAGCGACCGCTGCTGAATGCGGGTCGGGATCCAGCCACACGTCGTACAGCCTTGTAACCAGCTTCAGGATGGTGGACTTCCCGCTGCCGCTGCTGCCAACCACCGCCACCGATTCCCCGGGTGCCACTCGCAGAGAGACGCCCTGAAGAATCTGTTAACGGTTGAAAATTGGTGGTTGACGTCATCATCTTACGGGTATTTAGGTATGAACTAGGCGTTCCCGAAGAGGTGAGTGGTGAGAGGGGGGCCGGGGGGCCGGGGGAAAACGTGTCCACGTCACCACACGGCACACGGGTTGACTTCACAGCCGCAATCAGGGGCAGCTCCGTCTATGAGGCGCGTACGGAAGAAGCCGGTGGGGCCTCCTTCCCCCTTAAAGCCGGTGGATAAGGATGCCGACTGCCTACGTTTCCGATACGATATCACGATGGACCACCACACGGCACTCCTCTGCACCTCACGAGCACCTCACGCTGTATGCATCTTCCGCTTTGCGAGCTTTAGCCGACGGCACAGTAGGAATTTGGCTTAATTTAATTTCTTACTGTGCCGTCGGCTAAAGCTCGCAAGGCAAATCGAATGAAATTATATACAGCCGTCGTCGGCCACCAGCCGCCCAGCACGAAGACTGCCATGGCCATCTCCATGGCCATCAGCCTTGCTGATACGATAATGCTCAAGGACCATCTGGCAGCCGCTGGCTGTTTCACTGACAGTGCAGTGCACTGCACCCCGTGGAGGACCCTGAGCGGCTCTTAACTCATTACTTACATGGCGCTCACTGCACCCTCAGAGCTCTTCGCGGCTGTAAAGATTCTTCTAACTGATGCGCGCCTCCACCACCCAGCTATGGGGGCCACTCCCCACGGCTTCTTTCCCCGGGGGAGGGCAATCAGATGCAATCTCGCCAATAAGGCGTCACTCTATGTGTCCCGAGTTTCCTATACAGCTGGAATAGAGTCCCCATAATTGGCAGCGTTTGTTCGTAGTCGACCTTTGACCATACTAGCAACTCCGGTGTGCATCAGTTAGGATATGGTTTTGATTTCCCTAGGGACATTCACACAATCGTACTCCCCCTCCCGCCTTTCTGAAACCCCCCCTTGGGAGACACACACACATATACACACACGAATACACACGCACCTGTCGCTCCGCGGAGTAGCCAAAGGAGACATTCACCAGCTCGACGGACAGTCCACCCGGGCATGACTGACCCAACTGCCGGCCATCATCGCTACTGCTGCTACTGCTGCTACTGCTGCTGTTACTGGCCAGCCTCTCCGTTTGCAAGCCCTCGCCGCAGGTGGTCGCGGCCTCATTCCCGCTGCTGCTGTTGTTGGTCGCGGCCGAGGGCGGCCCCCTGGGGGGTGCCTGCGCGTGTGGGGCTGCCGACCCCGGTCCCGCCAACGGCAGAGTGTTATCCCCATCGTTAATATTGGAGGACGTCCTCAGTATCTGGAAGAACTCCTCCATGTCCACCAGCGCCGCACGCAGCTCTCTGGGGGCGGGAAATGGGTAATTATATTGGGAGGTGTGTGTGTGTGTGTGTGTGTGTGGATGCGGGCACAAAGACATCAAGAGCCCCAACCAGGAGGGGGTGGAGTGGTGAAGGGAACAGCAGTGATGACCAACGCTCCGTAAATCGGCCCAACATCGTGCGAGTATGCTGGTGGGCCATTCGAGCAATCTCTTCTGTCTGTGTCCTATTGTGGCTTACCCCAACCGGTTGTGGACCAGGCCGGCGAGCGGGTGGAGGAATGGGAGGAGGGTTCTGAGCTGCGAGCCCGGCACGCTCTCCTAGGGTTGTAATGTATATCATGGCAGCATGCAAGTCGCACCACCTGATTTTGCACCTCTCCTCATCCTCATCCTCCTCGAGGGTTCTCTGGCACACATACACACACACATGTACACACCCGGGCTCCTCCACCCCACACCCACCTGTAGAACCAGCCGAGAAACTGCAGCGGCGCCCACAGCTGTACGATGAGTCCGCTGGCCATGACCAGGTCACCCCCGGTGGCATTTCCTGAGGAGATGATGGCCGCCAGGATGGAGGCCATACCCCCCGCTAGAATCAGACCCTGGCCCGCGTTCAGGGAGGCGGCCAGGGTCTCCGCACGCAGGGAGGCCGCGCGCAAGTCACGGAGCAACTTGTCGTAGAGACCGACCTGGGCATTACGGACATTGGGGAGGCCCATATCGGGAGAACCGGAACGGCACACGGGGCTGCGTATACGAGAGGACAACGGTCTGCGCCTTGTTTGGCGGAAGCATCTCCGCACGTGAGGCGGTGTAGATCCGGGTGGGCGGATGGTCGGACAGCAGCCACTGGCCGGTAAGAGGTCCCCCGATGAGGCGGTGTGTACGACGCCATTGTGCACATCACAGCAAACATGAGATACATACCTCCAGTCGCTGGTTGTTGAAGAGGGTGACGGTCTCGAAGTTCAGCAGTGCATCCACCGCCTTGCTGCTGGCCTGGTTGTCTAGGTGGTTTACCTCCTGCATTGCCCAAGAGATTGGGGGCAAGGGACTAGGGTTTTCAGGAGGATGGGGGACCTAGAACACGGTCGAAAGATGCTGCGCCTTTGTGTGTGTGAGAGGAAGGGGGGAGAGAAAAAGGGGAGAGAAGGAGTGGAAAGAAGGAGGGGGGAGAGAAGGAGGGGGGAGAGAAGGAGGGGGGAGAGAACGGGGGGAGAGAACGGGGGGAGAGAAAAGGGGGGAGAGAAGGGGGGGAGAGAAAAAGGGGGAGAGAAGGGGGGGAGAGAAAGATAGAAGGGAGGAACGTTGGAACAGCATCACAGATGATGGCTTAGGACAGGGAAAACCCTGGCAGGTGTCATGCCGATGCAGCATCTAATACACGGCGTGCGGCCCCTTCTCGCGGGCCCCAGGTTCGTGCCCCGCCTCCCCCATCCTTGCCACCGTAACCCGCGGCCCACCTTCCTGACGTCTGTCGCTATCTGCGTCATGAGCACTGTCCAGGTGACGTAGGCGGCGAAGGTGACTCCCAGGATGGCGGCCAGCAAGGGCCCGAAGCGGGAGGCAAGGAGGGCCGCCACCGCTCCCAGCTCCAAGCCCGTTGGCAGGAAGGTGAAGATCACCGCCCGGTACAGCACCGCGATGGACCGGGTGCCTGAAGGGGGCGGGGAACAGACACGTGTCTTAAAATGTGTCCCCCATTGCTTCCTGCACCCACGTCTGCGCAGATGTCCAATACACCGACACGCCCGGAAAGAGAGCGCGCAATCCACACGTAAGGGCTTTCTGCATTGCCGCTTGTCATGCGCTGTGCAACCTGGCCCCCGGGGCCGCCATTTCCCTGCCCTGCCCTGCCCTGGCCGGGCTTGCTCTTTGGCGCATTCCTTACCTCGTTCCAAGATCCTGGACACTCGCCCCGTACGGCGGTCGATGTGGAACCTGGTGTCCAGATTAAGCACGTGGGCGAAGGTGTGGTAGGCAACCCGCCGAGTGACCGCCTGACTCACCGGGGCGAAGATGGGCGACTGCGGGTGGGAGGAGGAGGGGCGAGGAGAAGAGGAAGGGGTGTGATCCGTGGCGAGGACAGGGCCGAGGCAAGGCACCCGGCCATCACCAGGCGTCTCGGCCTTTCCATTCAGGCGATCAAGGCCTCGCCCATCCAGATGATGGACCAGCTGATGCCAGATGCAGCATCCAAGTAACGCTCAATGAAGTACGGGGAGGAGGGGGTACGCACACATAATCGAAAAAGCCGTGCGTCCCCGTTCAAAACGCCCTGGGACGTAGTTCGGGACTTAGGGTTGGCTATGAGACCTGCTGACCTCCTGGCAAGATGCCCTCTCCTTTTTTTACCACCGTCCACCTTTCCCAGATGCGCTGGAGGGGGCCCGAGTCATCGCGCGTCAGGTAGATGATGGCGGCAGGGGATCAAGCCAAGCTTTGAGCTGCAAAGATGAATGAGCGGGCGCCCTCCCTGGAGCTGCGGATTTCCAAGTGCAGGCCAATTCGCAGCTGCGTCTTTCCGACATCCGCCGGATGCGGTGAACCGCCGTACTCCCCAACCCGAAGCGGGAGACGAGTGCCTGTCAGTTCCTACTTGTACATGGCACCGCCCACCCGCCAGGTGGAACATCATTTCCCGCTCATCCTCCTCCCTCTGCATCCCAAACCCCTCCTTAACACACACACACACAAATTCATCTCTTCACCCGCACTGCAACCAAACCTTTACCTGCGCCTCCTTGGCCATCACCCGCACGCAGTCCAGTGCTCCGTATGCCAGCACGGCCATCAAAGCCGCATGCACCATCACGGTCGTTGAGCTGGCAGCCTACACGGCACGGTGTGATGATTCCTCAACGCACGGTATCCGAACGGCATTTTTTTGACATGGCGTACCGTGTCGTGCTGTGTTTCTCACCACCCTCCTGGCCCAGCCGCGGGTCCCTCTGCCGGTGCTTGTGGCAATAGGCTTCGTAGACTCATAAGGGACAATTAAGCATCTCCATTGGAGCACGTACCACATCTTCCAGGTAGAGGCGTATAACAAGCTTAAAACTTCCCTTTCCCAGCGCCCACTTCCAGCATCCGCTACTACTTAGAATCAGGCGGCCCCCCCTTCCACCCATAATATGGCCCGGTCTGGCTCGGCCTCCCTGTATTCCCCTTCCCTACCTACCGATCTTAACCATCTATCTACCGACCTTAACCACCTACGTACCAACCCCTTCCAGCCGACCCTAAACCTACCGACAACGCATCTACTGCACTCTTAAACGCCAGCGGCAATGAGATGCCTGTCGTACATGCATCATACAGTGGGAAATGGTGAGCGCGGCAGGGCCTGGTCTTTACGGACTCATTACGACAGCATTACGACATTAGGGGGGCTACAGGTTTGCAGGTGCAGGTGCAAAATGGAGGTCCTAATCCAGGTGGAGAAACCCACGCTTGGAGAAATACACGCTCCAAGGGCTGAGCACTCGCACACGACCCACGTGAAAGCGACCATGGAAGGTTATCCATAGGTACCGCGCGGAGGCGGTTGGGCCGGCTGCCATACCGCACAGAACATTTCGCTGCGCACCACCAGTGGTAAGCCTATGGCCCCTGGCGCGCCCCCACTTGAGCCCCATACGGGCCCCCACTCACGTAAACCGTTCCAAAATCCCCTCACCCCGCCCTCCTCCTCGCTTGCCCTGCATTCGGGTCTATCGACGTCCGGTACTTCATTCAATCGTCGGCCTCCTTAAGGCTGCCACGTCTCCCTGGGCCTACGAACGCTGCCGTTGGGGTTCATGCTCTATTCGCTATTGCATGGCACATTCCCGTCCCCGTGTTGCGGCCGCAAACAGCGCCCGGCCTCCGAAAGAGCCCTTTGCAGCTGCACGGATGGATTCCGTCCGGGAAAGCCGACAGAAGAGGTGGTGGGTCGTCCTCGTCGCAGAAGGGCGCCTTGCCTTGTAGGTTGCGGAGGTGCAGACTACCATGCCCCTGTGGACAGCCCCTGTGAACATAACACCGCACAGCGCCCTTTCCCCCCTAGTCCGCCGCCCTTCGTGGACCCCTAGTAACCCCCACCTCTGCAGCAAATCATCACAGATGATACACACGCGCACACACGCTCACCCGCAAGCTTGCCCACCACCATACACGATATCGCTGCTGCCATCCGCCAGGCAAGATGCCGCTCCTGAAGGGCCAACCGGAGCCTGCAGGGAAGTCAAGGTACAAGGTAACTAAATTAAAAATAGTAAATACATCATTTATGCTTTTAGGGGTTTAATGTGTGAGGTGACAGAGGGGAGACAAGGTGTGTAGGCGGGAAACGTGCAGCATGCACTGAATGGACAACTTAAACAAAAGCCCCAGATTTGCTCACCTATCCCCATTAGGAGACGGGACAATCCCCCACCTGTCCCCACCCTGTCCGATAAACCCGGAGTTGCTTTTAGCCTGATGGTCTTCATGGCCTTGCCAAAATACTTGTCATATCGCTCGCAGTACCTCGGGACCTCAATGGGCGCCAACAGTTAATGATTTTGGGGGATGTAGGAAACGAGCCCAGCGCCGATGGAGGATTTTGCAGCAAGAGCATTTAATGCATTGCTTCCCGGGCATTGTTAGATACGGCAGGGGGTGACTCACAAGTACGGCACGACGTCTCGCAGGTCTCCGCTCCTTGGGGGCGTCGGGAGCAATGGAACTGCCGGAAATTTCGCTGCCACAGCTGCTGAGGTTGAGCTGGTCGCAATCGCCTCCAGCGGCTTGCCGACGTTGCCTGCCGTGGAGTTTGATATTGCAGCCTGCAAGGGATGGATATTGCTCTGGCTCTCCACCTGAGGAGGTAGAGGTATAGCTGCTGCACTGCATCTTGTATGCGCTGTGCTGTGGCTGTTCGACAAGTAGCAGCCTTTTCGAAGGGTGAGCCCCAGACCAAGCAGCCCCGGCTTGCAGGATCGGTGACGCTTCGACAATGGAGAATAAGTTGCACGCTGTAGACATATTATCGGCTGAACTGCGCAGGGTAAAGGCGCACCATGCGAGCAAAGCTGCATATTGACGACACACGTTTGTAACACAGCGTCCAATAATCAGGATTAAAATCTAGAAAATAAAATCATTTAAAGGGCTATGTAGCTGTTTATCCGTCATGAAAATGTGTGATGTTGGTGGTTCTTTTAGCTTTGTGCCAAAATCATATCCTTCCGAGTTAAGCACAATGAGACATGGGGTAGTCATGTTGTGGGTTAAGTTCGACTTTACAGAGATAAAGATTGCCGCTCAGATATTGCGATATAGATATCCCGTGGACGTCATGTACTCATTGTTGTCTCGTCCCTGGGTCGTTGTCAGCTAAGTCGTTGCGACACACAGTCGGCGTCGCACGTTCGCAACCGTGTAACTCTTTTGCAATAAGGCGCGAGAAAAACATTGTTTCCATGTGTTTGTAAATAATCACATCATCTTTTTTATAAGCAAGTTGTTAGACACACAAGTCCTTGTACCCATCTGCTGCACGCATAAAATAATCGAGACACCAACATCTTAACGGTCGATAGAAGACATGATGGTCATGTAATATCTGGGGTTTGCATATCTTGGTTTTTATATACATTAGTGGCATCCTTTCTTTCGCCGAAAGGTTGATCGCCGGCACAATAACTGACTTGGCCGGCGGCAGCTTTCCAAGCGTATTCATCAACCCCAAATACCCTATCTTAAAATAAGAATGCTGACACAAACGGCCCCGTCAACATGGCCATGCTCCGTGGCGGGTGAGCGCCTGCCTACTTGGGGACCAAGCTTTCCCTCCCTGCCACCTCGCCGGCACCGTGCAGCTGTTGAACGTCGCGCGCACCACCATCTTTCGGCCGTGCACTCCTCAACGTCCAGCTTCTCAGCATTCAAATCTCACATGAGCACAGCGGGCAGCAGCTGTAGCCTGGGCAGCGGCGCGGCAGCTGCAACGCCATGGCCCCGTCCCAGCGCCGCTTTCATCAGAATGCTGCGGTCCCTAAGGCAAGCCCCCATGACATCCAAAGCAGCTTCTGATGCCAAGGGTGGCAGTGACTGCAACGTCAACAGCAACAAGGGAGACATCAGCGCCACACTTTCACCCTCGCAACAGCAGGGTCAGCATGCAGCTGACGGGAACGTGCCCAACACATTGGCTTTAAGCAGGGAAAAATCAGATGGGCCATCAACATGCTTAAGAGTTACAGATGTTGTTAAGGCACTGCCAGGGGAAACACCAACGGCTGTGGCCAGCGGCGACTTTGCCGCCGTTACCACCGCAGAGGGTGCTTCCCACGCGAATACTGCGCAGTCCGAATATGTGGAGGAGTATGAGACCGTTTACGAGACGGAGTCGGAGGAGCATGCTAGTAGTAGCAGTCGGTTGTTGCCCGGCACCATTGCTGTCGGATCGAAGGCAGAAGCAGCCAGGGAGACCGAGGGGGCAACATTGGGAGTGGGCAGCACGGTGGCGGAAGCTGAAGCGGCGGGGGCCCCGGCGGCCTTCAGAGGGCTTCATACGGCAGCTGCACGCTACCAGGTAGTACGGGAAGGGGTATCTGGAAGAGGTTAAGAAAAGCTAATGCCTTAGGCGGGCCGAGGCTGAGTGCTTTGTGGCTGGGCGGGAAGATGTACAGGTTCTCTCGATGGTCGTTCGGATGGACCAAAAAGGCGGTTAGGGCTGCGGGGGGGAAAGGTTGTTTGGGTCATTGGGGTCACTGCCGCTTAATCAGGATCCACCCTCCCTACCTACCTCCCTCTCCCTCCCGCCGGTGACGATAGGAGCATAGGCAGGGGCATAGGGGTAGGTTATTCGCAAGCGTGCTTCCAGCTTGCCGCTTGCCTGCCTGTCTGTTTCCACCAGGGCGCCCTCCCGCTGGAGCCATCTTCGGACAACCCCCGGTCTCGTCTCGTTATGATAAGCCGTTACGTCCGCATTCATGTTCGCTCAAAGGACCGTTTCTTCCCCCTCCTATTCGTCCTCCCCGTCATAATACCCCGACCAGTCCGCCACGGCACTTCAGGCCACCTCCCCGCCGCTGGCGTTGCTCCCTTTGGGCGGACATGCGGGCGTCGCGGCTTCCCTAGGAGGCACCACCGCGGGAGGTTGGGCGGTGGCTGCGGCGCTGCTGCTGGCCATTCGCATGAGCCGGCAAGAGGCGGACGCAGAGCGGCTGGACTTGCAGGCTCTTCAGGTGGGGCTCGTGGGTTTGCGGGGGAGAGAACGTTCACTTGAGTGAATGGCCCCGGACCGGTACACGAGCATGTTACCTCTGAAAAAAAAAACACTGATACGTTTTGTTCTGTCGCCGTCCATGTTCTGAGGAGAAGGGTCCGGGTCGTTCTCTATTCAAGCAGACAACTGCAGCGGAAGGGCGAAAGGGAGGCTTCGGGGGTTGGGTGGACACAGGGGCCGTTTGGGGTCCACCTTCGTAAGGAGCTTCAACACACCTGCTAATTGCCTACTATTGATGGTAGTGATGCTGGTGCTGTTGTTGTTGATGATTCTGGTGCGCTGTCCCACTGCCTGTCCCATTGCCTATCGGCCACACGATCTTCACCTCAGGCCCTTCAGGCGGAAGGCCGGCAGCGGGACTCGGAGCTCCGGGCGCGGCGTAAGGCCTTCCTGGAACAGGAGCGGCGGAAACTGGAGGACGAGGCGGCCCGAAGGTGGATGGGGAGACGGACTGCGGCTGCGGCTGCGGCTAAGGGAAGGGAAGGGAAGGGAAGGGAAGGGAAGGGAAGGGATAGGACATGCGGTGGACCCAGGGGCCACAGGAACCCTCTTGCCTCTTTACAAATTGCTCATCCAAATTTGCAAACTGCTTACGCAAACTGTTACTTAGCCGGCAAAGCGGTAAACAGGCCGTGTCGCCGCTACCCGACAAGCACGACAGGCGCATGCTGGGAAGGGGCGACAAAAACTGGATAGAAGACTGGATAGAAGACTGGATAGAAAGGGAGAGTGGAAGAGAGGGGGAGGAAATCCCGGGGATGCGTACTTTCCGGCAGCCAACAACCCCGTCAACCTCACCTCCTCCGGGCCGAAACCTTCCTTGTTGTTCGCTTCAATCGCGTCATGATCATTTGGTTCGCTTCCCGGCCGCAATCGCTATCTGTTCTCCGCTAATTCGCCGCCAATCAATGTAGCGGTCATCATTTTCGTTTCTGCAAGCGTTCGGGGCACCGGTCGCTCCGGCGGGGCTGGCAGCCTCCCGGCCCGTTGTGTTCGTGGTGTCTTACCTGGCCCTGCGCGGCCAGCGATCAATTAAATTCTATCCTATGCTGCGGTGTCAATGCGGTGCGCAAACTGTGGTGGCTCAAGAGTTGCCGAAGCGAAGGCCCGTCAGGAGGAGGAGGCGCGGGCGGCGGCGGAGCGGCAGCGGCAGTGGCAGGAGGAGGCGGCGAGAGAGGCACAACGCATGCAGGTACGCGTGGGTATGCGTCTTAAGGTGGGCAGCTGTGGGCATGAGGTGGCTGGTTTCGTAAGTTGTGGTTCGCTCGCTCAACAAAGAACTCGACGACCTCAACGCAGCACCGTCAGTTTGTGATGTACGTTTGCTGGAATCTCGTTTCGCAGCTAAGATGTGGAGGCCTTCAGGATAGGTCTGCGGTATCCCGGCCCCAGCCCTGACCTCCTTCCCCGGGGGCACCCACCGCACCCACCTCCCAGGAAGCTGCTGCTGCCGCCCGGCGGGTGTACGAGGAGCGGGAGGCCCGTCTGGCCGAGGAGCTGGCTGCCCGTGCGGAGGTGGAGCGGCGGCTGAGGGAGGAGGCGGAGGTCAAGAGGAGGGAGGAGGCAGAGACGCGCAGGTGTGGGAAGAAGGGGTTCACAGCGAAACGCAACCGGGTAGGGGGAGGGGGAGGGGGAAGGGGGTGGACGCCGCGAGTGGGGATCGCACATCGCCAAGCATGAACCCTCTGGACCCTGTCGTTGCGGGTTCTCCCCGGGGTGGACCGGAAAGAGTCGGGGCGCGAGAGGCGTGCTGGGGCGTCGGGGAGCTGCATGAGAGAGGACTAGGGTTTGCGGTCGGTATTGTGCCCATAGAAAATACGAAGGAAGGGGAAATAGTCCCGGGGAGCTCATGGGCAACGGGAGGCATGGTAATCTCATCACATTCCTCTTGGGGCACCTGTCGTTAGGTAGGTGGCGCTGAGCAGCTTCGCCATGTGTACTAATCAACAGTCAAAAACCCAGCCCCCGCTTCGGGGTGGGGGGAACAGCCAGCCAACGGTATACCTCATTATCTCTCCCACGGACGAGATCCCGACATAGGGGTGTCACGTAAGCCTGCCTGCCGGTGGAACGACCGATGGTCAGTGCGTGCGTGTCGTGATGGAATGGCCTCGCGACCCACGGGTCATTTGATTGACCGTCTCGCAATTCAGACGCGCGGAGGTGGAGGCGGCCCAACGGGCGGCTGACCAGCGGGCGGCAGCCGCTGCTGCAGAGGCGGCCCGGCAGGCTGCGGAGGACGCTGCGCGGAGGGAAGCGGAACGGCGGCTGAAGCTGGCCAGCACCTGGTGAGAGAGGGGCCGCTGTGTTGCGTATCCCACTCCGGGCCTGTTGACACTGGCCGGTGGGCCAGCTACCTTGCTCTAGCCCTGCGCCTTGCACACCATCGTCACCATCCACGTGGCGGGGGAGAGACCGCCGAAGCAGCAGCACTCTGCATCATGTGCCTGTCCACGTAGCACATACTCACCCTCTCATATCCGCAGCTCGTGTAATAGCGCAAAACGCAGCTGAAATATAGCGAATCACATGGGCCAGCTTAGCTCTGAATAGAGGCTATAAGGCCTACGCAGGTGAGGGAGGCAGATGACAACAGCGTTATGCCTGTGTGTGTGTGTGTCTCTGTGTGTAAATGTGTGTGTGTGTGTGTTGCGTTGTCTATATCAACAGCACGCCATACCGAAATAACGTATGTGTTAGGGCGTGTTCGTAACAGATATTCCACTCATCCCCCACCTCCCATCCACATCGCTCTTATTTCGTTCCTTTAGGTACACACTCGCATTCCGCGGTCGTGTGGCGGCTCGCCCCGCGGCCCCCGGCAGCACGGTGCCGCTCAATCTCAGTAGCCCTGGCGGGACAGCGGCGGCGATGCTGCGGGGTCCCCCAGCGGCACGCATCGTCCTGGACTGCACCTTCGAATTGTCTCACGTTTCCCGTACGGCACCCACGCTCACAACAGCGTTGGACGGCGTCGCCACGCAGGACGCCGCCGGCGTCGCCGCGGCCGTGGAAGCTGCGGGAGCGGATGGCGCCGCGGCGGCGGCCACGAAGGCGGTGCCTGCGGTGGAATTCCCAGCTTATGGCGACAGCGGAGTGGGGATTGGTGTTGGCATGGCGGCGGCAGCTCCCGCCGCGGCGGCGGCGAGCGGAAAGCCGTACGAGTCGGCTGCGGCGGCGGTTGAGGGCGCAGCGGAGCTCGCAGGTGGGTGGGAAGAGGGTGATGAAACATGAGCACGCAATCATGCGATGTGCAACCCCAAGTCCGCGCCGCGCAAAGTTCCCGGCGGGTGGAGGGACTCGGGCGCTTACCAGTTCTCAGGGATTTCTCTCGTCTCATGCCGGGATCGGCCTTGCCCTCCCTCAGCTGCGCCCTCCCTGCTTCCCGTTAATGCTGTCGCTGCGTGCACCCTGCCTGGTGTAGCCGGCGCTCTTTCCTACTGACGCAGGGCTTCCATCGCGCAAGGGCCCCGCCTTGACGACGCAGCCTCCGCCAACACCTTAATCCACAGGGTGGTCTTGGTCACTTGTGCTTTTTTCGAAACCTCCAGAGCGGTATAAACAATACTCTCTTGTATTCGCCGTTCCCGAACCTTCCTTCGGACGGGCTGTGGTTTTCACCGCTGTCGTGACAGGCGCCGCTGCGGCTCCACTGGGGGCTCTGATATCCTCCACTTCCTGGCTGGGGGCCCTGCCGCTGGAGCCGAGCCCCCGGGAGGCCCTGGTGCGCTGGATTGCTGGCGGGGCCGTGGGGGGAGAGGAGCAGGAGGGAAGGGCTGCGGCTGCGGCTGCGACTGCGCCACCCGTTGGGGACCCAGCTTCGTTTTCCGGGACATCAGAGGCGGCGACTGCTGCTACTGCTGCAGTGGACGTGGAGTTTTTGGTGGATGCCGAGCTGCGGCACTGGGGCCGGATGGCGCACTTGCAGGTGGGTGATCAAGTGGGAGGGAAGGGGTATTCCAGGTGGGGGTGGGGATGGGGGTGGAGAAATGGCGCAGGAGAAGGGCCGGGGCAAAGCCGATATCCGGGCGGGGATCTGGAGGCTATGTGGGGATGTGGGCCTGTGTGGTGGAGACTGCGCAGCAGTCCGGAGGTGGTAGTTCGGCGGTTGGTATTCCAGCTGCCATTGCCGGAAGCGATCGACCCGGTTGCATCGGTACCGTATCTGTTATACGTGCACGTATGTATATGTGCACACACAACACACACACACATATATATATACATATATATTATAATGTGTGTGTGTTGTGTTGTGTGTTGTGTGTATAGGCACACGCACGGACAGGCATCGCACGTCCTCACTTTTCAGCAGCTCTTCGGTTCAGTGGTACCCCTTCGTCCCAGACTCGGAAAACCCGCCCTCCCGCACTCACTCGGACCTGAACTCCCTCGCCGTCGTACCTCTCGCTCAATTTCCTGGGCCTGCTGATCCTCCCCATCTGGCACGTACTGGGCTCGGGCTAAGGCCCCCTCGCAATCCCCCTCCCGCCGCTGCCGCACTCTTTCGCTGTGATGTGACGTGCCCCTACATGGCACCCGGTTAGCTGCTGTCCAGCGGTCGCCAGATCATTTGCCAGCTGGCCCCGCTGCTGGGTCCGGGAGAGCAGCTGGAACAGGAGCTCCAGGTAGGGGGGAAGCCGGGGTATGGACACGGCCACCGGGACACGTGCCACAGGTGACAGTGGAAGTCAGGAGGGGTGGGCGGTGGCTTGGACGTAGTGTGCTTGCGGGGTGAGGCTGGACACAGTGGCGGTCCACCCGGCTCCCCTGGTGGGGGTCAACAGGCATCGAAGCTTGAACCCCCCGCACCACTTCACCGCTTCCTGGCTGCATGGCTGACCGGGGAAGGTGGTGACCGGAAGGGCGATCTTGGTCCGTCGGCAAGGAGGGGGAAGACGAACATAGAAACGCTGGTGGTGGTCGCTGACGAAGCAAGGACTAACCGTCCAGGTTGGCTGACCGTTGTCCTCGTCCAAGGCTGCCGACGCGGAGACTCAAAAACAGTAAATATGTTACCGCCAAGGCCGTGAATGAGTGCAGAAAAACTCAATGGAAACCGTCATGATGTATACTATCGGCCTCGCTGCTGGCGGCGAAAGAATACCACCCGGGGAAAAGAAATGGAAAACTGAGCTGACCGCTGTCATGCGCGTGCTCCTCCCGACCCCCCTGTATTGCATTCAGACTAACGCGCTCTGACCTACGACCAACCCACCAACCCGACCCGGGCTAGCTCGATGACCGCGCGGGTGCGAACCAACCGAACAAAGCAAGGTCCCACGCGAACTCACCTAAAGAGGAGGCGGCGGTGGCGGAACCGGTGCAAGCAGCAAAGACACGCACAAGCAGTCAAAAAGGAAAGCGCGTTAGTATCAGAAATGCAAGGCTGCGCATGACTGCAGGAAGAAATCATGCACCCCAGGAAACCGTGCAGCTGAAGTTACGAGGAAAAGCAAAACAGAAGAAAGCGAAACACAATACTAATCGGAAAAAAGAGGGAAGGAGGGAGAGGGAGAGAGAGGTAAGAGAGAGAGAAAGAGAGAGAGAGAGAGGTCATGGAGTGCAATGGGATGTGCGCGCACTTGTTCCATCGAGTTGCGTTTTCACGGTCTTGCGGCGGCAAATATAATCCGTACTGGGTCACATCGTCTGGTGCGTTGGCGCTTACGCCGTGAGGACCCTTGCCCGTTCCCGCCTCCCCTCTTCCAACTCACAGTGCCGGATCAGCCGGCAAGTTCCCCCGCCGGCGCTGCCATTGGCGGTGACTGCCGCCGCCACTGCAGCCGCCTCCGCTGCCCCTGCAGCCGCCTCCGCTGCCCCTGCCGTGACACCGCACGCCGTCGCGCCGTCGCTGCGTCGTGCTGCCGCTGCCGTTGCTGCCGGGCAGCTGCAGCGGGCTGTTGATATCATCAATGGGGTGGTATCCGGGGAGGAGGCGGCCGCTGCGGCAGGCCGGGATGGAGCCGCTAACGGCGCTGCGTTGCCACCGCTGGCAGTGGCGGCGCTCGTGTACGGCGAGCTGATGGAGTCTGCGGGCTACGAGGTAGCGGCGGCGGAGGCACCGGAATCATCTGCCACAACTGCACCAATCCGCAACAGCACAGAAGGGGCGGTGAGCAGTGAGAGTGCGGGCGAGAAGGCAGGTGATGTTCCAGAGGCCACGATGGCGGCGGTCGCGGGTGGTTCCCTGGAGCGCTTGGCTCGGTACCAGCTGTCAGAGAGGGCGAAGAAGGCGCCATTGGACAGCCTTACAGTGACGGCTCAGGTGGGTGATGATGGGGGAGAAGTGAACATAAGCGAGACCTGCTATTCTATACTGTTAAAAAGACAAACTACTAACCATCATATCAACCACCGCTATCTCAACCACCACAACCACCAGCGTGATGTGATTAATAGCTGGTTGTGAGTCTGGTAGTCTGGTAGTGGATGTCGGCGGCTGCCTTCGTCCGAAGTCCGGTGGTGGTCGTGAACGTTACCGTGCGAGTGTGGCCGATACCTGTTGGCCTTTAGCGCCTGCGATGGGCTTCCTCAGCGGTTGACCGGTGGCTACCATATCTCGGCTACTGGTGCGTAAGGGCAGTAGGGCAGTAGGGGACCCGCCAGCTGCTGTTGCGGCTGTTGCGGCTGTTGCGGCTGCTGGTTCCCCGCTCGGGCTCTTGCTTCTAAATTCCCTCGACGTATCTTGATTAGGGTTTTAGGGTTTATGGTGGTCGTGCCGTCGCGGGGGTTTTCGATGCGGACGGTGTTCTGTTAGATAGACTGTGGAGTGAACGTGCCCGCTGATGTTCGGCTTCAACTCAATTCCTGGACATGCCCGGGTTCATGTTCGCGAGACCTCGGACGGGCACATACCCTGCTTTCTTACCCGCTGCCCTTCCCCAACACCTCCTCCCGCCTCCCGCCTACATCCCTATACCCAGTTCCTCCGGGCCGTGCTCCCTGGGGGTCCCCGACACCCGGTCGTCCGCATTTTGGACAAGTTGGCGGAGGCGAACATGAGCCTGGCAACCCGGCAGGCGATGCAGGTTGGGCTGGTGGAGCGGTCGGATGCAGGGGGTGGGCCATGATAGGCAGCCGCAGTCCAGCAGGGGGCCCAGACCAGCGTGCGAAGCCCCAGTGGGTATATACTCCAGTACAGGAGGTGAAGGTAAACGTGTAAAACACACACACGCACACGCATGCATACACTTCTGGCCATAACCATACCCCCATTTGTTGATGCATGCTGCCGCAGATTCGGCAGCAGCGAGCTGCTCTGGAGGCTCAAGCGGCCGCCGTCCTGGAGCAGCAGCGGGATGGCGGGTCGCCCGGTTCCAGGGAAGGGACAGGGGGAGCGCTGCTGGTGGGACCGGGAGGCGCGGCGGACGCAAGGTATATTGCAAAGCCGGGCTAAGATCAACGCGCAGTGGCGGGCTGCGTGCCTTCTTTCCACCTGGGTGCAAAGGAAGGAAATGTGGCCCCGGGAGGCGGTATCCCAATATTCTAAAAAGGGGTTTGCCACCAAGCGCAGGTGTCAGGTAACATCATCTGAGCAGCCGGACCCCGCCCTACCCTTTGGCGCCCCCCAGCACGCCCCCTGCCCAACCCCCCACAAACCCGGGTTTGACAGCCCCGCTATGCCCTGCCGCACTGCCTGTCCCTCCCCTCCCGTCCTCCCCCCCCCCTTGATCCGCCCGCTTCCCCGCAGAGGCTCACTGGTTCCTGTTCCCGAGCGCCTGTGGGCCACTCGGAATGTTGCCAACAACCTGATGAGGTTCGGTGAGCCGCTGCAAGTGGGGGAGGCGGTCAACATGCTGGAGGAATCAGGTGTGTGTGTATAGGGGGGATATGCGCCAACGCAAAGGGGGGAGGCAAATTTACGAGACCTGGCATTACTGCAGAGAGGCTGTGGGGTTGGAGAGAGCGCCAATGCTGCTAACAGGACCAGACAACAGGCCCACAAAGAGACCCGCCAGTGCGATGGTGTTCGGGGCAGTGCTTCGCGTGCAGGAGTGCGGGCCTCGGGCGGGCGGAGAGTGAGGAGGACGCCCCCGACGGGTGGGCATGGGGGTCGCGGGTTAAGAGACCCCAATTCCCCAGTGGTAACTCTGACCGCATCATGATGGGCTCCGTACAGATCTTCATCATTCGCCGTATGTTCGGTGACCCCATTGGGACTATTTGGCCCCTACCCACCCCACCCCACCCCACCCCACCCAACTCCACCCAGCTTGTCCTTCGTACCTCCCCTCCCCGTGACTCAGTTTCCATGGCCCGGCGCCATTACGGGGAACGACATCCCTGCCAGCTGGCGGTGCTGTTAGACTATCTAGATGCACTGGCGGCGGAAGCGGCAATACAGGCTAAGGTAGCTGCAGCGGTGCAACAGGCGCCGGACGGACTGGACCGCCAGCAGCAGCCACAGCCCCGGACCCAGTCTGGAATGGAGGCAGGGGGCTCGTCTCGCCAATATCGTGCGGCGGAGGAGCTCCTAGAGGTGGTGCAGGTGGGTGCAGCGCGTCGGATGGGCTGGTGGGCTGGTGGGCTGGGGCTGGTGCCGTACCTAAACCGAAACCATGTATTTCTCACCACTTGGCAAGACCACTTGCACTTATCTGCAGGTCTCTGTAAAAGCTGAACCTGTACTTCGGGAACTGATTGAAACAAATCAACAATCTTAACATATTATTTGCTGTTATTGTTATTTTGTTCCTAATGTTGTTACTTTATTATATTACTATAAAAATACGACAATAACAACAACAGTAGCAACCAAATTATCATAATTATATCTATAATAGTGCTTAACCCTAAAACATTGACAAACCTAAACAATGATCATTTTAGTAAAATTATGTTTGGTAATTATTTATATGACCCCTCCGCATTTTACACACCACTGCTTTCCGGCAGGCATTATGCGAACGCTACCAGGCCAGTCGCGACCCACTCAGTTGCGTGCTGCTGCTGGAGGCTGCGTTGGTAATGGTGACCCCTGTGTTGCGACCCACGGGTCGTGGTGCCGGTGGCGGCCGTAGCAGCAGCGGCAGGGGGCCTGCGTCTCTAGCGGCGGCATCTGAGCTGGCGGGGGAGCTCATGTACTCTCTCAAGCCTCCAGAGGCCAGAACGGTGGGTGGATTGACGGAACGGAAAATACCAGTGTGAGTGCAAGGACTCCGCATGCTGGAAGGGGCTGAAGCGAGTGTGGGTGGGGGGAAAAGGAGGAGGGGGGAAGGTGAATTGACGGGAGACCTGGTACTGCTGTTAAGGAGCAAAGCGTACTTACGGGGGCTGGCCTACGGAGGACTGGTCGGTGGTGGGTAACGAGGTAATAGGGGAGCGCGCGGCTGGGCTCGTGTGGGGAGGGACGGCGGGTTTGTGTGCATTGAGGGGAGGAGGGCAAATTTTCATGTGTCTCAAAGTCCGCAGCTGCTTAACCCCTGCAAAAGCCTCCTCTCCCCCTCCTGCTCCTCTTCCACGTGATTCCGTGACGGCGAGGGTCCCCCCCTCTCGCGGAACTGCACGGGCGTGGTCCGATTGGTCACGGGATATTGGGATTCGCCTGCAGCCAACCTGGAAGCCCTCTCTCCCTCTCGCCAGCCCCCTGCTCCGCCACCACTCCCATCACTACCTGGAACCCCCTCCCCCGCCCCGCCCCGCCCCTCACCTTCTCCAGGTCATGACGATCCGCCGGGAGGGACAGCTACCCAGTTTGATGCGGCGACTGGCTCGTGACTTCACTGAGGAGCTCGCGGCTTACGGCAAGAAACGCAACCGCTGGGTGGACGCATTCAACAAGGGCGGCCCGCTGCCACCGCTCAGGCCGTAGTGAGGCTGTCGCAGGCCGTAGTGAGCTCATGCGAGGTATGGGGAAGGGTGTATTCGCCGCCAGCGTAGAGGTCTAGAACCAGAGGAACATCCTGACCTGGACCTGGGCAGCATACTGCTTTTTGCTGTGTCGACCATCGCGCGATGGGACTTAGCGCCGCGGCATCAGCGGCCGCGTGCAGTTGGGACTTTGTGCTTGAATGGAGCTCCGAACGGCGGCACCTTCCCCCATGGCGGTGCGCAGCACGGGGCGGGAGTACCGAAAGCGCGGAGCAGATGCACGTGCGAGAGGGTCGGGGCTTGCGTATATTTCAATGGCAAGGAAGGATGCCACTGTAAGAAGCAGCCTCGGGACGCAGGGGCGTGTTGGACCTGTGGTGCTGCTGCGGCGGCGACTGCGGTGGCGGCGGCATCCTGCGACGCCGAGGCCTGTCTGTCAAGGTGTGTTAGCTGCAGGTTCTTTGCGGCATATGTACCCTGGGTGGTATTCGGTGTGCGGGACGTATGTATGTGCGCTCACAGAAGCTGAAGGCCTGTTGATCTGTGTAGTTGTAACCGATGCCTGTGTGTATCCGTCCTTATGCCGAATAAGTTGACTGAGTCGACAAACAGGAGGGCGGTGGAGGCGATGATAGACCGCAGATGGAGAAGGCTGTATGTGAGAACGGAAACCTTTTAATTTTATGAAGGTCTTACAAAAGAAACTTCGAAAGTCGTCACATATGTGTAGATAACAGTAAAAATGAGATGGCGTGGCACGATGATGATAATATGCTTCATGCTGACTAAATCATTCGTGTGGAAATATCTTCGCGCGGTGGAAGGGACATCCGGAAAGTGACAGCTACACCACGTAGATAAGCAGGTATCCGGCGAACGGAAATCAATGGGGTACAATCTCTCAACTCGGCGCTGACTCCTGCAGCTGAAATGTCGAAGCCCTGGATTCAATAAGTACCTCACACGCGCTAATCATCGCACGCGCACCCTCTCCAAAGTGCCGCCCCTGGTCCTGGCTGGACAGCAATTAAGTTGACTAAGTTTCCGAAACGCTAACTTATGGTGTTTATCAAAGCCAGCTCAAAGCTATAAAATGTTGACATGGCTAGTGTGGCACAGTGTGGCATGCCGAACGGAGGCAACGGAGCCTGGTAGGCCTTTCCAGTCCCATGGGTCGGTCGAAAGTTTTTATTGGGTCTGTATATTTAAAAACAGACGATAATCAAAAGGGCCCTCACAAAGCTGTCCACTTGGGCCGGTGCCGGGATCGAATGATTTGCAATACACGATGCACCCCCAACATCAACCTCCAGGAGGGTCAACGTTGGGGGTAAGCTGGTGTCCAATCACCAAAGATGCTCACCAGTGTGGCGGTTCCGAAATCATGCCGAGGTACGGCACGCGAAAGATGAGTCAACGATGTTTCCGACACACACAGCCATGGTATCCCGATACGGATCCGTGCTTCCAAAGATAAATCGACAAGGACGTCCGTTACACCTTGTTTGTAAACTTTGCTTTTGCAAACTGATTGTGCGCAAGAGTAATAATAGTCAGGAAAAGAAACCGGCACCGAGTAGTGGTAAAGCTGAAAATTTTCCGATGGCTTCCGTCGCGACGTGTTCGGGTCTGCCCGGTCGTCTCCGCGGCAGCAGCGCCCACAAGCGCCTCGCTCCCTCGCATTCCACTTTCGCATCCGTCGGCTTCGCCCCGCGGCGGCCCTGTCGCAGCCCCACGCGCGTGATGGCCTTCCAGTGGGGCAACTCCGGGAACTCCGACATCACGACAGCCGACACCAGCAAGCCTGACAAGAACAACGCGGATTCTGCAGATGTCCGTCTCAATGTTCACTTTCCCCCCAGCGCTACGCCGAGCAGTATCCGGGACTATTATACAAGCAGGGACTTTTCGATGAGCGACAGCGACAAGGTCCCGTTGGCAGAGGCGATGGAGGCGATGCGGCGGGAGGAGCGGATTCGAGGCGTGAAGCGCTCTGTGGCAGAGGCGGTTGACAGCGCCAGGGGCTGGTGGAGGGACCTGCCGGTGAGCCCGTCAAGTGGGGGTGGCCCCCAAAATGTGTTAAGCCAGCTATTACCAATAACTATTTTTCCCTTTCCTAAGTCCAGGCTTTCAAAAATTCCTCTTGAAGCTACTCGCTTCCAAAAATGATTTGTACAAGTTCTTGCTACATTTGGATCTTGCCATTCTGTTGGGGCCCGCTGTAGCTGTCCCGCCTCGCCGTCTTCCCATCGCTCGCGCTCTCATCATTCTTTCGGGAGTGAGCGCTCCAAATTAAAAAACCAATTTGCGAATCTTTCCAACAGGACAAGCGCTCCGTGCTGGCTGGCGGCGTGGGTCTGGTGGTGGTGGCCTACTTAGGCAACGCCATGCTGACGGCCGTGGACCGAATGCCACTACTGCCCAGCCTGTTTGAGGTGTGTATGTTTGCGTGTGTTTGTGTGTACTTACAAAAACATCCGGGTATTGACATATTCGGTGTGCCTGACCAAAATACAGGATGGGATAAAACAAATACGAAATATAAGTGTTCATTGAGATTATGATTGGTATAATCTTATTCAACTGATATGTCGTACAAATTGCCTTGTTCAAGCAATGTGGTAGTTCTTCCTCTGTGCACCTTCGCAACCTCAACCGAAACGAAGTCATGGTCATGACCGGGCGATGGCCGCCGCTAACTTCCAAAGAATGACCGGCGAATTGGGGGATTCTACGGATGCGACCCGCGACAATCCCCCTGAGCTCCTCGTCTGCATGATGTGACTGCCTGACGCGTGGTGGCCATCCACGGTTCGGTATCGGCCATAAACCCATGGGTCCATTTCGGGGGTCCATTTCAAAGGGGCGCCGCCTTGGGCCGGTGGCGGCAGCTCTAAAAGGAGGAGTGCTTACCCGCCATTCTCACCTGGGCCCTGTCGCTTTGCGGTCCTGCTGGACAGGGTGTTGCAGTTGCATGAGTGGGCACTTCCACTTCGTATGCGGTGCAGATGTTGGAAGGGGGGGGAAGTGCATGTGGATGACACGCCGTCAAACCACCCAGCCTATTATATATGAGAAATAATTTGTTTAAATTTGACCCCGCCTCTTTGTACGCCTTTTTGTACACCTGTCGTGTTGCTCCATGCACCGATTTCTTACCTGCGCCCCGACCATACCCCGTTGCGCTCTTCACACCGACCTGCAGCTCGTCGGCTTCGTCTTCAGCTGCTGGTTCTGCGGACGGTTCGTGCTGTTCGCGGCGGGGCGCCGGGAGCTGACGCAGCAGCTCCAGGCCCTGCGGCGCAATGTGGCCGAGCACATGGACGGCCTGGCGGACAGGACGTGTGGGTGCAATCAAACCTCACAAGACAGACAAATTAAAACGCATTCGCCTTTTCTGCATAAAAGACGCCCTTCCGCCATCTCACCACTTCAAATCCTCCCCACCCAATGCAACCCTTGCATACCCCGCCGTCCACCCATCCATCCGCTACGCGCGCTAAACCCTAAACCCCCACACCGTACTTTTGGCCGGGCTCGCACGGAACTAAATAGCTGGAGAATTGTTCATGTTGGGAGGAGGGCATGTTGGGGCCTTCCTTTTCCTTCCGTTCACCTTTCGTTCATCCCCCCCCCGGCTGCAGTGGATGCCCATCCCAACGCCGGCAGTGGCGAGACGGGTGCCGCTAGCGCCGGACGCCAGATGGTAGACCTGATGGCCGCCCGCCACAACGAGGCACAGCTGAAGCAGCAGCAGAAGCGGCGGCGAGAGCAGCAGATGAAGGACGACGGCAGCTGGGTGGACGAACCGGATGTCGGGGGTGAGGTTGACCTGGGGGACTCGGGCAGAGCACTCCCTAGCCCCCGTCTCGATGCCGTTTTCCGTCTTGATGGAAAGGGGATGCGGCCTTTTAGTCCTTTGCAAAGGAAAAGTCCAAGGTTGATTTGGGAGCGATGCCATTGCAGCGGGATAGAATTAAGATAGCGATGGGGTTTTGCGGGTGGTTACGATCCTCTTGGGCAAGCCACCGCGACCCATGGGTCGCCTAGTAATAACCATAGCCCAGAGACCAAGCTCCTTCATCAACCAAACAGTCCCGCAACCTTGTATCGATAGGTTGTTTGGGAGCCCGCTTCGCGCTGGGCAGTACTCTGGGCCCGGCTTAGCGAGAGGGTGCGTTATGGCTCTCGCTAAGCCGGGCCCAGAGTACTGCCCAGCGCGAACGGGGCTCCCAAACAACCTATCGATACAATCTTCGGGGGACTGTTCGGTTGATGAACTAGCTTGGTCTCTGGGTCTCTGGGGCAACCACATTGATGTCGTACGAATGAGGCGTGTCATACGTTGCGTGTTTTCTACTGCAGGGATCGCGGGCTTGGACGAGGGCTACGTGAAGGGGCTCTTGGAGGTGCGTAGGGCAGCTTCGTGTTGTCGTGTTTTTAGCCACACGGGGTTCCTGACGCCTGAAGCCCCCGCTTGCCGGCGTGATGGCTGACCGGTGCTTGCTGACGTGCCGAGGGTCCGAATAGCTCCACCGGTCTGCCGCACCCCAGAACCCACACACTTCCGATGAAGTGTGCTCGAGGTAGTTACCCGCCAGTGGACCAATTGGAGGTTCACAGGTTTTAGCGCTTCCCCTCCCCCCTTTTCCTAGGCCACCCCGACCTCGAGTCAACTACCTGTACCTGTAGCCCTTGGCCTGCCTCGCCTACCTTCATTTCACACCAACAGAGATAACCCCAGTCGGGGTCATCCTTGGTCATGAGCCCTCCCTTGTCGTCCTGCCTCCCTTGCCCCCCGCCCTCGTTGCCCCCCGCCCTCGTTGCCCGGCTGCCCAGGATCTCGATATCCAGGACACCTCCGTGGGTGGGTCCGGCGGTGCGGGTGGCAGGTCAACTCCCAGCGTGTTCGCCTTTCTCGTTGGGGGAGGTGGCGAGCTGCTCCCGGGAGCTCCGGAACCGGGTGCTGAGGCGGCAGCAGCGGGTAGGTCGTCCCCGAAGAGCGGCAACTATGGAGCCCCGGTCGTGTATTGACAGAGCGCTGAGCGCTGCTCAGGTCCTCTTGTTCGCTTGGCTTCTGTCTTCGTTGGAAGGAAGGCCAACCCACCCGCCTGCACCCTCCTCCACCCCCCTCCACCCTCCTTCCCCTGCCTCTCCTCCTCCCTTCCCATCACTACCAGTCTCCGTCATCCTCCGGGCTTCTATTCCGTTCGCAACTTCTTCATAACGCGGCTTCTTTTGTCAACTGCAGGCAGCGGAAGCAACCCGGCCCTGGGCGGCGGCGCCCCCATAGGTACTGGTGCCATGGGCGGCAGTGGCGGCAGTGGCGGAGGGGGCGGCAAGGAGATGGCGGATCTGGATCCCTGCCTGGGCTGGGACACGGAGGCGTGTGCTGCGAGCGGCCACCTGAAGCTGGGGCAGCCGGATAAGGGTGAGGATAAAGGGAACGCGGGAGGCCAGCAGGGCGCTGTGATGGCGCAAAACGGGATCGTGTGTGTGTATGCGTGTATATGACCTAGCGGGTTAGAGCTCCGTACAATCCATCCATTCCCCCACTGTTGCGCCCTACGACAAGGGTGTGTGCATGTGCGTGTGTGTATGTAGATTGGAGGGTCTCTTCCAGCACATACATTTGGCTCCTGTGCTCCTTGCTTGTCCTCGTACCTCTTGATCCTATTCCATCGTCTCCTCTTCCAACTATCCCCTGCCTTCCCAGGCAAGCTGGAGTCCCTGGAGGAGGCTGCACTGCGCCAGGCCCGTGAAGCTGTCGGCTTCAGCCACCACGTGGACGAAGTGCGTAAAAGCTGAGGGGCGGGCAAGGGGCCGTGGGGCTGTCGTGGGCGGGTAAGGTGTGCAGGGCAGCTTGGACGGCTGGGGAGGTGTTCGGGAGCATTCGGTCAGGGACACGGTAGGGTCCAGGGAGGGATTGGTGAAGACTCGGAACCCGCACATATAGGGCCCGCTACGGGCGCACAGCGTGAGCTTCCTGCTTGGGGGGGGGGGGACTTACACACCCCGCCCAGAAGGCAGCAGGGGGACACCGCCCAATAGCGTTTTTGGGAGTTGGTCATGTCGATGGAGACCCTCTTATCAGAGTCCCCCTCGTGGCCCCTCTGAACCCGCTGTGGGCTTCCAGGTCCTTCACGAACCCACCACCCATGGCCGGGCCAGCTTCGAGTCTGTGCACCTGGAGGGGGATTATGGCAGGGCGGCGGGTGAGCGTGAGAACATACACGTGCCTGCGTTTGTGTTTTTGCCTTCTTGTTTGTCAGACTGGATACCATCGCTGGCTCATCTTTAGGCTCCAATGGACAGTAAACACGGGTCCATTCCCGTCTTTCATATTGATTGCAACTGGCGGTTGAGTCTCCGCGGTTCCCCCCCCCCCCCACCATTCACATACTCCCGCATGACCTTGACACACACACATTCGTACAGCAGCTCCATTGACTGTGTGTATGTGCGAATGGCTGCGGTACCCAATCAGTCGGAATGAAAACGGTTGTTTATTTGGCATCATTATAATGGCACTCATTGACTGCTTCCCAGCATCTCCGGAAACCTAGTTAGCCCATCTCTCTTCGATCCTGATAGTGCCAGGATAGTACGCGGCATCTGCGTTTGCATCAGGAGCAACCCGCCATGGGTGATCATCGATTAATACCCTTCCTCGCGCTGCCGTACACAGGTACCATGGAGCGCGAAGTCATGGAGGATCTGGCGGCCCATAACCCCGATGCGATGGTGGGACTCAGCTCCGGGGGATGTACGCAACCTATCGCTGAGGGGTGCACCCCTAGGGGGGGGGATGGAGAGCACGCACAGGACACAATGCGGACGTGGACTTGTGCACCACCCACTCATGCACCACGGCTCTCCCGTTCTGGTGGGCGGCAGCTCGCCCTAATTTATTTCATCTACGTGTGAAGCCTGCCCTCTAACCCCGCGCTGTTTCTCTGTCTCTGTGCACAGCCATGTTCAGCAACCACACACATTGCCCCTTCAGAAACCACCTTCCCGCGCACCACCCGCCGGCCTTCACACTTCCCCCTCTCCCACCCCCCGTCAAAGGGCTCCTCCGCCAAGTCGAGCCGCAAGCCCGCTGTAAGTGAGGAAGCAGGGACCGGTCCCTGCTGAGCAGCCCCTCCGGTGACACAGCAGAGGGTGACATGCAGACACCGGTTAGGTGTACGTGGAGAGGGATGGAGGTGTAGAGGGTATGGGAAACCCATAGGCCTTTCGACGCCAGCCAGAGTTGGGGAGATGGACTCGCTGTCCTGACACGGAGAAGCTGTGATGGGCGTGTGCTGAAAAGGAAGGTGGGGCGCCATATCACCAGTAATCTCCGCATTGGGGCATGATGGCCTGCAGGTCGACGTGCATTTGATGTATTCTGTTGCTTGCTCTCACATGTATGAAGAAGATTGGAGGAGTGGGTGCGTAGTGGAGTGGGTGCGTAGTGGAGTGGGTGTGCCTGGGGAGCCAAAAAAAGTGCCTATCTAGCAAATTACGCACCTCACCTCAGGCGTACCACACCTACCTATGCCATAACTTTCGCCATTCGCGCTCGGTTGTGTGAACTAGTGTGAACTGTGTAGACTATGTAACGAAAATGGCAGAAAGAGCAGTCCAGCTATCCATCCATCCAGCTCCATTTGACGCGGCACGTTAAATGTCTCACTTTTCTCTCTTTTTCCCCAGCCAGCACAGTCAAGTTTATTCACAGCTGTGTTGCTACTGGCACAGCTTATTCATAAGTTCTAAAATTATTAATTCGTAATCATAACGGAAACGTGCTTCGTGACGGGATACCGTGCTGCACAGCCGTGACGGGCGCAGCCTGGGCAGGTTCGGAATGGCTGCCGTGGTTCATTTACGAACCTTACCTAATACAGTGCGGTTGTTTGCGGGCCGTGAGGCAGCTACGGCAAAAATGACTTCCAAAAAATTCATTCGGGCAGCTTTTAAGGCTACCCACAGGGCGGCGGCCCTGGTACAAATGGACTGCCCAAAGGGAGGGGTCCCCATGCATGGCTCCATACCTCTACTGACACTTTAAGTCACCATCATTTATATGCTTGGATAATGCTGCTATTTTAGTAATTTCAGCTTATTCCCAAAACGTTTTTTTATATTCATTCTGTCCTGATAGGAGAATTGCTGCTCATGCGAGACTAACGGGATGCACAGCAGGCCCCTCACATCTTGTATCCTGACACAGATAAATGATTTGCAGTGGAGTCACAGTCTTTGATGCGTTTCTTGTTTTTAATTTTGTCAAATTCTTGACACAGATACGAGAGCTTTTAGCATTTCTATACCAACGTGCTATGGCTACCGGTATCGAGCACATCCACGCAATATCGAGGCTGAAATAACCGGATGAAACTGGAAATGTTTATATTATTATCAGGGAAGCGTGCGAAGGTTTCACATACAGTTTATTCGGGTAAATTCGTGATGCCCGTCTACGTACCGTAACGCGGCGTATGCCGTACCCGCAGAAGTCATCCCCGAAATGGGCCCTGCGAACAGGAAATAAATGCTTATATTATTAAAGAGAATACCTTCATACGTAATCTTGTTTCTAATTTAAATTGGACACAGAATTGAGCTCGATTATAAACGTACGCCATTACCAATAATGCAGAAAATGCGTAAGGTCATCAAATTACCTTGCGCAGGAACGGCCGCGGGAGATGCTTCTGCAAGTTCTGGAACTGACAGCGGTGGCAAAAGCGACGCACGCCGTTCCTGTCTCTTTCGCGTGAAGCATGTTGCGGGCGTATGTTACGCAGCTGTATGCTCAGGCTTGAAACGCCTGGTGGAGTTCATATCAAATCCACCCGTGCCATCGGCCATCGTGCCGCTGGTGCATATCCTTATCTTGCTGGCGGCCTTGTCACTTCCTTGGGGACTCTCGTACGACGCTATCAGTTCCAGAGACACCAAGGAAGGTCCGATCGTGACGCTCTGCGGTCTTAATCCTCTGGACGACAACATTTGGCACCCCGCTGAAGATCCTTATTCGTACGACTACTACTCCTTTAACGTAATGCCAGCGAATGATTTCCAACCACGATTCCCACCACCACCACAGCCGCCGGATTCCCCCCCGCCACCCTCCGCCCCGTCGATGCCGCCATACGTTGGTACGGCGATGGGAGAATGCTTGAAGTTCAAGGACGTTTTCGACTACTCCCTCGATTCCGAATTGCCAAAATCGCTGGTAAGATCCTTGCCCAGCAACACCATCTTCGTCGCCATCGTTATTCAGGTACGTACGCACGGAAGGTGCTCGCAAGCAAAGGGAGATGATGTGCTACATAACTCGTGCAGTACCCGTGCAAAGTATGTAGAGATCTTAGTTGGTTGTGGTGGGCATGCATCGCAAATGATATGCATGATGACATTTTATTTATCCAAAATGTGGTGCACTGGTTATAACTGGTTTCACTGGCTGGTATGCGCACCCTGCGCAGCAGGTGCATGCATATGTTCAGAATGCAACCTGAGATTGGTTCATTCTCACGCGTTATGTCTTCATCCTCCACTACTACCCACGACACCCACACACGTGATTAGGCCATTCCGATGGGAAACGTCGTGACGGAGCCCGCTCGGAAGTTTTTCCGAACCCTGCTCATTTTTCAAACACACGCATCCTGAGACTACTATACTGCATACTTCGTTTCACCTGCCGCCGCAGCCATGGCGTACATACAGCGAGCAGGCAGCAGTGTTTGGGCGCCTTACCGCTATTCGCTAACTGCATTTGTGACGACATATGTACTCCTTATTTGTGTCCTTCTGCAGCGCGCACCGCCATGATCGTTGCTGATAGCATTTGTAACCACTGCTAACAGCGCCGAAACCAACCGGACAATTGTTCTTCTTGCTTTTCAGGATGTGGATGTCAAGAAGTTTGTGGCCAGCGCCCTCCTGAATGTGTGGTTCGGGACGACCCCTGCTGCGTCTCACAAGGCTACAAATGTCAATAAAGGCTTCAACGTGCTGAATGATGGGTCATCGTTAGTGGTGAATGTCAACAGTGCTGAGGTCATCAAGATAGCGACTAAGGGAATCAACGACCAGGCTTCGAAAGCCCTGGATAATGTGCCCGTCTTTGCCGAACGGCATCTCCGAATGTACCCCTTTGACAAGTAAGTATATATATTATGCTTTTGGAGTTAACATATATAGGACAATGACCTGCGGCCCGGTCGCTAGCTACTTACTTTCGTAGGAAGAAGACGAATAAGACGATGGTGGTAGTGCCTGGTTGTGTTGATGGTATTGGTGTTGATTGTAGTGGTGATGTTGAAGAGGTCATAGTAAGTTATGGAAATTAATAATATAATCATTACTATTTTACTAATTAAGGCTGATTATATTGCGGGGGCTTATTACATATTGGTACGTGTGAACCATGCATCGACGATCGCGAATTCAATGCGTAAGGTCCAATTCTATTCGGGACAGCGGGGATGGGTCATTCGCAACTCTTAGGTAGTTTTGCTCTTTGTACTTACAGCAGCTCGTTTTCTCGTATGTGCATCGATTCGTGTGCCCGCCCAAGCACGGTCAACCGACGCGCAGTCCCTTTCCCTGCTTTCACAATTGGTCCTTCATCACTCCCGAACCAGAAAACGGATATGCATGTGATATCACGAAGCCACCGAGGCCGTTATCTAACCAGATAGATATTCTATCTGTTCTTTGTGCTAGATAGATGGGTTTCCGAAGAGGGACAAGTGCATGCTGGTTCAAACTTGATGAACTGATCGCTTATTGTCCAAGCTTTGTCGTCCAACCATGCTGTTTATGTGACAGCGGGAAGCACTCTGCCCCAGACTCTGACTCGATTGCAAACGATATAGCTCTGTCGATATGTTTTTATGATGATGCCGTACGATTTTATCCCGCCGAATGAGCTCACCGCACGATACACGCACGCACGCTGTTGCTCGTGCAGGTACCGGTTCCATATCCGCGCAAGCTTCTCCTTAACGGATGACAATAGCACCTCGTATCGCCTGCCGTTTGTTGTGGCGATTACACAGAAGGGCGCCGGCTTCCAGTACTACGTCCGCAATCCCCAGAAGCGGTACCTGATTACTAAGGACAAGAATCCCGCCGGCTCCGAGGTTTTCTTCACAGTCTGGGCCAAGCGGCCGGGGATCACTCGCTTCGTCTCAATTTTCATTGTGCTCCTCATGTGGTGTCTGGCCGTCCTCATCTTCACGAGTGCAACATACGCTGGATTCTTTGGTGAGGAAGAAGACATCACCATCGATGAAGCCACCTTCGCCGCTACGGTGCTGTTCGCACTGCCCGCGCTGCGGAACATGCAGCCATCCATTCCAGCGGAGGTCGGTTTGGTTGTCGACATGTCGGGTTTTATCTGGAACATGACCATGGTGGCTGTTGCATGCATGATATATCTGTGGGTGATCTACTCACGCCTGGTACGGAAGAGGAGGAAAACGTTGCAGCAGGGTAGAGAGGTCGCTCAACCTCAGCATGCGCAGGAGTCGGCGCAGCAACAGCAGAAAGAGGAGAAAGAGGAGGATCAGGAGAAGCAGCAGCAGCAGCGTTCGCCTGGCAACCAATTACTTACATGGAACCCCCAAAACCCCCGGCCGATGATCGCCGGGGCAGCCTCTCCGCCATCCCCCTCATCAGCATCCCTGGAGACCCGGGTTTGAGATTATATAGGTTTCTTTCAATGTTGGGATCACGCTGCGATATGCGTGCTTTTAAGTGTGGTGTTCCTGGAGAGGAGACGCGTACAATGAAGAAGCGTGTTTCAAAGAAGTGTGCATTCCATAGCTATTACGTGTGTGCGTCCTGAAACCGCCACTTATCTGCAGGGCTTGCAGCTAGCCACGGTGAAATGTTTTTTCTAGGGTTTGCTTTCGGAGGATTGATTAACTGAACGGATAGGGCCGTTGGCCATGGCGGCCAGCCCGCGGTCTTTCTCTTCCTAGCTGCATGGTTACGTTTTTTTTGTTCTTCAAAATACTAAAATGTCAAGTGTGAAATGATTTCGCCGTACAATGTTCTGTTCGTTGTTACTTACACCGGATGGCAATCACGGTAGAGCCTGCCGTTGACATGTCTTTGTCATGACGGATTAGGTGACCACACATGATAAGTGGCGCGGTCGATGGCAGCATGCGGTGTTCAGAGCATCATACGAGCAAATAGCACAACATAGCAAAATGGGACCTGACAATTGGCCCATTTGGGATGGGTAAGCTGAGGATGTTTAGTGGAATGGCTGGACTGAACTGATTCTTATATAGCGAAGTGGCTGTACGGCAGCATATCGTGATAGGTAGGGCTGCGATGTTAGTAAGCTGGTCGCCCTCCTGTCCATTTATGTCGGGAAAATTATGTCCGAGTGTTTTATCTCGTGTTATTCTTGGAATCCGTTGACAAGCACCTTGGACCTTTCGACTGTCACGATGAACTGTACGGCAAACGTAGTTGAACAGGTATATTAGCGGCGATAGAGCAAGCAACCTTTGTCACTTGGCTCTAGAATCGTTTGTACTTCTTGAGCGTAAAAGACCTAACTTAGATCATCTGTTCTCTCTTTTCTTTAGAACCGACTTGTAACGGACGTGTTCTACCAAGCCTTTGTCACGCCCGATTACCGCCCCGCGAACATACTACATGCGAACCAAGCCGTGTCAGGAGCTTAGATCAGCACATCAAGCCCTTGGTTAGCAGGTTCCCATCCTGCAACCCGCGGACGAGCTACTAGCTGGATTGGACGCATCGCGGAATCAAGTCGAGTATGGTCCAAGGCCAACGCCGACATCACATTTAGTGTGTTCACGGGGCGGTAATCCGGCGTGACATCTTGTATTCATTTGTCCAGCTAACTGTATCAATTCAGTTGTCGCCGATAGCTGGAGATGTTTGTCCTCAGCAGTTACACAGCATAACCCTAGAAGGGCCCCGGCAGCATTGCCACCGGCGGCTGACCTAATGACACCTGAGAATCGTCCCATTGCTAAACAAACCTACCAAGAAACAACTGGCTGACCTGCGCTCCGTCAGACCGCCCTGCTGATTAGCCCGGCCCCCAGCTTGACTCCGCTATAACGCCCAACCGACCCGCCCATATTTAAGTTGGATCAGTGGCCGGCCGTGACACTTAGGCTCGTAACCACCGAGTTCTTGAAAGTATTCTCGCCCAGCTAGGTTTCACGAGGGATGCATCCTACGGGAAGACGTGCGGTTACTGCTCTCACTTACTGCTCTCACCTGTCCCCGTCTTCACGGACATAAGCAAACTCGAAAACACCACTGCTGCGCCACCTGCCCAGCTTTTGAACCTCCACCCGGTCAGCTCCCCCTTGTACCAGCAGTGCCGTTGCCCTGCTTTGGCGCAAGTCGTGCGGGCAAAAGGTTCTGTCGGACGCCTGCCTCTTTATTTGCAGAGGGGTTGCAATGAGCTGCGAAACTCACTGTACGACATTGCATCCACGGTGACGGGAAGCCAGGTCACGACCTCTACAAACTAGTCGCGGTGCTGGTTGACGGCACGCAGTAGTGGACCAACATCCTCAATGTCCACCTCCGTTCCGCCACGTGTCACCATACGGGGGGTTCGTTGGTATCACCCCGCCAAAGGAGCTGCTCCCATAGGTGCACCGGACAACAAGCCCCACCGATCCTGCCAATAGTGACGAACGCACCTTTGCAATGCTGGTCGGTCTTACTCTTGAAAAGGAATATCTCGACCCAATCAGCATAGGTACGGAGTAAATCTGTGTGGACGAGAATGTGCTGCAGGTCATCAAACTGCAGCAGTCCGCAGAAAGCCTGTAGTAGTCGTATACACTCTAGCACAATATTCGTGTGCAAATACACGCTATCAACATCTCGAGAGGCCTTTGCGGCTATCAACTACTACAAAGCCAAAACCGCGCTGGTGACCACCATCCTGGTAAGGAGATCCAACCCTTCGTGGATGTGATGTTCCACCAGCTTGGGCACCTCGTCTGGTGTCGCCACATCAGTGCTGCGTTGCGCCAGTACTAGAGTCCGTCGTGCTACTTCTCTGACACCAGCACAGAGGTTCACGGCACATGGTGAAGGACGGCCTGCCCATTCATGGAACGCTGACAAAGCTGCGCTAGCCCGCTCGCTGCGCTAGCCCGCTCGACGGCTTTCCTGCATCAAAACGCACCTCTGTAAGGAAAGCTGCCACAACAAGGGGGTAGCTGCCACTGCGGTTGCAAAATTCTTGCGAATAAAAGGGTCGTACAGCCGCCAAGTACTTTCTGCACGGCTCAGCCTCACACTTGTTACCATTGTGTCGACCAAGAGATCAGCTCAGGGTGCCGTTCCACCATGCTACCCAGCAGTATGTCCCGCACCAGCAACTTGATATCCACTCCTGATGGTGTTAGCACAATGTTGTTGTATCACCCCCAACTAGTGGTAGTGATAACTACCGGTTGATAGGAAGAGCAGAGCATAGGTACTCTGAGCTTAGTACGGCAAGCCTCCATAAAGAACTATAATCCCTAAGGAAGAGAAAACAGAGCTATGTATTAAGGAAATACATAGGATCAACCAGTGAAACCGAACTCAACTGAGTCTACCAGTGACAGTGTCACAGTTGCACTAGGGCATGCAACCCTTAGCCTCTACATATAAGCATATAGAGGGTGTAGCCACGGGGCTACTTAGCAAGGAGCTAAGGCCGGCACTGTAATACAACAGGTGCTGCTGCGTGCTGCTGCTGCAGTGTGCTGCCATTGCCACATGGTGTAGTTGCCACTGCATGGTGCTGCTGCAGTGCAGTGCAACTGCCACGTGATATCCTAAATTTAATTTAGACCCAAGGGTTTGCTAGCCATATGAGTACATTCAACAGCGGCACCAGGTTTATTAACTGCATTATCACTCTTGCAATCAACATTTTTTGTAGATATTTTGCCGTATCCATTTTGCATAAAATGCAAAAAATATTAACTTTAAGAATTTCAGTTGCCATGATTATTTACACGATGTTTAGGCAGCTCATACTCATAAGATTGATCATTATTTAATTGCTACCGCTTTTATTAGCTAGCCTAGTCATTTTTCGTTGCTTTTAGTTTATTAGTTGCTTTTAGTTTATTTTTTCGTTGCTTTTATTTATTTTTTCGTTGCTTTTATTTATTTTTCGTTGCTTTTAGTTTATTTAGTTAATTATCGTACATTCATTATCGTACATTCAGCCGCCCCTGTAAGGAGTGCTAGTCATGTAAGGCCCTCGGGAATTTTTGCCGTCGCGAGGGAAATGCACTGACTTTTCTTAGGCAAATTCTAGGCTATTAAAAGCATTTTCTGACCTCTTTACCTAGGTATTTTCAGTCTTTTGTTTCATGTAGTAGCTATGTATCCTGCAGGGCTGGCCAATGCCCTGCAGGATTCATACTCTAAAGCTTTTATTGTGTTTCGTAGTATCAAAAGCTCCTAGTCAATGGCCTGCTAATAGGTCTACCAAGGAATATCATTAGTTGACAGTTGATCTGAATCGTACAGCAATGATGATCGCAAATTATTTGAGCACGCATTTCTCTGGTTGTCAATCATTGAAGCTCATTTATTCTTGCATCTTTAAGAAGCAGGATTGTTAACATTGCCGCCAACCTGCTCGCTGAAGGTAAGCATTGCGGCCAACATAGTGCAAGTTCGCATACCTGATTTCCTAATCGATTGCAATGGATGAAAAGGTACTTTTAAGGTTTTGCCTAAGCCGCCATACCAGCCCAAGTTTGTCTTGGGCATCATGGTTCTCGGTTCTAGTCGCCTTCTTCTGCTTGAGGAAGTTGGCGCTTCTCACTAAGGTAAGCCATAAATTTGTTATGTAAAATTTATCATCATTTTTTGCATGCATTTCCAGGATACGTTTGTGTAGTGCTTTGGCATTGCTGCACGGTGCCGCTGCCGCGCGATAGCGACACCACGAGATACCATGCCATAGTGATACCATGTGATAGCAATACTGCGTGGTACGTACCGTGCGGTATTGTTATCTCGAGGTATCACTATGGCGCGGTATTGCTATCGTGCGGTGTTGCTGTTGCGCGGTATCGCGACCACGTGGTACCGTGCTTATGAAATAAAAAGTTTGCTTTTTTGCATAATAAAATTTATGTTTAATAATTTATGTTGATTCATGAGGTGCCACAATGCGGGGAACCGCTGCGTATTAGCATAGTGCCGCTACCCGTGCGTATCGATATCGATCGCGTTGTCAGCCTTACTACGCGGGTTTCGATATCGCGAGTTACCGCTATGATGCGGCAACAATATGTTTTATATAAATTATACAGAGCACAAAGCTATTTGGAGGAAGAGGTTTTCAAGTCCTTGCTCCAATACCTATGCTAGCTAATCTTCCTCGTTGTTGATATGAGCAAGCGAATTTCTTCTTTAGTTTCATTACCACTTACAGTGAAATTATAATATTTCTATGTATACATTGGACATGTAGTGACCATGTACATCACTGGGTAGCGGGAAGTTGGATGAATGAACTCTAGCACCCAATGAAAAGGGAGTAAAAACCAGGCAGATAAATTATTAGGCAACTATCTGAAAATTGCAATTACGTGCAACAGTCGCCCTTACACACATCTCGCTTGCTGTCACCGCTTGTGGTGGGGGGATCATTCGGGCCCCCCCCCCAAAATTTTCTGCATGTTACTGGTAGGCATTCTTACAGTAATTATAGATGTAATTACATATATTATAAAAGCCAAAAGCATGTCCAAAAGCTGCTGTGCATGCTGAGTGTGGCGAACTAACCTGATCTGATAAAGCAAGGTCCATCCAGCTACATACTGCATGTCATAGCTAGTGGTAAACTATCCCTCCTTACATGCATTATGGCTGTTGCACGCACGCACGACATGCAACAAGCACGACATGTACGACATACACAAGGCAAGCCATCCCTGTGCGTCTACAAACTACTGCTGCTGCATGCAGCCAAGCCACACGTCAAAGGCTGCACCCATACCCCCTCCGCAGGGGCCAGAGTCAGAGTGGCAGCCATCTTGAGTGGCTATTATCAAGTGCTCCTATTTCTATAGGCTCTATAGTTATCAAAAATGTATTACCAGTGGTTTTGGGGGATGTATTATGCCTGCTAAACCCAGGGATATGATTGTAACAGACACAGGAAACATTTTCAGCAACTGATGTCATGAAGGCTTATCAGTATGGGTTCAACTGGGGAGCAAGCTAAAGACATGAGTTTACTTGGTTAGGAGTACCAGATGTTATGGGCAAAAACTTTACTGATTGTTTATGTAAGGCCCCTGGGAATGTTTACAGTCGTCTGCCCCTGTCAGGAGTCCTAGTAGTGTAAGGCCCTCGGGAATTTATGCAGTCACGAGGTAAATGCACTGATTTCTGTTAGTAATTGTACTATTTTATTTGTTAATGAAAGCCGGTCCAGGTCTTGTACCGCAATATTATGTCTCAAATTTGGCTTTGGCATAGCTTCACTCGGGGAAAAGCCATCCTCCATATTTTCTGTTGGATCCATAAAATGGATATGGAGTTCCATAAAATCGATATGGAGTTCCATAAAATCAATATGGAAGGCAAGAGTGCAGATGTAAAGTCCTGCAAATACTCGTTAGATATTAAGCTTTTCATTACAGAGAGTGAAAACATGTGTGTCTGTCACATCAGTTCGCTTTTGTCCTGTTAGTTGCCCGTTAACTTCCATAAACCATCGCTACAAGAACTCAAAAGTAGACAATAAATAGAAAATAACGACAGAAAATTACCTGTATAGAAAGTCAGCCTAATGCATACAGTTTCCAAGTTGAATCCTGTACGATGCATAGGTCGCCCTATGGTGCTGTACCGCTGCACCAGAAAATACTTCCTTTGGGCAAGCTATGAACTACAGGTTTCAGTTATTATATTTAATCGTAATACTCATAACGAATTACATTATTCTATGCACATGCTTTCCTGGTAGGACGGAGCAAAATAAAGTTGTGAGGACGGAGCAATCTTGAGCTTCAAGGGCCCGAATGTTCTTAATACAACAAATTGCGATAAGATAAGAAAATAAGAATAATTAGGTAACTGTAGGGAGTATTGTTGACCAGCCGCTGCCGCCGCACTTGGAGGTCAACACCGCAGATTGCTGCAGCAGGAGCCCTGAAAGTACCTGTAAGTCACATTTCTAATAGCTATGAAAATAGGGATGAGAATGTGCGTGTCTGCTGACCACAGAAACTTCTTCGTTGCCCCAATGCTAAGTTCGCGACTCTTTTACTGTATGCAGGAACCTCAGCCAGGTCTGACTGAAATATAAACAAGAAAGAACATTTTAATTTGTGCAATCCGGACTACAAAACATGTGCCTTGCTAATTAAGTTCGGATTGTGCTAAGCCTAGCTAAGTCCGGACGGACATAGATGCCTAAGTCCAGGTTGCTTGCTTCTCAGTTATATCGCTAAGTCCGGACTTAGCTAGGCTCAGCACGATGCCCAGGTTCTCCCTTCCATAAAATCCAGTCTCAGTTCCATAAAGTGCTTCCATATCCTGGTGGCAGGCTTATGGATTCCATACCGAAATAATATGGAGGCCATTTTATGGAAAAGGACGATGGATTTTATGGAAGCCGAGCCCCCCCGTTTTCCCAGAGTGCTTATTAGCAGCAAAAGCTGTTGTGAGATAGTCTAGCGGACATTGGCAAAGCTTGGCCGTAATACGAGGAAGTATTGATTACATAATTATATATTGGAATAATGAATAGAGAGAGAGAGAAACGTAAATAGAAACAATGTCTGTCGGATGGGTCCATGCAGCGGTACGTAAAAAGATAGGAACTTCACCCATACAACACACCACAATATACCTAATTCAAAACCTTATAACGTACCATAAATAGAACCCTGAAAAGCTCACTTCGCGACCACGTCTAGGTCATACTGCATAGCTCGCTCACGGATACGCAAACCAGCTAGGACGGCTCGCTACACAAATCTAATGATAACATTTTCATAACACGCCCCCTCGAGACGTTCCTAGCTCCAAACGTCGGTCTGGCAAGTTAACAGCTCCAGCACCACAAAGACGTTGCGCGCTCACGCCATCGCCCTAAGTCACCAAAGCACGCAAAAGAGACGATAGGACTTCACGCCATAACTCCCATTCCGTTCCGAAACTTCTTAAAGTTGATCTCTCCCAAAGCCTTCGTGAGAATATCGGCCACCATATCTTCCGTAGAGCAATAGGAAAGCGCTACCTCCCCTCTAGCAACCCGCTCTCGCACCAAGTGATGCTGCACATCAATGTGCTTGGACCGAACCGAAGTAACAGGGTTGTTTCCTAAGCTAAGCGCCCCCTGAGAGTCCATCCAGATCCCAATCGTGTCTGAGCACAGATCGAAATCTCCCGCCAGCTTTCGAAGCCATAGAGCCTCATGAACCGCTGCTGCCGTAGCCTGATATTCTGCCTCCACCGAAGATGCCGCCACGGTGCGTTGTAGCTGACTGTTCCAGCTTATAGCTGCTCCACCAAATAGGAAAACGTATCCAGTCGTTGACCTGCGCGTCGCTGGATCACCAGCCCAGTCTGAGTCGCTGTATCCCTCCACTTTAAGTTCTCCAGCTCCACCAAATCGTAGTCCTAGCTCCTTAGTGCCCGCCAAATAGCGAAGTACGCCCAGAGCCAGTCCCATGTGAGTCTTTGACGGTTTGCCCATAAAGCGCGCCAGCACGCTCATCGCCTGTGCGATGTCCGGTCTTGTGCTCGTCGCCAAGTAGTTCAGCTCTCCAATTAGCGTCCGCCGGTACTCTGTGCTGTCCACAAGCTCCGTCTCACCGTCTCCTGCCGGTAGAACCTTAGAGCCAGGAGGTAATGGGGTGCTTCGCGGCTTAGCATCCATGAGGTATGGATGATGGCTTGTGCTGTGGCATGTGGGATCATCATAGACAAAGATCCCTATTATAAGTGTATTGTAAGCTTACAAGGCCACAACTGTCCCTACCCATTATGGCCCATCTTTCATAACGGGACCCCTTATGGGGGGGGCCTGTTTACGGCCCGTAAACGGCGTTAGGGGCCGTATAGGGGGTAAAGCCCATTATGGGTCAGACGAAAACCTTCCCCCTGATGGGGGGGGTCCGTTATGGGGTTACATTTTTACGGACCCTCACTGGTCCCATTACGGGGGTAAACGCTGACATAGGGTGGGCTTAACCAGTCTTCATTGAAGTGTTCCTCCAGGGTAAACATGACAGAGTCAACACAGATCTCTCTAGAAGCCAAGAAGTTCACACGATCTTCGAGATCTAAGTCAATGGGAACATGCATCTGGCCAATGCCCCAAGCATCTCAACATTTTTAGGACAAAAGAACCCCAAGTAGGGCTAGAACAATCAGACAAGAGTGCAGTATGAATTTCTTCACGAAACACATTATAAAAGATACCATTTCTACCTCGCACTAATCTGTTCCAAAAATGAAACACAAGGGTAGCCCAATAAAGATGCAAGGGATCCTGACTGAATTCTCTGAAAAGAAGTCTGTTATCAGGCAGGGACCCTGCCAATGGATGCAAGTGTTCTAAGAAACGTTCGTTGAATCCCCACCATGCGATCCTCCATCGCACGTTCAAAATAACAGTACCTGCCTTGCGCATCACGGGGGTTATCAAGTAATCGTGAAAGAAAATACGGACTCCACACTTGAGCACCATAAGAGAGAATTGCACGTATTTGAGTGTCGAAACACCTCAGGGCTATCCGAGGAATAAAGAGGCCCCTTCTGTTAAGTTTATCGATAAGGGCATACATAGCGCGTTGCCCTGCCTCAAAAAGCTCATTAGTGCAGGATTCAAAAGGTGCGTCTGGAACGTACTAAAGGCCTAAGTACCTGGCTCGAATGACCCACTTCATCTCTTGAAACTCGTACCGATTGCCATCTAAACATCTCAGTCCTACCCTCAGGATTTGGGAAGCCAACAGCCGATGCTTCTGGTCAGGGTGAAAATAGACTACCTCACATTTACGGGTATGAACAGTCATAAGTCAGTTAGAAGCAGTATCATGCTTTTAAATATGCATTTGACTACCACTTTCAATGCTGTAACTCCCAGAAGTGTACGGTGGTTGTGCGGGGACTGGGGCCTGCCGCCCAGTTCCTCGCACTTCCACCGTCGTCTTGGTGTACTGGGGTCCAAAGTAGATTCACTGCCCCAGTTCCCCACACTTCCACTTGCCATAGCATTAGCCGTATTATTCTTCACCTGCTCCTGGGGCCTCTGCTGCTGTGGGAAAACCACCCATTCAAAGGCGAGAGTACACCCTTCATGACCTGCGGCCCAGCCGCTTCCTGCTTTCTGCCGGGATGGTTCAGCATCCACCACTCCTCCAGGTACACTAACAGATACTCAGGGCTAGCATCGAACAAGGTTCCAGTCCCCATGCCTGATAACCATGATTGCAATTCAGCAGTGGCTGCATCTTGCCACTCACGCATGCTGCTGTCGGCCAAGGCCTGGTCCATAACAGCTTGAACCTTTTCAAGGCCCCGTTGATAGAAGCCAACAGCAGGCCAGGTGGACACGCTCCAGCCCGGAAGGACGGAGTCACTGTGTCATCAAACTCCTGCATCTGGGATAAAATACAAATTACAAAAAAATCCTTAGAAGAGCAGGAAGAAACCAGCCACAATCCAGAGTAACACCCACATATCGTCGTCCCTAGAAGAGTACCAGCCAAAGCGACCCTATGGCATTGGTTGGGAGGGTAATGGGAGGGTAATGGGAGGGTAATGGGTGGGTAACCCATGGGTAGCAGCGCTACTGGGGTGGGCGGGTAACCTTGTGGAGGGGTAACCCATCGGTAACCCTGCCTATTAGATAAGTGCTTCCCTTTAAGTAAAACGACTGGGGGCCAGGCGCTTTTCTTTCTAACAATGGCTTCCCTAAGAAATTACTTGCCCGTCAGCAACCGAAGCGGAGGTTGATAGCGGGTGGATGGAGCGAGCATGCATGTCTACGTCAGCAGCCATCAACCGAAACAAATGACAGTAAGGCGGTATCAGAATAATGCGCAGTGTGCCCGTTGACAACCAGCTTTCGCCTGCTGTACCTACAATTTTATTGCAGTCTTTTCTTAAGTCTTCGTCAAAGCGTGCACCCGGCATTGGTGCAACCAGCTCTTCGTGACATAACACGGCACCCGCCGCGCAGCAGCTACACAGTGCTGGCCATGTTTGGGACAGCATTTCAGATAACCGGTAAGCTGGGGACACTTAGTGGGCGTGCTTAAAGGGGACCGCTCGAGATGACACGCCCTGCACGCTGTGTTCCACTCTGATGAGACCCTCTCCAACCCGCGTGCAGCAACCCCTATTAGCATCACTAATCGTGCTGCGTTAAGTTGGATGGTCGGCGGTGGGCGATGGAATCCCAAAATGTAGTGCAAAGCGCGCGGTGTGAAAGCGAGTATATATTTATATAATATTTATATGTATATTTATATTTGCAACTCTTAGGCAACGGCCAATACTTATCCTTGCTCGGGGTCTTGATTTTTCGGAATGTATCAGCCGTACTACCTATGCTCAGGGTGTACCCTTAGCACTTTTTATTATATTAGATGTAATTATTTAGATGTAATTAGATGTAATAATTTATGTTCGTCAGTTAAGTCATCGGAACCTTGCCTACGGCTGAGGGCCTTTCGTCGGCGTCATCTCTCCCTACTACAGCAGCGAGGGCTTCGATGAAGAGTTCTCATCTGTATCATCTGTCACAAAATAGCATCCACCAGCGGGTTTAGAGACGGATTTCCAAGGTTGATGGAGACAGCCCGCGCAAACAGCTAGCCATGGCATTAGCATGAATATCGATCACCGGAGCACTTTGGTGCACTGCATCGCAGCAGGGCAAGGGGCTCGCCAGCGATGCCGGCGAAGTAGTAGAAGGCCGACACCCAATGGTGGAGGTGGCCGACAAGCCTGGAGTGTGAGGCCGTGGCCAGCTGCAGCCACTGGCGCCGTGACCTTGCCGCCATGGGATTTGGTTATCGTAGTCTGTCATTATCATAGGAACCAAGGGGCCCATAGTTGCGAGGCTTGAGCGTGCCTGGGTTCGTGATGCTGCGCCGGAGTAGTGGATGTCGCCGTCAGGCAGCGTGAAAGGCTCTCAGGGCCGGCGACTGGCAACACTCTGTGTGTCGCATGTTGGCAGGACTTGACCTTGTCCTGCAGTATGTTTCTCTTTCACTAGTGTTTCGTTTCGCTATCTTTTTACTATCATTTTTCTTTCTTTTTCACTGCTCGATCGTTCTTGCGGTCCTTTGAGCCTCCTGGCTCGTACGGGCCTTACGACCTCTTCCTGAGTTTGTAACATCATCATCATCATCATCATCTAACTGCTACTGCTTGTAGATTCATCCTTATAAAGCACTGCTCTGTCCATTCTTATAATCACTTGTGACAACGTTTCATATTGATATAATGTGCCATCATTCTGAACCGCATTCCGGCTTTCTCATCTCACACTTCATTTCAACTGCAAATACAGGCATCTTGTTCGTATGGTGCTCCTTTCACTTTCCTATCAACTTGCATGTTGGTATCAGCACCTACCACGCTTTCTGCTGTGACATTTTCTCAAGTACGGTTTCGTCTGTAACCTGTCCAAAATCCATGTAAAATATAGAAAATTTTCACGTATATTTATGCGTCAAAGGGCAAGGTATTACCGGTTTATATGGAATTATTGCGCGCCGCTCGCGAAATGCTAACGGATCGCAATCATCCATAGAAACGATAAGATTGGCATGTTTTCATGCATTTTAACTGGCGTGCTTGGTATAAATTATATATGGGGCGAGGTGTTGGGCCCCATACTTAGGGAATAAGTCCGGAAGCAACATCCCCATACGGGAGTAAAGTGGACCTTTGGGGACCCGCTATTTTAGTAACTCCAGCTTATTCCCAAAACGTTTTTTCATATTCATCCTGTCCTGATAGAAGAATTGCTGCTTATGTGAGACCAACGGGATTCACAGGCCCCTCACATCTAGTATCCTGACACAGGTCTGAATGATTTGCAGTGGAGTCCCAGTCTTTGATGCTTTTTTTCTTTTTTTCAAAGGATTGACACAGATATGAGAGCTTTTAGCATTTCTGTACCAGCGTGCTATGGCTACCGGTATCGAGCACATTCACGCAATATCGAGGCTGAAGCAACCGGATGAAGCTGGAAATGTTTATATTATTGTCAGTGAAATTACCTTGCGCAGGAACGGTCGCGGGAGATGATTCTGCAAGTTCTGGAACTGACAGCGGTGGCAAAAGCGACGCACGCCGTTCCTGTCTCTTTCGCGTGAAGCATGTTGCGGGGGTATGTTACGCAGCTGTATGCCCAGGCTTGAAACGCCTGGTGGAGTTCATATCAAATCCACCCGTGCCATCGGCCATCGTGCCGCTGGTGCATATCCTTATCTTGCTGGCGGCCTTGTCACTTCCTTGGGGACTCTCGTACGACGCTGTCAGGTCCAGAGACACCAAGGAAGGTCCGATCGTGACGCTCTGCGGTCTTAATCCTCTGGACGACAACATTTGGCACCCCGCTAAAGATCCTTATTGGTACGACTACTACTCCTTTAACGTAATGCCAGCGAATGATTTCCAACCACCGCCGCCGGATTTCTCCCCGCCACCCTTCCCCCCGCCGCCACCCCCATCAACGGTGTTGATGCCGCCACACTTTGGTACGGCGATGGGAGAATGCTTGAAGTTCAAGGAAGTTTTCGACTACTCCCTCGATTCCGAATTGCCAAAATCTTTGATAAGCTCCTTGCCCAACAACACCATCTTCGTCGCCATCGTTATTCAGGTACGTACGCACGGAAGGTGCTCGCAAGCAAAGGGCGATGATGTGCTACATAACTCGTGCAGTACCCGTGCATAGTATGTAGAGGTCTTAGTTGGTTGTGGTGGGCATGCATCGCAAATGATATGCATGATGACATTTTATTTATCCAAAATGTGGTGCACTGGTTATAACTGGTTTCACTGGCTGGTATGCGCACCCTGCGCAGCAGGTGCATGCATATGTTCAGAATGCAACCTGAGATTGGTTCATTCTCACGCGTTATGTCTTCATCCTCCACTACTACCCACGACACCCACACACGTGATTAGGCCATTCCGATGGGAAACGTCGTGACGGAGCCCGCTCGGAAGTTTTTCCGAACCCTGCTCATTTTTCAAACGCACGCATCCTGAGACTACTATACTGCATACTTCGTTTCACCTGCCGCCGCCGCCATGGCGTACATACAGCGAGCAGGCAGCAGTGTTTGGGCGCCTTACCGCTATTCATTTGTTAACCGCATTTGTGACGACATATGTACTCCTTATTTGTGTCCTTCTGCAGCGCGCACCGCCATGATCGTTGCTGATAGCATTTGTAACCACTGCTAACAGCGCCGAAACCAACCGGACAATTGTTCTTCTTGCTTTTCAGGATGTGGATGTCAAGAAGTTTGTGGCCAGCGCCCTCCTGAATGCGTGGTTCGGGACGACCCCTGCTGCGTCTCACAAGGCTACAAATGTCAATGAGGGTGACTCGATCACTGAAAGAAGCTTCAACGTGCTGAATAATGGGTCATCGTTAGTGGTGAATGTCAACAGTGCTGAGGTCATTAAGATAGCGACTAAGGGAATCAACGACCAGGCTTCGAAAGCCCTGGATAATGTGCCCGTCTTTGCCGAACGGCATCTCCGAATGTACCCCTTTGACAAGTAAGTATATATATTATGCTTTTGGAGTTAACATATATAGGACAATGACCTGCGGCCCGGTCGCTAGCTACTTACTTTCGTAGACATAAATAAAGCGGAAGAAGACGAATAAGACGATGGTGGTAGTGCCTGGTTGTGTTGATGGTATTGGTGTTGATTGTAGTGCGTGGTGATGTTGAAGAGGTCATAGTAAGTTATGAAAATTAATAATATAATCATTAATTACTAATGTCCGTGGTGTGATCACGAATATTATTATCATCACTATTTTACTAATTAAGGCTGATTATATTGCGGGGGCTTATTACATATTGGTACGTGTGAACCATGCATCGACGATCGCTCGCGAATTCAATGCGTAAGGTCCAATTCTATTCGGGACAGCGGGGATGGGTCATTCGCAACTCTTAGGTAGTTTTGCTCTTTGTACTTACAGCAGCTCGTTTTCTCGTATGTGCATCGATTCGTGTGCCCGCCCAAGCACGGTCAACCGACGCGCAGTCCCTTTCCCTGCTTTCACAATAGGTCCTAAAACCCACTCCCGAACCAGAAAACGATATATGCATGTGATATCACGAAGCCATCGACGTCGCTATCTAACCAGATAGATATTCTATCTGTGCTAGATAGATGGGTTTCCGAAGAGGGACAAGTGCATGCTGGTTCAAACTTGATGAACTGATCGCTTATTGTCCAAGCTTTATCGTCCATCAATGCTGTTTATGTGACAGCGGGAAGCACTCTGCCCCAGACTCTGACTCGATTGCAAACGATATAGCTCTGTCGATATGTTTTTATGATGATGTCGTACGATTTTATCCCGCCGAATGAGCTCACCGCACGATACACGCACGCACGCTGTTGCTCGTGCAGGTACCGGTTCCATATCCGCGCAAGCTTCTCCTTAACGGATGACGATGGCACCTCGTATCGCCTGCCGTTTGTTGTGGCGATTACACAGAAGGGCGCCGGCTTCCAGTACTACGTCCGCAATCCCCAGAAGCGGTACCTGATTACTAAGGACAAGAATCCCGCCGGCTCCGAGGTTTTCTTCACAGTCTGGGCCAAGCGGCCGGGGATCACTCGCTTCGTCTCAATTTTCATTGTGCTCCTCATGTGGTGTCTGGCCATCCTCACCTTCACGAGTGCAACATACGCTGGATTCTTTGGTGAGGAAGAAGACATCACCATCGATCAAGCCACCTTCGCCGCTACGGTGCTGTTTGCACTGCCCGCGCTGCGGAACATGCAGCCTTCCATTCCAGCGGAGGTCGGTTTGGTTGTCGACATGTCGGGTTTTATCTGGAACATGACCATGGTGGCTGTTGCATGCATGATATATCTGTGGGTGATCTACTCACGCCTGGTATGGAAGAGGAGGAAAACGTTGCAGCAGGGTAAAGAGGTCGCTCAACCTCAGCATGCGCAGGAGTCGGCGCAGCAACAGCAGAAAGAGGAGAAAGAGGAGGATCAGGAGAAGCAGCAGCAGCAGCAGCAGCATTCGCCTGGCAACAGATTCGTTGCATTGAACCCCCAAACCCCCCAGCCGATGATCGCCGGGGCAGACTCTCCGCCATCCCCCTCATCAGCATTCCTGGAGACCCGGGTTTGAGATTATATAGGTTTCTTTAAATGTTGGGATCACGCCGCGATATGCGTGCTTTTAAGTGTGGTGTTCCTGGAGAGGAGACGCGTACAATGAAGAAGCGCGCAAAGAAGTGTACATTCCATAGCTATTACGTGTGTGCGTCCTGAAACCGCCACTTATCTGCAGGGCTTGCAGCTAGCCACGGTGAAATGTTTTTTCTAGGGTTTGCTTTCGGAGGATTGATTAACTGAACGGATAGGGCCGTTGGCCACGGCGGCCAGCCCGCGGTCTTTCTCTTCCTAGCTGCATGGTTACGTTTTTTTTGTTCTTCAAATACTAAAATGTCAAGTGTGAAATGATTTCGCCGTACAATGTTCTGTTCGTTGTTACTTGCACCGGATGGCAATCAAGGTAGAGCCTGCCGTTGACATGTCTTGTATTCATTTGTCCAGCTACCCGTATCAATTCAGTTATCTCCATGGCCCAAGTGGGCAGCCGCGCCGTTGAATTGAATGGAATGGAATGGATGGCGCCAGTTGGAGGGCCAGTTGGAGGTTGGTGGTAGCCGATAGCTGGAGAATCTCTCATGTTCACAGGGATCCGGGCACTTCTGAAGGGACCGTTCGTGTTATTCGATGTCTCCTTCGACATGCTGATAATATTTCGTTTTCTTATGTTCACATGTTGCCGTTGTTGTTGACATAGTTGTCGACAGCGCCGATACTGGTGCTGCCAGCGCATGCAAATTTGGACACAACAATTTGCGTGGTTCTGCTGTTGCATTGATGGGTGGTGATGGTCGGCTCTTCGTATTTCCGCACAATCGGACAGCAGGGCCAGCATGCCCGCTGGCAAACAGACCCCTGCTGGCAATCGTTGTGATGCAGGCGCCGTTCAGCGAAGGGTGGACTCTTCCTTACCTGTTCCTTATTATGAGTTGCTTCTCGGTGAAACCGATGGACGAACAGTGGCAGAGCTTATATTTGTACTTGGTTCTGAGAAATCAATCTTTGTCTTGGTACGTTTTATGTGTGTGGGATAGGGAGGTTATGCTTCACCCGTGGCCACTACCTGGCAGTCCATACCTACCTTCTAGCATTCGGGGGCACCCTCATCCTTTCACCCACGCGGACTTCTCCGAAATCAGTGATTTTTCCGGGTTCAGCACCCACCACCACTCCGTCACACCGTTTTATTTCAAGGGTGTTACACTGTGGGCAACTCGCCCAAGGACGAGCACCGGGGGTCCCGACACCATGCATATCCCATCACAAGATTGCACGAACGATTTTTAGACGCTGCAAGGCGCAGTACGGCATTTGTGCGCTGGCTGGACATGCGTACGCACTATGTAATGAGCCGGCTGTGTAATGAACCTGTACTTTCCATCCACGTAATCGCTGACCGGATTAAACAAGGGGAAATTTCAGAGGACATTTCCGACATTTAGACGATATTTTCTACCCAACGCAATCGATCCATACTCGCAGCCTTGAACCTCTCAGCCGTCATTTTATCTAGCCGCTCACGCGTAACTAGCCGCAGGAAGTCGCCAGCACGATCTCCACCAAGAAGGGAATTTCTTCCCAACACTGTTTCCTCGCACCGGTAAACATATGGGTTCAACGATCCGCCCCCGGGCGCAGCAAGCACATCTTGGGGACTGTTTGATCCTCCCCCCTCATTGCTCCCAACCTATCGTATGTACATTCACTGATCGTCAGCTCCTCAACCTCCGTCTAAGGCGGAGAAGTTAAATGCTTTACGTAGTATTACGTACTTGACAGAATCGGCTCACCCTGGCCGGCCAAGTCCTCTTTGCTAAGGCGTAGCAGACAGGATCAGCATCCCACGCAAGCAGAAGAATAACTAGCCGATGGCGGGTGCTCCATAGGCGTTGTCACCACGTGATAATCGTCATGCCCAGGTAGTATCGAAATGCACAGTGGGCTTGATTCGACGTAAACGGCATAAAAGACATCAACCAAACCATGAAAAAGCCTGTCCTGCCCTGCCCAGCGTGTCCTCCGGCTGAATGCTCTTTTCACTTCCGAAACAAGCCCCAATTCCCACGCACGTTTTGCACATGCAGTGGTCCCCGGAGAAATCTGCGCAGTTTCCTCCTCGGCCTATTCAGCAACGTGCAACATCGCACGCCATAGCATGGAGATTTGACCTACGCCGCCCAGCACCCTCTCCCACATACCCTGTTGATATACGAAACACCCATACCACACCACGCCGCACCAACACAGAAACGGTGTTGTTCGGAAGACTGTTCATGTCAGGGATGTGCAACCCAACCAAAGGTCAACCCGAGCGGAAGGGGCATGTGCGTGGAGGCATAACTTCCAAGACTGCGCGACGCCAGTACAGTGCGGCCGCAGACTACCTACAGTTGCGGCCACCAGGCAAAACATTGCTGATTTTCCGTCCGCTACGTCTGTCCGACTGTCCACAACAGTTGCAGGCAACAGTAACCCAAGCATCATATCATTAAAACGTACAGGCGACTCTCAACGCTTCGCCCCACCACCCTTTTATACCACCAACAGTAAAACCTGGAAACTCACCGCGTCAATCGCCAAAACTTTCCCTCTGCCACGGGGTCGCTGCTTTTAATTTCCCTCATCTGCCTCGTCACTCTGACGTGCAATCTCAGAGCCCACAGCGCACATTTCCTTCAGCCTACTTACGTCCTCATCCTTTACCTCGCCTTTCCATCAGTGGGATGCTGTTTTTGAAATCACAACTCCAGCCCACATCACTGCACGGCGCGCACCTTCCCATAGGCACCGAGAGCCGCCTGCTATTACTAGCTCTGAGGTAGTGAGGAAGCCTGATTAGGACAGGTACGGTGATTTCAGATTACGCCATGCCTGTGGCGCGAGTCCACACGCGAAATACCTGCGCTAGACCTTTGTGCATGCATACATCTGCTTGGTCAAGTCGCGCATATCATATCATATCATATCTGTTCATAATACACTCCAACCTGGTCCAGTGCCTGAATGATGTAAGACTCCCCAAACAGAAGATAGATGGGCGAAGTTTATTTACGCCATGCCACAATGTCGCGTCATTTAAGATGCAAGCCTCAGTCGATTTACCGCTTTCATTTACCCCTTTCATCACATTGAACTGCAACTATGCTTGGATCATCAAGTTGCGAGTTGATATGGATGCGCGGAAGACTAATCTTAAGACCGACCAACCATGTCTGGATGAACGCATCACTCGCAGCGTTCTGACAAGAAAACACGGCAGAGCAGCACTGCATGCACGTGTCGTCCTGGCAGAGCGGCTCCCCCCGCTGGGCATCTCGTTGCCACGCTGCCCCAGGAGCTTCATCATCATCGAGGTATGTTACACCATGCCCTGGCTGCGCTCTCAATTAGGCGTCCTGTACAGAAGCACACACACACGTACACACATACATAATACACACATACATAATAAACCACGCAGTGATACAATGATCTCAATGAAATTTCCGTTATGCTCAAAGGGTCCTCCCACTCGGGGGCTGTGTCCGCCACTGCACCCTCGTGGAACAGCTGCCAAGTCCCTCCTTTATCCTGGGGCGGCGATCCCTCCAGATCCCTCCATATATATGTACATGGATCGGGGTGCCGGGACGGAAGCAGGGAGACTGATTCCGAGCCATATCATGCTCTGACAGCTGTGCTCGCCCGGACTTCTCCGCAGGTCACGCGGGCAGGGAACGGCAGGTATCCGTGAGCCCTCCATCACGACTCTGTAGCGAACGGTGCCACGGCCAAATGATTCTCAGCACTCAATAGTAGAGCGCGTTCCTCTCCAGGTGTGCTCTCTGCAGATTTCGGGAAGCACCACACGATATTGCCATCGCGGCATTGCCATGTTGCCGACTGTGCCGAGCCTAGTGGCAGCAAATAATAAATCATTCCTCCGCGCTTCCGCGCTTCCCACAAGCAAGCGCACGCACAAGAATCTCTCGCACTCCTTTTACCCTTCAGATCCACTCAGAAACCAGTGCGCCTTTCGTCGCATGCGTGTGGTCACATTTGCAGCAACAAGCCACACGAGCACACAGCGGCCCAGTTGAAGGGTAAGGCGGAAAACGGGCAGATGAGTGAATGCACCGGAGGATTCGAGCCACATAACGCACCACAAAGGGGCTTGGTCACCCCCCTTCGGGTCCTCGGTAAGGTTGCGCTTCAACTGCCGGTTCAGACATGTGGCTGTCCTGTGCAGGTCGGTCTTGATCATCCTCTCGCTGCAGCTACGACAGGGGCGAGGATGCATCAGGGGCTCAGCGAAACATCGAAATGAGGACGATGCCACGTGCGGTACGCGATGTGCTGGCGCGCATGGAAAGAGAGCCAGGCGGGGCGGCGCAGCTCACCAATGACGTAGAATATGCCTAGTCTGTGCTGTTGCTATTGCGGTTGGCACCTCATCCCGGAACATACCATGATAACGCATGCCGTGCGGGCAAATATGTGGCATCTTCGCTGAGCGCCGAGTTGTCGCCCCATTAAGAGCCCTGCCATCTACACATTCCAGTTTTCATACCGCTCGCTTTCATACAGCCAGGTGAAACACATCTTTACCCAATTGCCCCCAAAAACAGTTACGCATGGAACCCCAGCCACAGCGCGTATACGCAGCCCCAAAACAACACACACACACACACACACACACACACCACGCGCGCGCGCACGCTCTTTCGTAAAAGGCGGACTTTATCCTGAGGAATGGGGCTCCCTACTGTTATAGCATTCCAGCAACCATGTAAGAAACCCACTTAAGCCGCTATGCAGTGCGTCCACCATCGCTAGCAAGCAAACAACGCGGCCAAACCACACCTCGGTCCAATAATTATACTCTGCTGGATTCTGCCAACCCTTGCCACGCCAAAGCTCACCGTGATGCTGTTGGCATTTGGGGTCTGAGGGACGCCGCCGGGGGGGCTAAGGAGCATGTCCCGTGGCTCCATCAACGACGCACCGCTGATATGTACTTCAAGAGGGGTGAGCGAGCCAAAGCCGCTGATTTCTTCGCCGCCATCCGTGCCCACGGCGCATGTCTTGCCGTTGGCATTGCTTTCTAACTGTGCTTCAGACGGGCCGGCTGGCGCTGTGCTTGCACACCCCTCCAAAATCGCACAGATGGCAACGGGTTCTCCTTCCCCTAACTGCCCCTGCCGCTGCCCTCCTTCCTCCGCAAGCTGCGGAGAAGAACGGAGAAGCAGAGAGGCGAGCGGACTCAACGAAAATGGGTGAATACATCCCTACCGCACCCGCCACTGCGTGAGACCTATCTTCCTGTCCCCCTTTCAGCCCTCGCCTACCGCCCAAACCCGCACTTCGTCCGCATCTCTTGCGAAAGTAAAAGTTCTCACCACTTGATCCGCCGTCATTCCGGTATCCGCGATCCGAAAGAATGGGGGCTTCGGTAAAAGCACAAACGCACAAAGCGGCACACGTTGCATACGGACGAGTGTACGTCGCTATGCGGTGTCCGAAATAGCCGGTGACGGGAAGAGTGTCAAAGACGCTCTCTCCTGGGCCCCCTACCAGGAAATTGAGCTCCACACGAGCGCACATGACGTGGTCGGAGGTGTCCACGGAGAAGGTTACGGGCAACCCGAGCGCCAACTCCTCGTGAGCCTGTGCCTCAAACTCCCGGTGCACGCGGCGGCTCATGGCATGGTTCACGTGGAAGGGCCGAACAGCATTGCCGATATCGGCAGCGTGCAAGATAACCTAGTTGGGAGGCAAGGCGGCCATGGAGTCATGCGGAGACGGAATACACATAATATAAGCCTTGGGCCCTTACCACTGCCCACGCAACTGGGCCTTGGCTGGGTGGAGAGACCTTGCCTGAGGATATCAGCCGGATTGTAGGGGCCTTGGCACATCTACCACCATTAGAAGATGTCAGCAACCCCCCTTTAGCCCCCGGAGACTGGTGCTGGGCAGCTGCCCTGTGGGGTAATCCATTGTTGCCCAACAATGTGGATGCTGGGAGAAGTACCAATGGGCACAACTTCCGCCCAGGCCTGGAAGCACGACACCCGCTGCTGGCTTCTTGCAGAAAACTACTTACAGTAGGCGACCTGGTAAGGGTGTATGACATGCTGGAGCACAGCCAAACACCCCTCCCTCGAACAACTAACTGGCTGGATTGGACCCTCCAGTATCTAGACCCCATAGCTAACCCCACCCAACTGCGAGACAAGGAGTCTACCCATAGGGCTCTTTCAGCCTTATGCAATGATATCAGCCCATCATGGCTAGCAGCAGCACGGGAGGTCGTTCATCGCTTACAACCCCAACAACAGATCAGGATGGAGGACAGAATGCAGCAGCAGTTGCAAGCACCACCAGACTGTACCACAGTGATGGCCATGATAGTCAGGCGGTTGGGCTGGAGATTGCCAGGAGACTCGGGTATAGTGCCTTTCTACCATCTTACGGTCAGCCAAGCTACCCAGCTGCAAGGAGGTTCAACTACGGAGGAGCGTTTGGAGCTGCTGACAGCCTTTGTGAGGGAGGCTCTAGGGGTGTCAACCGATAGCCCAACTCCTCCCTACCTTGCCACCAACCTCCAGCACTTTCAGGCAACCCTAGCTCGGCTATGGACAGCAGTTCATTGGGAGAACAAAAACAAAGAGACGCTGTGGCGTTTGGTGGTTGATGGGATACCCTTGCCGGGCAACACACACCTTTCCAGGGTGCCCATCAAACCCTGTGAGTGTGGGAGCTATGGAGGAGATACTGATCAGCCTTACTCCCCACGCATGCATCACTTCTGGGAATGTCCAATAGCCAAGGCGGTGCGAGAGCAGATTGACAGGCATCTGCGACTGCTGTCACCAGCCACCATAGAGGGGGGCATAACCAGGCAACAGCTGTGGCTCGTCCAAGCGCCAACCGGGTGCGAACAGGCACCTTGGGACGTGATAGCCATGGCTGCATTGTCTTCTATGGAATATGGCAGGTACTGTCTCCGGGCTGCAACCCGGGAACAAAGGCAACAGGGGGCTTCTACCCACGGACGGCAGCAACAACCACAGACCCGGACAGCAGAGCAGGGACCCCGTCAACGGGCTATTACTGACTTCTTCAACCGGTTAGGGGGCTTTACGCAAGAGGAGGATGAAGCTGCCAACACACATCCAAGCATCTACACGACACAGCCAACTTTGGACAATGCAGTACAAACAACAGCTTCTCCCCTGGACCAAGCACAGGCCCGTACAGTTGCTGACTTCTGGACTCGCTTGCACTCTTTTGCAGCGCTGGGTATCCCTAAATATGGCTGGGATCGGGTGGGACCGCACCATCCCATCCTAGCCATAGTTGGAGCTCAGTTGAGATGTGATTCTCCTATGGAAATCACCGACCGTGGAGCAGAGAGAGCAGAGCAGGGTCCTTAGGGTGGGGTTTTGAGGAGGTTTGAGGGAGAAGTAGGGGGAGAGAGGAGGAGAGTTGGAGAGAACGGGCAGGCAGCCTGGTGTTTGAGGAGGGGCAGGGAGAGAGTGGAGGGTCTCGTGGCTGGAGGAGCCTGTGTCCAGGCACTGGGTTCTGAGGGTTTTGGGGGAGGCAGTGAGAGAGGTCTTTCCCTCTTGTGCAGTGCAGGTGTTTGAGGGGCCAGCTGTGGGTGGGGCCGGGAGGCTTTCTAGGGGGGCGCCAATTTGGCTCGTCATCCCCCCTCTGTCTTTAGCTGGGTTCTTCCTCCTTGGCTGTGTTTGAGTGTGCTCTCCTGTTGGCGTCTCTCATCTGAGGGCTTCTGTGCGTCTTTTTCAGGCTCTTGCTAGTTCAGTTTTGTGTTGGAGGAGAGTAGTCCCTTTCTTTGTGCAGTTAGTCGCCCCCTGTTTTCTTTTGTTCCCTCCTCGTTTTCGTGGTGCTCCTCAGTGCTCTGTTAGTGGCCAGGCTAGAGCCTCTGAGTCTTTCTTTGCTCTAGCTGGTCTTAGTGAGAGGGGGAGCACGTGGCAGGACAGACAGACAAAGCCACGTGCCCCTCCCCTGCGCTGTGGCTCGGTCCGGTCAGGCCCCTTGGTGCTCGCCCTTGTAGGGTGAGTCGCCCACAGTGTAACACCCCAATACATGAAATAATATGTGTGTGCGCGCGTGGAGAAGTAGTCCACATTCACAGGCACGGCAGCGGGTGAACCGATCCTAGGCAGACCGTCTCCGGCCAGATGAAACCATGCAGCTGAAAATCCGCGACACTGCATTACAGAGAATTCTGGCGCCGGGTGCTGAAACCCAAAGGCAGCCGCATCCCACGCTCTCTCTTCCGCTCATATCCGGCAGGCGGTGTACGCGCGGAAGTAAGCGGCAATGAAGGGTAATGATAGCCAACTCCTATATAGGTTGTTGGACGATGTGCGTTGTTGGACGAAAGGCACGCACCCGCACGCTTACCTTGGTCAGCAGCAAACGATCCGGTTCACTGTCTGGTTCGTATGTTACGCTGTGCTTCTGGAACTCCTGCGTCAGCGCGAAGTGGTTAGCCATATCGGTGCACAGGATGGCAGAGATGATGACCTTGCGGATGGTGCGTTGCTCCTCTGGGGTTAACACCGCCAGCACGTTGCAGTCGGTGCGGGAGAGAATGGCGAAGGTCATGGCGCAGTGGTGATTCTCCATAACCGACTGGTCGTTGTAGATGCGGGCCAATCTGAGAAACGGAGACGGGTGGAATGGACCCCGGATGGAGTTGCGGCCGGGTGTAAGGAACATGCATCCGTGGTGGAGGGAACGGGAGTGCAGGTTAGGGATGCTATCAAGCGGTCGGAAAACTAGGGGAGATTCGAAAGGCCATATAAAGAGAGGTTGGAGAGGTTGGCCTGCAGCTACGTGTGCTAGTGTCCAAGAAAGCTGTGTCCCAGGATAGGTCTTAAGAGGAGTCCTGATCCCCGCTGAAGTGCGTCCAGCCAAAGGAAAAGGGAAAAAGCTGGGATCGCCAAAGGGAATACCCTAGTTGCTTTCAGCGCATCAGATACCCCACACCCTCTCACATATAAGTCACGAGCACGTCCATACATAGCCCCGCACCAACCTTCCCGCAGAACCTCAGTTCGCATGCGCGGATGACATTCAAGTGGCATGGACGTAACATGGATGCTCCGCTGACGGTCAAGAAGGCACTGGACCCTGCAGTGCGTGATGAGCTGATACACACAGATCAAGAATTTAACGATTTTGGATGCATCCGGACATCTCCGGATTACAAGAAGCAGTGCAAAAATCATGCCTTCGCAATGTTGCGCCAGCAGCTAGGAATGCCGACATGGTTTATAACAGTGTCGTCGCGGTACGTACACGCCTCACGTTTCGACCTTCCTATTCCGTACAGATGACAAGCAATTTTGTGGGCAAGCCCCACTTAAGCGCAGCTTATATTGATATAATGTGCCATCATTCTGAACCGCATTCCGGCTTTCTCATCTCACACTTCATTTCAACTGCAAATACAGGCATCTTGTTCGTATGGTGCTCCTTTCACTTTCCTATCAACTTGCATGTTGGTATCAGCACCACGCTTTCTGCTGTGACATTTTCTCAAGTACGGTTTCGTCTATAACCTGTCTCGTCTGTAACCTGTCCAAAATCCATGTAAAATATCGAAAATTCTCACGTATATTTATGCGTCAAGGGGCAAGTTATTACCGGTTTATATGGAATTATTGCGCGCCGCTCGCGAAATGCTAACGGATCGCAATCATCCATAGAAACGATAAGATTGGCATGTTTCTCATGCATTTTAACTGGCGTGCTTGGTATAAATTATATATGGGGCGAGGTGTTGGGCCCCATACTTAGGGAAAGAGTCCATCCGGAAGCAACATCCCCATACGGGAGTAAAGTGGACCTTTGGGGACCCGCTATTTTAGTAACTCCAGCTTATTCCCAAAACGTTTTTTCATATTCATCCTGTCCTGATAGAAGAATTGCTGCTTATGCGAGACCAACGGGATTCACAGGCCCCTCACATCTAGTATCCTGACACAGGTCTGAATGATTTGCAGTGGAGTCCCAGTCTTTGATGCTTTTTTTCTTTTTTTCAAAGGATTGACACAGATATGAGAGCTTTTAGCATTTCTGTACCAGCGTGCTATGGCTACCGGTATCGAGCACATTCACGCAATATCGAGGCTGAAGCAACCGGATGAAGCTGGAAATGTTTATATTATTGTCAGTGAAGCGTGCGAAGGTTTCACATACAGTGTATGTACGTCCGTGATGCCCGTTAACGCGGTGTATGCCGTACCCGCAGAAGTCATACCCGAAATGGGCCCTGCGAACAGGAAATAATTGCTCATATTATTGAAGAGAATATCTTCATAAGTAATCTTGTTTTAAAATTCAACTTGGACACAGAATTGAGCTCGATTATAAACGTACGCCATTACCAACTCAGAAAATGCGTAAGGTCATCAAATTACCTTGCGCAGGAACGGTCGCGGGAGATGATTCTGCAAGTTCTGGAACTGACAGCGGTGGCAAAAGCGACGCACGCCGTTCCTGTCTCTTTCGCGTGAAGCATGTTGCGGGGGTATGTTACGCAGCTGTATGCCCAGGCTTGAAACGCCTGGTGGAGTTCATATCAAATCCACCCGTGCCATCGGCCATCGTGCCGCTGGTGCATATCCTTATCTTGCTGGCGGCCTTGTCACTTCCTTGGGGACTCTCGTACGACGCTGTCAGGTCCAGAGACACCAAGGAAGGTCCGATCGTGACGCTCTGCGGTCTTAATCCTCTGGACGACAACATTTGGCACCCCGCTAAAGATCCTTATTGGTACGACTACTACACCTGGGCAACGCCAGCGAATGATTTCCAACCACCGCCGCCGGATTTCTCCCCGCCACCCTTCCCCCCGCCGCCACCCCCATCAACGGTGTCGATGCCGCCACACTTTGGTACGGCGATGGGAGAATGCTTGAAGTTCAAGGAAGTTTTCGACTACTCCCTCGATTCCGAATTGCCAAAATCTTTGATAAGCTCCTTGCCCAACAACACCATCTTCGTCGCCATCGTTATTCAGGTAGGTACGCACGGAAGGTGCTCGCAAGCAAAGGGCGATGATGTGCTACATAACTCGTGCAGTACCCGTGCATAGTATGTAGAGGTCTTAGTTGGTTGTGGTGGGCATGCATCGCAAATGATATGCATGATGACATTTTATTTATCCAAAATGTGGTGCACTGGTTATAACTGGTTTCACTGGCTGGTATGCGCACCCTGCGCAGCAGGTGCATGCATATGTTCAGAATGCAACCTGAGATTGGTTCATTCTCACGCGTTATGTCTTCATCCTCCACTACTACCCACGACACCCACACACGTGATTAGGCCATTCCGATGGGAAACGTCGTGACGGAGCCCGCTCGGAAGTTTTTCCGAACCCTGCTCATTTTTCAAACGCACGCATCCTGAGACTACTATACTGCATACTTCGTTTCACCTGCCGCCGCCGCCATGGCGTACATACAGCGAGCAGGCAGCAGTGTTTGGGCGCCTTACCGCTATTCATTCGTTAACCGCATTTGTGACGACATATGTACTCCTTATTTGTGTCCTTCTGCAGCGCGCACCGCCATGATCGTTGCTGATAGCATTTGTAACCACTGCTAACAGCGCCGAAACCAACCGGACAATTGTTCTTCTTGCTTTTCAGGATGTGGATGTCAAGAAGTTTGTGGCCAGCGCCCTCCTGAATGCGTGGTTCGGGACGACCCCTGCTGCGTCTCACAAGGCTACAAATGTCAATGAGGGTGACTCGATCACTGAAAGAAGCTTCAACGTGCTGAATAATGGGTCATCGTTAGTGGTGAATGTCAACAGTGCTGAGGTCATTAAGATAGCGACTAAGGGAATCAACGACCAGGCTTCGAAAGCCCTGGATAATGTGCCCGTCTTTGCCGAACGGCATCTCCGAATGTACCCCTTTGACAAGTAAGTATATATATTATGCTTTTGGAGTTAACATATATAGGACAATGACCTGCGGCCCGGTCGCTAGCTACTTACTTTCGTAGACATAAATAAAGCGGAAGAAGACGAATAAGACGATGGTGGTAGTGCCTGGTTGTGTTGATGGTATTGGTGTTGATTGTAGTGCGTGGTGATGTTGAAGAGGTCATAGTAAGTTATGAAAATTAATAATATAATCATTAATTACTAATGTCCGTGGTGTGATCACGAATATTATTATCATCACTATTTTACTAATTAAGGCTGATTATATTGCGGGGGCTTATTACATATTGGTACGTGTGAACCATGCATCGACGATCGCTCGCGAATTCAATGCGTAAGGTCCAATTCTATTCGGGACAGCGGGGATGGGTCATTCGCAACTCTTAGGTAGTTTTGCTCTTTGTACTTACAGCAGCTCGTTTTCTCGTATGTGCATCGATTCGTGTGCCCGCCCAAGCACGGTCAACCGACGCGCAGTCCCTTTCCCTGCTTTCACAATAGGTCCTAAAACCCACTCCCGAACCAGAAAACGATATATGCATGTGATATCACGAAGCCATCGACGTCGCTATCTAACCAGATAGATATTCTATCTGTGCTAGATAGATGGGTTTCCGAAGAGGGACAAGTGCATGCTGGTTCAAACTTGATGAACTGATCGCTTATTGTCCAAGCTTTATCGTCCATCAATGCTGTTTATGTGACAGCGGGAAGCACTCTGCCCCAGACTCTGACTCGATTGCAAACGATATAGCTCTGTCGATATGTTTTTATGATGATGTCGTACGATTTTATCCCGCCGAATGAGCTCACCGCACGATACACGCACGCACGCTGTTGCTCGTGCAGGTACCGGTTCCATATCCGCGCAAGCTTCTCCTTAACGGATGACGATGGCACCTCGTATCGCCTGCCGTTTGTTGTGGCGATTACACAGAAGGGCGCCGGCTTCCAGTACTACGTCCGCAATCCCCAGAAGTGGTACCTGGTTACTAAGGACAAGAATCCCGCCGGCTCCGAGGTTTTCTTCACAGTCTGGGCCAAGCGGCCGGGGATCACTCGCTTCGTCTCAATTTTCATTGTGCTCCTCATGTGGTGTCTGGCCATCCTCACCTTCACGAGTGCAACATACGCTGGATTCTTTGGTGAGGAAGAAGACATCACCATCGATCAAGCCACCTTCGCCGCTACGGTGCTGTTTGCACTGCCCGCGCTGCGGAACATGCAGCCTTCCATTCCAGCGGAGGTCGGTTTGGTTGTCGACATGTCGGGTTTTATCTGGAACATGACCATGGTGGCTGTTGCATGCATGATATATCTGTGGGTGATCTACTCACGCCTGGTATGGAAGAGGAGGAAAACGTTGCAGCAGGGTAAAGAGGTCGCTCAACCTCAGCATGCGCAGGAGTCGGCGCAGCAACAGCAGAAAGAGGAGAAAGAGGAGGATCAGGAGAAGCAGCAGCAGCAGCAGCAGCATTCGCCTGGCAACCGATTCGTTGCATTGAACCCCCAAACCCCCCAGCCGATGATCGCCGGGGCAGACTCTCCGCCATCCCCCTCATCAGCATTCCTGGAGACCCGGGTTTGAGATTATATAGGTTTCTTTCAATGTTGGGATCACGCCGCGATATGCGTGCTTTTAAGTGTGGTGTTCCTGGAGAGGAGACGCGTACAATGAAGAAGCGCGCAAAGAAGTGTACATTCCATAGCTATTACGTGTGTGCGTCCTGAAACCGCCACTTATCTGCAGGGCTTGCAGCTAGCCACGGTGAAATGTTTTTTCTAGGGTTTGCTTTCGGAGGATTGATTAACTGAACGGATAGGGCCGTTGGCCATGGCGGCCAGCCCGCGGTCTTTCTCTTCCTAGCTGCATGGTTACGTTTTTTTTGTTCTTCAAAATACTAAAATGTCAAGTGTGAAATGATTTCGCCGTACAATGTTCTGTTCGTTGTTACTTGCACCGGATGGCAATCAAGGTAGAGCCTGCCGTTGACATGTCTTGTATTCATTTGTCCAGCTACCCGTATCAATTCAGTTATCTCCATGGCCCAAGTGGGCAGCCGCGCCGTTGAATTGAATGGAATGGAATGGATGGCGCCAGTTGGAGGGCCAGTTGGAGGTTGGTGGTAGCCGATAGCTGGAGAATCTCTCATGTTCACAGGGATCCGGGCACTTCTGAAGGGACCGTTCGTGTTATTCGATGTCTCCTTCGACATGCTGATAATATTTCGTTTTCTTATGTTCACATGTTGCCGTTGTTGTTGACATAGTTGTCGACAGCGCCGATACTGGTGCTGCCAGCGCATGCAAATTTGGACACAACAATTTGCGTGGTTCTGCTGTTGCATTGATGGGTGGTGATGGTCGGCTCTTCGTATTTCCGCACAATCGGACAGCAGGGCCAGCATGCCCGCTGGCAAACAGACCCCTCCTGGCAATCGTTGTGATGCAGGCGCCGTTCAGCGAAGGGTGGACTCTTCCTTACCTGTTCCTTATTATGAGTTGCTTCTCGGTGAAACCGATGGACGAACAGTGGCAGAGCTTATATTTGTACTTGGTTCTGAGAAATCAATCTTTGTCTTGGTACGTTTTATGTGTGTGGGATAGGGAGGTTATGCTTCACCCGTGGCCACTACCTGGCAGTCCATACCTACCTTCTAGCATTCGGGGGCACCCTCATCCTTTCACCCACGCGGACTTCTCCGAAATCAGTGATTTTTCCGGGTTCAGCACCCACCACCACTCCGTCACACCGTTTTATTTCAAGGGTGTTACACTGTGGGCAACTCGCCCAAGGACGAGCACCGGGGGTCCCGACACCATGCATATCCCATCACAAGATTGCACGAACGATTTTTAGACGCTGCAAGGCGCAGTACGGCATTTGTGCGCTGGCTGGACATGCGTACGCACTATGTAATGAGCCGGCTGTGTAATGAACCTGTACTTTCCATCCACGTAATCGCTGACCGGATTAAACAAGGGGAAATTTCAGAGGACATTTCCGACATTTAGACGATATTTTCTACCCAACGCAATCGATCCATACTCGCAGCCTTGAACCTCTCAGCCGTCATTTTATCTAGCCGCTCACGCGTAACTAGCCGCAGGAAGTCGCCAGCACGATCTCCACCAAGAAGGGAATTTCTTCCCAACACTGTTTCCTCGCACCGGTAAACATATGGGTTCAACGATCCGCCCCCGGGCGCAGCAAGCACATCTTGGGGACTGTTTGATCCTCCCCCCTCATTGCTCCCAACCTATCGTATGTACATTCACTGATCGTCAGCTCCTCAACCTCCGTCTAAGGCGGAGAAGTTAAATGCTTTACGTAGTATTACGTACTTGACAGAATCGGCTCACCCTGGCCGGCCAAGTCCTCTTTGCTAAGGCGTAGCAGACAGGATCAGCATCCCACGCAAGCAGAAGAATAACTAGCCGATGGCGGGTGCTCCATAGGCGTTGTCACCACGTGATAATCGTCATGCCCAGGTAGTATCGAAATGCACAGTGGGCTTGAGTCGACGTAAACGGCATAAAAGACATCAACCAAACCATGAAAAAGCCTGTCCTGCCCTGCCCAGCGTGTCCTCCGGCTGAATGCTCTTTTCACTTCCGAAACAAGCCCCAATTCCCACGCACGTTTTGCACATGCAGTGGTCCCCGGAGAAATCTGCGCAGTTTCCTCCTCGGCCTATTCAGCAACGTGCAACATCGCACGCCATAGCATGGAGATTTGACCTACGCCGCCCAGCACCCTCTCCCACATACCCTGTTGATATACGAAACACCCATACCACACCACGCCGCACCAACACAGAAACGGTGTTGTTCGGAAGACTGTTCATGTCAGGGATGTGCAACCCAACCAAAGGTCAACCCGAGCGGAAGGGGCATGTGCGTGGAGGCATAACTTCCAAGACTGCGCGACGCCAGTACAGTGCGGCCGCAGACTACCTACAGTTGCGGCCACCAGGCAAAACATTGCTGATTTTCCGTCCGCTACGTCTGTCCGACTGTCCACAACAGTTGCAGGCAACAGTAACCCAAGCATCATATCATTAAAACGTACAGGCGACTCTCAACGCTTCGCCCCACCACCCTTTTATACCACCAACAGTAAAACCTGGAAACTCACCGCGTCAATCGCCAAAACTTTCCCTCTGCCACGGGGTCGCTGCTTTTAATTTCCCTCATCTGCCTCGTCACTCTGACGTGCAATCTCAGAGCCCACAGCGCACATTTCCTTCAGCCTACTTACGTCCTCATCCTTTACCTCGCCTTTCCATCAGTGGGATGCTGTTTTTGAAATCACAACTCCAGCCCACATCACTGCACGGCGCGCACCTTCCCATAGGCACCGAGAGCCGCCTGCTATTACTAGCTCTGAGGTAGTGAGGAAGCCTGATTAGGACAGGTACGGTGATTTCAGATTACGCCATGCCTGTGGCGCGAGTCCACACGCGAAATACCTGCGCTAGACCTTTGTGCATGCATACATCTGCTTGGTCAAGTCGCGCATATCATATCATATCATATCTGTTCATAATACACTCCAACCTGGTCCAGTGCCTGAATGATGTAAGACTCCCCAAACAGAAGATAGATGGGCGAAGTTTATTTACGCCATGCCACAATGTCGCGTCATTTAAGATGCAAGCCTCAGTCGATTTACCGCTTTCATTTACCCCTTTCATCACATTGAACTGCAACTATGCTTGGATCATCAAGTTGCGAGTTGATATGGATGCGCGGAAGACTAATCTTAAGACCGACCAACCATGTCTGGATGAACGCATCACTCGCAGCGTTCTGACAAGAAAACACGGCAGAGCAGCACTGCATGCACGTGTCGTCCTGGCAGAGCGGCTCCCCCCGCTGGGCATCTCGTTGCCACGCTGCCCCAGGAGCTTCATCATCATCGAGGTATGTTACACCATGCCCTGGCTGCGCTCTCAATTAGGCGTCCTGTACAGAAGCACACACACACGTACACACATACATAATACACACATACATAATAAACCACGCAGTGATACAATGATCTCAATGAAATTTCCGTTATGCTCAAAGGGTCCTCCCACTCGGGGGCTGTGTCCGCCACTGCACCCTCGTGGAACAGCTGCCAAGTCCCTCCTTTATCCTGGGGCGGCGATCCCTCCAGATCCCTCCATATATATGTACATGGATCGGGGTGCCGGGACGGAAGCAGGGAGACTGATTCCGAGCCATATCATGCTCTGACAGCTGTGCTCGCCCGGACTTCTCCGCAGGTCACGCGGGCAGGGAACGGCAGGTATCCGTGAGCCCTCCATCACGACTCTGTAGCGAACGGTGCCACGGCCAAATGATTCTCAGCACTCAATAGTAGAGCGCGTTCCTCTCCAGGTGTGCTCTCTGCAGATTTCGGGAAGCACCACACGATATTGCCATCGCGGCATTGCCATGTTGCCGACTGTGCCGAGCCTAGTGGCAGCAAATAATAAATCATTCCTCCGCGCTTCCGCGCTTCCCACAAGCAAGCGCACGCACAAGAATCTCTCGCACTCCTTTTACCCTTCAGATCCACTCAGAAACCAGTGCGCCTTTCGTCGCATGCGTGTGGTCACATTTGCAGCAACAAGCCACACGAGCACACAGCGGCCCAGTTGAAGGGTAAGGCGGAAAACGGGCAGATGAGTGAATGCACCGGAGGATTCGAGCCACATAACGCACCACAAAGGGGCTTGGTCACCCCCCTTCGGGTCCTCGGTAAGGTTGCGCTTCAACTGCCGGTTCAGACATGTGGCTGTCCTGTGCAGGTCGGTCTTGATCATCCTCTCGCTGCAGCTACGACAGGGGCGAGGATGCATCAGGGGCTCAGCGAAACATCGAAATGAGGACGATGCCACGTGCGGTACGCGATGTGCTGGCGCGCATGGAAAGAGAGCCAGGCGGGGCGGCGCAGCTCACCAATGACGTAGAATATGCCTAGTCTGTGCTGTTGCTATTGCGGTTGGCACCTCATCCCGGAACATACCATGATAACGCATGCCGTGCGGGCAAATATGTGGCATCTTCGCTGAGCGCCGAGTTGTCGCCCCAAGAGCCCTGCCATCTACACATTCCAGTTTTCATACCGCTCGCTTTCATACAGCCAGGTGAAACACATCTTTACCCAATTGCCCCCAAAAACAGTTACGCATGGAACCCCAGCCACAGCGCGTATACGCAGCCCCAAAACAACACACACACACACACACACACACACACACACCACGCGCGCGCGCACGCTCTTTCGTAAAAGGCGGACTTTATCCTGAGGAATGGGGCTCCCTACTGTTATAGCATTCCAGCAACCATGTAAGAAACCCACTTAAGCCGCTATGCAGTGCGTCCACCATCGCTAGCAAGCAAACAACGCGGCCAAACCACACCTCGGTCCAATAATTATACTCTGCTGGATTCTGCCAACCCTTGCCACGCCAAAGCTCACCGTGATGCTGTTGGCATTTGGGGTCTGAGGGACGCCGCCGGGGGGGCTAAGGAGCATGTCCCGTGGCTCCATCAACGACGCACCGCTGATATGTACTTCAAGAGGGGTGAGCGAGCCAAAGCCGCTGATTTCTTCGCCGCCATCCGTGCCCGCGGCGCATGTCTTGCCGTTGGCATTGTTTTCTAACTGTGCTTCAGACGGGCCGGCTGGCGCTGTGCTTGCACGCCCCTCCAAAATCGCACAGGTGGCAACGGGTTCTCCTTCCCCTAACTGCCCCTGCCGCTGCCCTCCTTCCTCCGCAAGCTGCAGAGAAGAACGGAGAAGCAGAGAGGCGAGCGGACTCAACGAAAATGGGTGAATACATCCCTACCGCACCCGCCACTGCGTGAGACCTATCTTCCTGTCCCCCTTTCAGCCCTCGCCTACCGCCCAAACCCGCACTTCGTCCGCATCTCTTGCGAAAGTAAAAGTTCTCACCACTTGATCCGCCGTCATTCCGGTATCCGCGATCCGGCGGTATCGTGCGCGGTTAACGCGCAGCTGCGCCATCTGAGGGCCCAGCTCCGGCAACACATCCACCAGCCGCTCCCACAGAGTGGACACGACGTAGTCCTGAAAGGATACGAGCGGTTGGTTCATGTATGGCGAAGAGCCACCCAGCAGAGCCCGACGGGAGAGGACGCGAAAGCGGGGAGAGGCTGTTTGTTGGCGCAGGGACAGACCTCAACCAGGTAAAATCTGATGATATAGTCGGGAATCATCCAATCAGTCGGAGAATGGGGGCTTCGGTAAAAGCACAAACGCACAAAGCGGCACACGTTGCATACGGACGAGTGTACGTCGCTATGCGGTGTCCGAAATAGCCGGTGAAGGGAAGAGTGTCAAAGACGCTCTCTCCTGGGCCCCCTACCAGGAAATTGAGCTCCACACGAGCGCACATGACGTGGTCGGAGGTGTCCACGGAGAAGGTTACGGGCAACCCGAGCGCCAACTCCTCGTGAGCCTGTGCCTCAAACTCCCGGTGCACGCGGCGGCTCATGGCATGGTTCACGTGGAAGGGCCGAACAGCATTGCCGATATCGGCAGCGTGCAAGATAACCTAGTTGGGAGGCAAGGCGGCCATGGAGTCATGCGGAGACGGAATACACATAATATGTGTGTGCGCGCGTGGAGAAGTAGTCCACATTCACAGGCACGGCAGCGGGTGAACCGATCCTAGGCAGACCGTCTCCGGCCAGATGAAACCATGCAGCTGAAAATCCGCGACACTGCATTACAGAGAATTCTGGCGCCGGGTGCTGAAACCCAAAGGCAGCCGCATCCCACGCTCTCTCTTCCGCTCATATCCGGCAGGCGGTGTACGCGCGGAAGTAAGCGGCAATGAAGGGTAATGATAGCCAACTCCTATATAGGTTGTTGGACGATGTGCGTTGTTGGACGAAAGGCACGCACCCGCACGCTTACCTTGGTCAGCAGCAAACGATCCGGTTCACTGTCTGGTTCGTATGTTACGCTGTGCTTCTGGAACTCCTGCGTCAGCGCGAAGTGGTTAGCCATATCGGTGCACAGGATGGCAGAGATGATGACCTTGCGGATGGTGCGTTGCTCCTCTGGGGTTAACACCGCCAGCACGTTGCAGTCGGTGCGGGAGAGAATGGCGAAGGTCATGGCGCAGTGGTGATTCTCCATAACCGACTGGTCGTTGTAGATGCGGGCCAATCTGAGAAACGGAGACGGGTGGAATGGACCCCGGATGGAGTTGCGGCCGGGTGTAAGGAACATGCATCCGTGGTGGAGGGAACGGGACTGCAGGTTAGGGATGCTATCAGGCGGTCGAAAACTAGGGGAGATTCGAAAGGCCATACAAAGACAGGTTGGAGAGGTTGGCCTGCAGCTACGTGTGCTAGTGTCCAAGAAAGCTGTGTCCCAGGATAGGTCTTAAGAGGAGTCCTGATCCCCGCTGAAGTGCGTCCAGCCAAAGGAAAAGGGAAAAAGCTGGGATCGCCAAAGGGAATACCCTAGTTGCTTTCAGCGCATCAGATACCCCACACCCTCTCACATATAAGTCACGAGCACGTCCATACATAGCCCCGCACCAACCGTCCCGCAGAACCTCGACACGTTGGTAAAAGAAACCACCCTGCGCCGATGTGAATATCGCTGAAACTTCCCCGGTAAGTCCGTTTCCCTTTTCTGCGTTTACAATATCTATACGCCTCGCGCCATTAAAAGCACTGCCAATTTCAAAACAGGTTGCAGGCTACCCTTACTCGCTACCACTGTTGACGTGAAAGCTGTTCGAATGACCATCGTGATCCAAATCGTGGCACAGCGCTGCGATGAGCAACGCCAGGCGCTCCAGCGAATTGAGCACGTTCACAGCGCGTGTGTGGCTTGAGACCTGGGATTGGTTTGGTGAAATTGATAGCAGCAGCAGCAGCATGCGCAGCTAGGCTAGGAAATCCAGTGAACCAATGGAGCTGGAGGAGAGCGGGTCTCAAGCATGGACACACGATGCGAGTCTACCCGCGAAGTTCACCCAAACATTTCACACGCAGAGATTGATAATGAGGACACGAGGAGATGTTCTCCAGGAACGGAAAAGATTTCTTAACCTGGTACTGAGGGCGCCGATTTGAGACCGCATGGCACGCTCGCGACCGCAGATAACCCTAGAGCAGCGCCTGACATATCCGATGTAGAACGGCCGCAACTTCGCAACGGGGTCGCAACTCTTGAATCATCAATCTGGGACCATGGCAGCGTAACTCCTGATGTCTACGAACGCGATGGGTACGTAAACCCCCGAAAGAACTGTGCATCTGTTCCCAGAGCAATCCTCTCGCGGAACCCAGCGGGTCCTTGCAGCCGTAAGGCACTACCTCCGCCACGCTCGATGCCTGATACTTACCAGGTATGTGGCTTGCAGTACATGGCACACGTGGTTGAAGTTGTGGTAGGGAATGGCCTGATAATGGCTGGCCGCCGCAGTGAGGAAATTGCGGAGAATCTGGGCCGAGGGTGAGGGTGAGGGGCGGTGGGATTGGGGTAACGGAGAAGCTGGCCGAATTTGAACCAAATCCCGGAGGGACCGAAGACAAGTGCAATAACTCACATAGTACGCTGCTCCAATGGTGCATTTGCCACGCTGAACCCTGGATCAAGCCCTTGGGCGTTCCGTTTCAGTCACGCCAACTTCAGTCATGCCAACTAATTGCCATGTCGCATGTTACCTTGAAATCCCCGGTCAGGGGAGATGCAGCGACCTGATAAGCAGCCCCAAGAAGACCCAAATGTGGTAGATCTAGGTCAGGTGCACGCTTGCCTTTCGCCATTTGCCTAGCTAACCCAGCTCAAGCCCCCTACAGAACGTGCCCTGTCCGGCCTCCCCACCTTGGGTTGCAGCTGGAAGTTCTCCATGGCCCCCGACACAATGAAGATATCGTACGCGAGTTTGATAAGCTCCTCCACCGTGAACTCAGTAAAGTCCCAGCTCCAGCTGTTGAGCTGTTCGGCGGGATAAAAGCAGGGCGACCGAGGGGAGCTGGCCTGGGCCAGGTTGGTGCAGCTGAGGTGCGTGCGGAGGGCCTGAGGGAGGTGAGAGGTCGCAAGGTACGGAAGAGCATGCAAAGGTAATGACGGACATGAATGCAATGCGGTCCAGGATTGACGTAGGGATCAACGGAGGTTAAAGCGTGGAGGCTGACTGGTAGCGACAACAAAAATGCGCAGCGCTGTGACCTGGCCACCTCTTGGCCAACAGTATATCCGAGGCAACTAGGCAGGGCCTAACGTGTCCGATGATGCCCCAATCCTCCTTGCATCCGCAACTCCGTATGGCGTCCACATATGCGGCCACATGAAGGCGCGTACGAGCAGGCACAAACAAATTCGCGTCCATATACCTCCGTGTCCTTGAGCCTGCGATGCATGCACGTCTCCACACCCGCACCTGTGGATCCCCTACGTTCACCCTGAGGGAGTCCTCCGCGGCCGCTCGCAGCTCCTCATACACACTGGCAAATTCAACAAACGGCTCCGGTAGCTGCGTGGCTCTCTGACCCGATGCTCCACGCGATGGCCGCGCCATCCCCACCCCGGCCCCCGCCCCCGCTGCCTCTGCATCCTCGCCCCGCGGCCCTTCATCTGGACCCGTATCCGCGAGGCGTTTGCCTGCACCCGCGCAAGTGTCAGTGACATCTGCATCGCTTATGTCATCGTCGTCGTCGCCATCGCCAGGACCCAGCGATTCGGCTGCGCTCTGCACTCGGATCGACCGCCGCCAGGGCGCCATTAGCCGTTCATGCGCCGACATGCGCCGAAGCCCCGCATCGCTGCCGCCACCAGCGCTCCAGCCGTTCCACTGCGGCGGCGAGAGCAGATGGTTCAAATGCGTGTGCGTGGGGGGGAGCGTAGGCAGCGACATTCCGGCCCCAGCAGCGCCGCCGGTGGGGCCTGAGATTGAACCGCCGGAGCGCGAGGGCACACCATTGCCACGCGCTGCCATGCTGACGCAACCGTACCGCAAAGCGACGGTTGGATGCTCTGCCTGCGTGCTGCTGCGGCTACGTGTGAAGTCGCAAGGCAAAAGCGGCAAGTCGCCGGAGGCATCGGAGAAGCCGCCAGTGGGAGACGCAGGAGCACCTGTCCCGCCGCACGGTACCGGAGCATTGCCGCCCCCGGAGCGAGTGGCGGCGAGATCCGGCCAGCCGCCCGGAGAGGCAGCTCCTCCCGGGTCCCCCGCACCCAGACCCCTCACCGAGCGAAAGGAGGTGGACTGTACAGGAGGGAATGGCGGGAAAAGGTTGAGCCATCTAGCGGTCGAGGCAAGGCACGCGGCGCATGAGTGTATGAGCACGTGCGAGACGGACTCAAGAGGACGGGGAAGAAACAAGAGGAGAGTGGAGGTGGTGCGAGGCCAGGCGAGCAGGTACCATCATACCATCCAGTACACAACTCGTCTCCACTGAAACCCCGCTTTCCCTTTGTAAAACACGTGATAGACTTGTGTGTCCTGCCTTGTGCCGATGAGATGAGCTGCACTGTTCTCCTGGGGCCGAAGGGCATCGAACGTGGCCAACGTTGCGGGCTGTCCATCACACGCCCACACGCCCTAGCCAACCAGCCGTTCCACCACTTACCCGTCCTTCTATCCACCATTCTCCTCTCTCCCTTGATTACCCACTCCATACCACTTTGCTTCCCCGACCCTTTAAGCCGCCATTTGCTTGCAATACGACCCCGGCCCGTAGCCTTAGATCTGCTTACCCGCTAACCTCACATGAAACGACTCACAAACTCCACCTTCACACGGACTCTGGGTTCCTTATCCCTACCTCCCCACCGCCCCTAATCGAGGCAAACGGTTGCATGAAAGGAACAAACAAACACTCTTTTCCCACATCTATCCACACCTGTAATGTCATGCCAGCGCATCCGAAGCTCCTGGTTGCAGCCGCCCGCACCGCAAGACTCATACGGCTGTTAGACAGGGCCAGGTCGCTACGCCTTGTCGGTCCGGTGCCCGAGCTTCCCCGCTTGGCACCCGAGGGGCCACCGTCTCCGAACAGCGACAGCGACAGACCGGCGGCTCGCTTGCGGTCCATTGACGCACGCATCTGGTTCGCAGTGGCGGTGGCGGCGGAGAATGAGTTGCGGTTGAACATCGGTCCGTGCGAGCCGGGAACCTCCCTGGCCGCGGGGTAGGCAGGGGGCATCAAGGGGTCGTTTCAAAGTGAACATGGATTCGATCTGGATTTCTTTGCCACGAAAGGGTGTAGGACCCGGGAGCAAAGGCTTGCTTGGCTGAGGCGAAGGTCCCCAGTGGCTATGTGCGCCGTGGGCAGGCAGGAGAAACGGCGGATTAGATCCCGACTTGAAGTCGGAAGGGCTCTAGAATGATCTAATTGGGACCACGGATGTGGAGGGAAGGCTGAAAGTGTTGTGAGTAACGCAGAGGACGAGAGGAGGACGGAGGGGTACGCACAACAGCATTGTAAAAAGTCGCCCGCGCCCAGATCGCCTCCGGGCGTTCCTGATACACTGCCTAAAACCCCCCAGCAGCTAGGGAGCTAGGGCCCCACTCCTCGACGTGATCCACCAAACCCCAAGCTCCGACCATGACACCGGTGCACCTGTCCATGCACGCCCGCTACCCACCACTTCCCACCCCGGGCCTTCCCTCTTGCTGTGCACGCACATTTTGTACTCGGGCAGGTACATCTGGATTAAGCGCGAACGGATGAAGTCCTCATCGCCTGATAGCGACACCGCACTCGGGGGGCCCCCAGGCGTGGAGCAGCCATCGCCGCCATCTGCGCCGCTGCCCCCTGTCGCGTGCTGCTCCGCGGCATTTGGGTGCGCACCGTCATGGCCCACCACCGACAGCGCCGACAGCAGCGACAACTCCAGTGTTCGCTCGCTGAGCAGGTCCCCCACTTCGTAGGCGAATAGCGCCATGGCGTCGCTGAACCAGGAAGCGCAATGTGATATAGGGCCATTGTGGGGGGCACCGGGCAGGAAGGGACGAGGGCAGTTTCGTAGTTAAGAGAAACATAGAAGAGAGAATGCCGCGCAAGGATACATGCTTATCACAGTACGGCGCAGCGGCGTTTGTAAGTTCAGGAGCCTTAAATTGCCTTACATGGCGTCTTCGGAGTCGCCAACCCGACATCCGACAGCCTCGTCTGGGCTGGAACCCGCTGCTCCGCCACCCCCCGGATCCCCTCGCTACCAACTGCCACCTCCCTTTTTCCCCTTCCTGCCGTACCAATCCGCATCAGTGAAGAACGGCTCGAAAAATATGTCACTGGTCCCTTCGGCCTCCCTCTTATTGAGCGCCAGCACCACCGCCAATACCCGGTCGTTATTGGTGCCATGTATGGGTTGCACTAATACGCTCTTGATGCGCCCTGGAGCGAGCAGGGATGGCAAGCGGCCTAGCGCGGGGTCGCTACTGGGTTCCACAAATTCCTGGTGGGAAACCGAGCGCAAATGAAATGCAAGCGAAGGCCAATCAAATCCTGAACGGAAGCGTAACGCAAGACGCTGTGGCGAGGGGGTCTCTGGGAGGTGGTCTCGGGATGTTCTCCCGAGACTGCACAAGGACAGCGGGTTAGCCGTTAGTTAACGGTTATGTAAAGCAACTGCTACTGCGCAGTGCATGTTTCATGCACGGACTTAGATCGAGGGTACCAACAATGCTCGCAGGCCGCTGCTGCAATCACGAAAACACGACTCCTCACACGTATGACAGCATTGATACGTTGCCCTAAAGCCAATGGCGCAATTCCAAATTCCCAGATACATTCTACGGCCCTGCAACACCCAATCCAAGATCAGACCCTCTCGGCTCCATCTTTCTCCCACCCTCCCTGCTACACGCCCGTCCACGCTGGCTAGCACGTCCACTGACCGCCCAGCTTTGCGGCTTCTTGGACTCCGCACAAAGCCCCACCACACCACCCTGCTGCCCTATCCTCAGGCGCACGGGCTCTGCCTGGTGGGTGTGCAGCCACAGCTCCCCTCGCGGCTTATCCACCAGGAAGAACAGCACCCGCTCCGCGTGGATGATGTGACGCTCTAACGCGGCGGTTGCGCATACCACCATCTGGCCCATCTCCTCCTGCAGACAGCAAACCGAAACAAAGAACAACGTGCATTTCAGGTGGAAAGAATCCCATTTAGGAAAAATGGGGAATCGATCAGTGAGAGGTTTGGGGTGGGGCAAACTGCTTTAGCATGATCAAGGCAAGGCAAGGCAGGGAGAGGAGGGAAACGGAGTGGGAGAGTGCACTTGAGGGAAGAAGTTCGCGTAGGCGGGCTCCAGGTCTGAACCTAGACTTAGGCTAACCAACGCAGCAGAGAGCGATCGGGTCGAACAGGGCGGCGATGTGATGTGCAGCCAGGAAAGGAGGGTGCGTGCGCCTCGGGTTAGATCCGCAATCCCCAGCTTAGTCGGCCGAGTTAGCACTTTACGACACGGAATGTCGTTCGATGAGAAACTTAGGGTAAGCTTCACATGCGAAATATTCTTTTTTCGGGCTACTCTCATCGCATTTCCCGCAGTTTCGCAATTTTGTGCTAACATACGAGAACAGCTGTTTAGCTGCCCCAAGGAAGGGGCTGAAGCTTCGCGTGAAGCTGCCGGCCGGCGAACGATGGAAATTGGAATGGAAGTATTAATCAAATCCCCCCCGTACCGGCTTTCTACAGCAGACTTCTACGAGAAATGCGCCCATGGGGAGCTGTAGGACGGGACAGGAGCCTATGAGTCGGCTGGGGAAGTTTCCCCTCGAGCTCCTGCACGGGCCCCATCCTCGTCCACCAACCCTCAAAACCCAAGCAAGGAGAACCGCAGTCCCCTAACCTCGCACACCAATAGCAGCAGCCCAGCTGCCTGCACCTCTTGCTCTGACCCTTAAGCGCCTAATCGGACTCCTCACCGCTGTACTTAGTGTCTTGAAGCAGGTGTATATGGCCTGCAGGCGTTCCTTTTCCCGCCTGCGACGCCGTTGAAGGCGGAGGACAATACAATTTTACTATTCCGGCGAGCGTATTTGGAAGCAAGTACGAGCAAACTAGGCCATCGAAGACCCGGACGTGGCCTGGGGCTGCAGCAGCGGCGCGAATAGCAACCCTTACCTCTCCCCCCCCAACGTGACCGTCCCTCCCAGTTCTTTGGTGCCTGTTCCAGCAGCCCGGTTCCTTAGCGACCCGCAATATGGAAGTTCCTCTTCGCCAACCGGCTTCCCTGGTTACTCGGGAGCTTGTTCTCTCCGCTATAATCAAGCATCCATTGAAGTGGGTGTCGCCAATTCGTTGCACTACATGCGCTCGAGTTGCACTGCCCGCTGGCACAGACCGACATACAACCGCCTCCCCTGAGCCGGCTTCCCCTCCCGCGCTGCTCACTTTGCCGTCTCGTGCAGCTTAGCTTTTACCAGCGTGTTGCCCAAGTGGGTGCCGAAAAGTTTGAGGTTACGCTCATCCGCCGGCGTGAAGGGTTGCCCGGATTTTTTGTTCAGCGCCTGACAGTGCGACAGAGGGAAGGGAACGGGAGGGCATGCATCCTAGCTCGGCCGGTAAGCAGGCGCAGAAGCGGTGGTGGGACAGCAGCTGTATGACGGTTGGAAGACGACCCAAATGGCTAGCTGGTCAGGCGGCCTGCTCGACATTCTATGGTGTCCTGTCGTTAAGGAATGCGATGACCCTTAAAATGCAAGGGTGCTGTCCACCGCATTTTCCACAGCTTCCCTTCCGTGCGAGCCGCAATCACCAGCGGCTGCAATGTGGGGCCGGAGCGTTTCCCAAAGCCAGGCCCCGCCCCCCCACCCTGTTTCCCCTTCCAAACCATCATCATGCCCATAACCAAGGCCGCCATCTGCGCGTCCATGTCAGTCCCAGCCCGGACCCAGGCCAAGCAATTTCCTATATATAGGTTGCTGGACCCATGTGGTGACAATTGACTAAAACTGTGGAGCAGGGGCGCTCAGTTATAGAGATATGGCGCATACGCCGTCGACCGAGTCCAGCGCAGGGGAACACGCAAGCCAATGCGGCTGCTGGGCCCATGTGGCGTGCTTCCCCGGCACCAAAATCGGCAAGGCGAGGTTTTGGAGCCCGGAAAGGACGGCATCCGTCGCGCTGCCAGCACTGGCGCGTCGTGCGGCTATGATCTATCCGTCTGACCTAATCACAGTCACTGTCCTGGCATTGTTTAACAGGAGGACCCCACGTACACATAGATACATAAGAACTGCAATGGGTGTGCATTAACGGTTTGCCCCTTGAGTGGCACGTTCGCCCCTTGTAGCTTATTACGTGGCCAGGTCCGCCACCCCTTCCCCCCTCCCGCAGGCACATACGCATCCACACGCTGTTCCCCTCCACGTCCTTCGTCTCCCCCTGCGCTATCATGTGGGGTGGACCACCTATTGCCGCCCACCTGCAACACCGCCACATTCTTGCCGGTCATATCTGACACCGCCATGCACAGCATGCTGCGGGTCCTGAAGCCCGTGATCCGGTCCACCTCCTTATTGAACATTGGGTGCGCGTACACGTCAGGGAGGTTCATGCTGCCACCTGTCATGGAAGAGAAAAAAATGGGAGGGTAATAAGGCCCAACAGGCGGCGGAAGGGGGAAAGGGCTAAGGCCCAACAGGCGGCGACTATGGCCCGGAGGATAGCTGCCCTTCCGTTAACCCGTAAAGGGGTTGCGTTTATGCTGAGGGCGGTGCAATCGCGCCACCTGATGGTATCAGTTGCCGGGAAGACAGACGGACGTGAGGCACTTCGAATCACACCGGGGCATCCCTTTCCTCGCTCTAACGCTGCAGTGGTGCAAGAAAATAGAACAGCTTTGCGAAACTGCTCGACATGTAGCTGATGCAACTTCATCGAAGAACTGAGATAATTGATGGTGTTGTGTTGGGGCGAGAGTGCATAAAGACCCCGGTATTCCATCGCCATCTAAAAGATGCACATGCCCCGTCCATCTTCCTCACGGCATGTATGCAACGATGACATCAAAAATTTGTTACCAAAACACTTGTGCCAGGCACGCGTGCACATTCCCCAGGAAAGTGCGTCCGACACCCATCTCGAATGCACAGACACCTGTGAGCAGGGCTCAACCCCCCTCACACACACTCACCCGCCTGTGCAACTAGACCGGCGATTCCCTCGCCAAATTTGATGCGGAGAATTTGGTTCTGGTCAATCATCGCTCTGCAAGTGCAACACAATAGGATGGCAGGTCGAGGTGTTGCACCCTTATCGGAGCGTTGCAGCCGAACACTAGATCGCTTCCATACCTAAGCTCCCTCCTCCTCTCAAAGATAAGGAATAATGTCACCCGCTCGCAGTCCAGCAATTCCAACGCCACTTGACGGACGTTCTGCATGGCTGTATGAATATCCAGCTCCGCCGCCAACTGGTTTAAGACTGTGATAGCCTACAGTACAGGTTAAATTCCTTCATTCAATATGAAGCCTAATAAGCGGTTGTGCCTGTCTACCGGTCAGCGCTTGCAGACGCGAAACGAATAGTCGGACCTTGTGCAAGCTATCCAGCTCGGCTTGAAGCTGCACCATCTTGATTTGCAAAGCGTCCTCCATTTTAACGCCTCGAGCACAGCTCGGCTTACGGTTGGGAAAATTTAGTACCAACCGCGGGGCAGGTACTTGAAAACTCCTCCTGAACGCTAGACCTTTGCATAAACCCTTGTGATTTAGACCAGGGTTCCACGACATGCGGGCTGCATCATATATCCAGGTTCAGGAACTGCAGAGCTCAACTGGCGCATGCCTAATTACCGCAGGATTGATTGTCCCTATGGATGTTTAATAATGCAAAACCTCTTCTTAATGCATAATCCAATTTCAACAGGCGTGAAAACACATATACGATGAAGAAAAGGCTCAACAGGCCAGGTTCAAGCTATGGCCCCTAGCCCCGAAACATATTCAGAGAAAATTCAATGCAAAATATGCATTGGCAATCGGATAGGCATGATGATTCAGCTTGAATGTGCCGTACCGCGTGCCGTTTCTCCTGGCGCAAGCCCTTAAGTGAACGTCCTTTCTATTTAACTAAGATTTCTATTTATGCAAAAAACGCATGTATGCAGTAAGCACCGAATGAACCATACGGTTACATGAAAAAACGAAAAGCCGGTAGCCCAGTACAAAATCAAAATTACACTAGTGCTGCTCAAGCTAGAGATCAACTGGTTCTGGAGGCGCGAAAGAATATGGCGGCAAAGAGTGGCGGAGGTTCGTCCAGCAATGGAGGGTCGGGCGCTGTCCATTTGACAGACTCGGTTCTTCAGTATATGAGGGAGATGGAGGATAGGATTATCAAGGCTGTGTGCGACCGGCACAGGTCGGAAGTCGCGGAACTCAAGGACATCATCGCCTTGTTAAAGCAACACATACAGGACCTGGAACAGCGGGTCACGACGCAACAGCAAGGGGGCACGACCGCCAGCACTACACTGCCAAAGAGACTCCACGAAGACCGCCTACTTCTGGAGGTACCGGAGGCGAAGGTGCCCCAAGCGGCAGAGCTCATCGGTGAAGCACTCCAAGTAACACATCCAGGCGCCAAAGTGAACTACGACGTCATCCCCCGCCGACCATGGCAAGCACCAAGCGGCGGCACTGCACCCAACACCTCGCCCACCAACATGCTCGGCCGGCAACCAAAGACACGTGCCGGTTATCGACTCGTCGACGTCTACATGGCTCCTGGTTGCCGAAAGACTATAGCCTCAACAGGTGGAGAGCTTTATCGGCGACATGGCATTGCGGTACGGGACGCCCTCACACGGGCAGGCGTAGAGCTCCGCCAACAACGGTACTCTACATTTGCACGTCTTAGAGAGGAACAGAAGCGACCACGATGGGAGAACGGGGCAGAGATTAGCTACCTCAATGACGCTGGCGTCCGGGTGCCCTGGGTGAACTGGACCGATGGAGGCAACGCCAGCGGGAGAGGAGGTGGAGGTACAAACCCCGGCGCTACCGCTGGCGCTACCGCTACCCCTGGCCGTACTACCACTGTTTAGGGGGCTGCGAGCCAGGAGGCTGCTTCGCTGCGCATAGCCCAATGGAACATTCGAGGTATTAAAGGCTGGAAGTTGGAGAATAATGGTCTTCTTGAGCTGGCTTCACGTTATGATGTTCTTGTACTCACTGAGACCCACTTAGTAAGTGATGATATCATTAGGCAGGTTTTACCTCAGGGTTCGTTGCTCTTCACTGTAGCAGGTTCTATTCGCTGTGGTGGGGTTTCAGTTTGGATTAACCGTAGGCTTGCCAATGATGTTTGTCTTCTAGGCACTTCCAAAGCCCCTAGAGGCATGGATAGCATTTGGTTGAGTATTAATGGTCGGGCTCTTCACCTGGGAGGTCGTGGGATTGTTATCGGTGCTTGCTATGCGGCCCCAGCTACCTCTGAACTCTACCGCCAACCGGGACGACGCCCAGGTGCTGATCCTACCCATAAGGTGATGGGGCAACTTAGAGGCCTTATTCGGCGTTTTAAATCACCTCATGATGAATTACTGATCTTGGGGGATTTCAATGCCCGAGTTGCTCAACTTCAGGATTTACCGGATGCCCAGGCAGATGAACAGCTTGAGATGTTGATTGGAGTTCCCGTAGGTGATTCTTACCACCTTAGAGGCATTCCTGACAGGCGTAGCAAGGATCAGAGCACTAACAGCTTTGGCAGGGCTTTTATTGACCTCTGTAGGGATTTAGAACTTGTTATTCTCAATGGCCGTGTTCATGGTGATACTGAGGGAGAAATTACTTTTGTGCACAAAAACAGTGTCGGGAGGAGCATGATTGATCTTTTTGCTGCCTCTCCTGCTATTTATTGGAGAGCTACTAATCTTCAGGTTTTGGATATACCCATCTCAAGCACAGGCTTGAAGATTGGAGAGCTTTTGAGTGACCACTGCCCAGTCCACCTGTCACTTTCAGTCATGAGAGGACCTAAAGTCCGTGTTATGACCACAGGTGGTGTTCCCCAACAGAATAGGCACTGGCGTAAGTACTCACAATTCTTTGCCGCTGAGAGCCCTCCCAACATGAATCATATTGTTGACACGGTGGATAAGCTAGGAGGGGAGCTTAACAGCACCCAAGTCATTGATGTCTTGGGCAAGGAGCTTTTTCGTTTGATGTCTCGTGCCTTTGGTAGAAATCATGTGAACCGCCACCACATTCGAGAGCAGAGAGATACTCCTTGGTGGACTGCAGAGTGTGCTGCGGCCAGAGAAGCCATGTTTAACCAAAGGGACCAGATGCGGGCTTTGGGTACCATTAATGATCCTGAGGCCAAATCTGTTTTTTCTAACTTACGGACACGTTACCAGAGGTTAAGGAGGGAAGCTCGAGAAGCCTACCGTATGAAGCACGTTGAGGAGCTTCTTAAGAAATGCAAGGGAAACTCACGTTCCTTCTGGCAATTGCTGGACTCTACTTTGCGGAGCGAATGTTTGCTTTCCGATGTCAATGACTGGCAGAGGTATTTTGAAGGTTTGTTTAATGAGGAAAATGCGTATAGAGACAGTGATGCAGAGGCTATCTTGAGCTTTATCAATGGTCAACCTAGGAACGATGGTAATGGATGGGAAGCTAGCATGGGTCAGCGTGTGCAGCGTGTTGAGGCAGCAGCTCAGCTTAATGAGCCTTTTAGTGTGGGGGAGGTTGCTTTTGCTATTCGTTGTTTGAGCAATAATAAAGCTTGTGGGCCTGACCGCATCCCAGCAGAGTGCTATAAAGGTGCTAAGAAAGAGATTGAGGGTCGTTCTGTTAATTTACTGGTTCCTCACATTCATAGATTGTTGGAGTATATCAGGAGCACTGGGGACTACCCGGTGCAGTTCCAGACTTCGTACCTCACACCTCTCTTTAAGAAGGGTGATCCAAGAGATAAAGGTAACTATCGAGGGTTAGCAGTTGGGAGTGCTCTAGCTAAATGTTATGCTTTTATCTTGGAGCAGAGGCTTAGTCGCTGGGGTGAAGTTGCCAAGGCCCGCTCCCCCTATCAAGGGGGGTTCAGAACCAATATTGGCACTATCCATAATTTGCTTGCCTTACGTCATTTGACAGACAAGTGCAGAACTGGCCCCAGTTCTAGCCGGCCTCTGTTTGTTTGCCAGGTTGATTTTGAGAAAGCTTTCGATCGGGTTCCACGTCATTTACTTTGGAAGCGTCTTCAGGAACGAGGTATTCATGGTCACATGCTTGAGGCGCTTCAATCGTGTTACAAAAAGGTGTTATTTCGAGTTCGTGTTAATGGGGAATCTAGTGATCCGTTTGAGTCTAAGCAAGGGGTTAAGCAAGGCTGTCCTCTCAGTCCTACTTTGTTTGGTTTTTTTATAGAGGGATTTGCTGATTATCTGGAAGCCAAAGACAGGTATCACCAGTCAGGCATGTGTGTGGAGGAAATCCCCGTGGTGGATGGTGTTCGTGTTCCCTCAATGTTTTATGCAGATGACCTTAACCTCTTTGCCCACAACCATCGTCGACTTATGTGTGTTCTCACCACCTTGGGTGAGTGGTGTACTGCCTTTGGTATGTCTGTTCACACTCACAAATGTGAAGTTGTCTATTTTCATCCTGACCGGAACCATCGTTTACTGGCTTCCCAGGTTTTGAAGGTAGGGTTGAGGCGCATAGTTGATAATCAGTACCTGTTTCAAGAGATAAAGTGGGTCAACAGAGCACGTTACTTGGGCCTCTACTATGGTCCTGACTCACCTTTTGAGTCCTGCACAGATGAACTCTTTGATGCTGGTCAACGTGCTATGTATGCTGTTATCAGTAAGTTGCGCAGGAAAGGGCTCTTCATTCCCCGGATTGCTCTTCAATGCTTTGATTCTCAAATTCGTGCTATCCTTTCTTATGGGGTTCAAGTTTGGGGTCCTCATTTCCTTTTGCAGCTTTTAGACAGGCCGCGGGATATCCAAGGCAGGTACTGCTATTTTGATCGTGCTATGGAAGACCGTATGGTTGGTATTCAGCGCACTTTCCTTCGTTCTCTTGCTTCGGTTGGCAGGGTTCCTGATAATAGACTTCTTTTTCGGGAGTTTGGTCAACAGCCGTTGCATATTCACTGGGCCACCTTGGTTTACCGTTTTTGGAACAAACTGGTGAAGGCCAAAAACAATATCTTTCACAATGTTTTTCGTGAAGAAATTCGTATGGCCCTGTTGTCTGACTGTACGGGTTCTAGCTGGGGTTCCCTGGTCTTGCGTGGTTTGAGATGCTTAGGACACTGGCCGGACATTCCTGTTGACGGGGAGCTTGAAGTCCGTGTGAATGTTCTGGCTTCTAAGGAGATTAATATTGAAGCCCTGATGCTTACGTTGAAGGAACGCTTTGATGAAGACTGGGTTAACCCACGCCTTCATGTCCAACCACGTGAGTTTGTTTCGGATGGAGCTAAGCCTGGAGTGAAGATGTGTAGATACACCCATTGGATGGGTCTACCACAGCCTACTACTAGTTATATCCCGATGGTTGTGTACACTTCCCTGCTTCGTTTCCGGCTTGGTGCTTGGGCGCTTGAGGCAAATCGTCCTACTGGTCGTCCTAGGGAGCAGCGCTGGTGTCGTGTGTGCAACCACCCTAACTCAGTAGAAGACGAATATCATGTGCTGATGGAGTGCGTCGGTTATGCGGAAGCGCGTGCTAATTTTGCTAGGCTAGGGGTTGTGCAGGGTGCTACTATGCTTCAAATTATGTCGATTGAGGACCAATTAGGCCTTGCGCGCATTATACACGGCATCAGACTAACGCGGCTTTCTATGATGGGAAGAACCTAACGTTTTCGTGCACTTCTCCTTGCTGATTATCCGTTTGGTCTTTTCTCTTTCTTACTGATGTTTTTCTTTTTCATTTCTGTTTTGTTTTTCTTCGATTTTCGCGGTCCTTTGAGCCTCCTGGCTCGTATGGGCCTTACGAGCTCTAACGAGTTTGTAACAATCAATCAATCAAGTGAACGTCATTCTTATGGTTAAAACTACATAAAGTCAAGCTCTTATTATATACCGTTTTGTTTATAAAACCCCTTTCGTCGAGTAATGCGCATAGCAAAGCTGAAATTTGCCGTTGAATCAATGCGAAATGACTAGGTTTCAGGTTAAGTTTATTTTTATTAAATTGATTTCGAACGGAATTAAGATCATTTACCTGGAACAAAGTATCACGAGCATGCACGTGTCACCTGGGACTTCGCCGCGGCACGACGGCATAATTCGGATCAGGCGTCACATCGTATCTGCCACCATAGCGTGCGCGTAACGCACATCTTTGACAGCCCGTTTCCCCTTTATATAATGTTCGCGACCACCGTTGCTGTCATCGATGACATGAGTCATGAGCTTATGATGTTCCTAGTGCTTTTCGCCGCCGCTGAGACCGTTGTTATTGCGAGGGTCCGGCTCCCCTATGATCTAGGTGGATTCCAAGAGCCGATTATCTCCTGCGAAAATTCGCGCCATGCAACAGAAGCGTTGCGGCCTGTTGAGGCCATGCATGCTCGGCAAATATTGTTATGGACTACATGGGACTGTTGGAGACGGTGCCAGCTATTGCAGCGGCACGATTCGAAACGGTGCGAAAAATCAATTTCACCCGGTACATTTGCAGGTATGACAGGGTGTTTACACTGAGCCGTACGTGTAAACTTCTCACATTAAATTACGGCAGCTAGGCAAGGCCTAAAAATCGGCTGTATTCGCATTTGTAATTCATTCGTTCATTCATTCATTCATATTCGAATACAGCATCGAAAGCCATCTAGTGGAAACATCCTGTCAATTGAAACATCTGGATACTCATAGGTTAATTAGTCGCTGAGGCAGGGCCAGGCCTAGCCACTCGAAATTTTGGAAAGCAGCGACATGCAGCGAACGTCACGTGCTTAGGATAAAGGATGAAATGGGGGGGTATCTGGGGCGGTAAGGTGCACTAGGCCCAACTTTAGCATTTAAACCATTTCAGAAGTACGACATCGATGTACAGCATCAACAACTGGTAAAGGCAGGGTTCTCCCCCGACCCATGTAACGCTTCAGTGATTTGGCATGATGGCAGTCAAGCAGTCAAATCAAGCGACCGATGATGACTTACAGGTCCGAAGTTAAAGAGTTGGTGACCCACCCTATATATCGTCGGTGCGTCCTTTTCTATCAATATCGTCAATGCATCTCTCCTCCGACGCCTCCCCAGTTCCTTTATCATCTTTGGGCGGCAATCGTGCCGTATACCGGGTGGGATGTACACAGCGCCTTAATGTCTCCAGTGAATGGATATGAGATTCGCCTCACTTATTCCCATCGAAACATGCGTTGGAGGGAGCCTCACCAAACGTTATGCACAGTCGCTGCACCATACAGACCAGCCGCCTTGAGATGCAAGTCCAATCGATGCTCTCAAGCTTCAGTGCTCAACGGGGCCTCCCGGTAGGCCTGACACCCTGGAGTGACGGGGGTGAAGAGGTAGCCCTGTATTAAGAATAAACAACAAACGTCCATACAGTGCGATTTATAGCTCCCCCAGCGGACAGGCGGAGGGCTCGCATCGTGATAGCAGGCGCGCGACGGCCTTGATGGGTTTTAGTCCGCAACTCCTCAAGCAATTTGTAGGAGGTTGCCCACTGAGATCCGCTGACCTGGCTCTCGGGGTGGAAGGGGTCAACCTGTGTATTCAGATTGCCCGTGAGAGCATCAGTTTGTCTATGTCGTAGCCCCCCTGATATGTATGCCACAAGAGGGCAAAGATAAGCAGATCCTGCAAGCACAGTTTACGAGCAAAGAAAGGGCTGAGCCTCCGTGGCTGCATTATTACGACGCAGATGCAAACACAGCACATGGAATCTCGCAATTCCCAAGGTAACTGCATTACCCTCACGTTTGCCGGAGCGACTCACAGCATGCCAGTTTCGCTTGCTGTACCTGTGCACGAACCCGTGTCTGTCACCCAAGTTTCCTTGACCCTTGCTTGTTGTAGGGGCTGTTGAGGCCAAGGCAGTCGAGAGATCCGAGGTGACCGCATGGGTTCGTGAAGTACCTGGAAGCCCACAGCGGCCTCAAGAGGGGCCACGAGGGGGAAGGGGACTCTGATGGAAGGTCTCTACCGACACGACCAACTCCGTTTGTTTAGGGAAGGGTTTTGACAGCCGAGGGGCTGGTGGGGGCTGCAGCTGCTGAGAAGCACCCAGACTGCAGGCCAAGGCTGTTGACTAAAACACAATTGGGTGGTGTCCCCCCCTTCTGCGCGGTGTGTGTGTGTCCTTCCTCCCCTGGGGAGCTCAAGCTGTGCGCCCGTAGCGGGCCCTATATGTGCGGGTTCCGAGTCTTCACCAATCCCTCCCTAGACCCTACCGTGTCCCTGGCTGAGGGAATGGATCTAATTTCCAGAAATCGGACGATTGGCCATGCCAGGAACCGCTTCACGTCTTCATTTCAATAAAGCGACAATTGCCCTTCATAAATATGTGGCTGCTAGCGCTGCCGGAGCAAATATTGGTTTTGCATGGTTGTCGCCGCCAACTAATGTCGGATATTAGGTTGGCAAATAAAGGACCGCTTGAGCAAAGGATAGTACTGCAATGCACGAAGCCACAGGGAGGCATGGGACCCTAAAGAACGCGCACGACTGCTGCAGGATGGAGACCTAGTCATGTTCTCGGGATATTAAACAATGGCATTCACACCAGCGAAGACGTTTTGAACTGGCAGCGCTCCCTTCTTCCGCGTGTATGTGAGACGTACGCAAGCAAGCTTTATTTAGATCCCAGCTCCCCGAAAAGATTAAAAGACCTCAACCAGCCAGAATGATGATGAGATGAGCTATTATCGTGGATGAAAGTGCCTCTTCATTCATCACTGGCAGTTAGGTGCCGTAAGACGTACAACAGCCTCGGAACCCACCATCTAAAGAGCCCACTATGCACCAAATCCTGTGCGATACTACAACTTTTTGTTGAACGTATAGCTTATCCCAGAACATCCGTTTTCCGGATTAGTGCATTTACCAGCTCCACAGCTAGTAATTTCGTTCTTTCTTAACTTCTACAGCAAAGTCGTCTTGTCAGGGCTTCAGCGGCATCCCTTTCACGGTGAGCGAATGGACGACGCAATTGCATGTTCTTTTATTATTAAACAGCGACTGCCTTCGCTGCAAGTCTGATCTCCATAAGTTGAGCTAACAGTCACACGAAAGCCTCAAGAGACACGGAAGAAGTCTCAAGCCATAAATCGTAATGGACCTTACAAATTAGCTGAAGAGAACCTCGCAATGAGCGAAGTTATACTGGCGCCAAGGCAGGCCGTACAGAAAGAGCGCGCCAAAATAACTAACTCCAGGGAAGACAGGAACCACTCCTGGAGCCTAGCTAACGACCAATGAACGTTCGCAAAGTTACGATCAAACTAACGGAAGAAAGTCTGGCCGAAAATAACACTCCCACGCGGACAGACTTGGACTAAGGAGGTCAGACTGAAAAAGGCAGCGATGGTGGCTAGAGACAAAGCTCCCACGCACATGAGACTAACCCAGACCCAGTCCGTGCATGCACAACTGAATTTTCTGCTTGGGAAGGGCCTTCGTTAAAAAATCTGACATTTGATCCAGTGTGCTACACTGCACCATTCTGACTTCACCCCTCTCAACTCTCTCTCGGGCAAAGTGGTGGCACACATCAATGTGCTTAGTGCGCGCAGACGAAATTGGACTCTCCAACATTGATATACAGGCACGGTTGTCACACTTGATTGGAACGCTCGTCACTTCTAATCCCAGGTCGTGAAGCAAATGACGTAACCAGAGTGCCTCCTTGATGGTGGAAGCAGCCGCCATGTACTCAGCCTCCGCTGTTGACGTTGCAACCGTGCTTTGTAACTTCGAAGACCAGCTGATAGCTCCTCCACCTAGCACGAAAACATAACCGGTGGTTGAACGCCTGCCCACAGAACCAGCTAGATCCGAGTCACAGTAACCAACTAAGCTAAGATTTCCGCCATATTTAATACCTACGTCCGGTGTTGACACCAGGTATCTTAACACACATTTTGCCGCACACCAGTGATCAGTTGTGGGCTTGGCCATGTGCCTTGCCAGCGCTCCCACGGCAAATGATATGTCCGGGCGACTGCAAACAGAGAGGTACAAAAGACTGCCAACCAGCTCACTGTATGGAAAAAATGATGTATCGAGTGACTCTCCATCTGAACTTAAGCGAACATTGGCATCCATGGGAATTGACCGCCCATTAGCTCCATCCATGCCAAACTTAGACAACAATTCCTTAACGAAACGCTTCTGTGAGATGTGCAGGGTTTTTGCCGACCGATCACGCCGAATCTCAAAACCCAAGTAAAAGTTAGACTCCCCTAGGTCTCGCATTTCAAACACACTTCGCAACTGGGACTTTATTTCTTCAGCCATGACACACGAGTTGCAGGCAATAAGAAGATCATCAACATAAACAAGGATGTGGACACGGTTCTCGCCTTCACCTTTGATAAAGAGACCAGGATCTGCGGAGGAGGGCTTAAAACCCATCTGCTCTAAGGTGGAACGAAGCCTGACATACCAGGTACGAGGAGCCTGACAAAGACCATACAAGGCACGGCGCAGGTGACAGGCCACATTGGCACCTCCCTGCTCATACCCGGCAGGTTGCTCAGTAAACACTTCCTCCTCCAACACCCCATTAAGAAACGCCGTTTTTATGTCAAGTTGGTGAAGTTCCAGGTTTTGCGCTGCAACCACGGCAAGAAGTGCTCGAAGGCTGGTATACTTACCAACAGGGGCAAAAACTTCGCCAAAATCAACTCCTTCCTTCTGAGTGAAGCCCTTAGCGACAAGTCGGGCCTTATAACGCTCGATATTCCCATTAGCATCACGCTTCAGCTTAAAAACCCACTTGAGGCCGATTTTCTTGGCACTCTTTGGTAACTCCTCGAGGTCCCAAGTACGATTCTCCAGAAGAGATTTCATTTCCTCATCCATCGCCGCTTTCCAATGTGGCCAGTCAGATCTAGCCTGAGCCTCAGCTAAGGTATTTGGCTCTGATGACTCCTTTCCTTCTGCAAACAACACGTAATCCCTAAGCATCGTATTTGGCTTCTTCTCTCTCGCCGATGTCCGAACTGGAGGGGTACTGTCCTCTTCTGAACTGCTCTCCTCATCTTCATCACCAAGATCAACATCATCAAGGAGAGGGGGGAGATCATCGTCCTCATCAACCACAGTCTCACCGGCCTCATCTGCTTGAAGATCAGCAGGGGCACCAGCAGTGGGATTAATATGGGGGCCAATCCCGCCGGCCTCACCCACCAAATTAGTAGGGGCACCAGCAGCAGGGGCAGGCATGGGATCAACTCCGCCGGCCTCATCCACGAGAATTGTGGGGGCTCCAGCAGCGGGATCAGGCACAACACCGCCGGCCTCATCCGTGATAGCAACGGGGGCACCAGCAGCGGGAACAGGAGCAGAGCCAGTGTCCTCGCTTGCACGATTGTGGCTGATACCTAAACCGCTTAATGCTATTTCTTCGTCGACACTCTGCTCTTCCACGTCATCCCCGTTAGCCACAAAAACAGACTCACGGAAATCAACATCCCGAGACACCATGATGCTTCCATCAACCAGAATACGATAAGCCTTAGTGTTCGGCTCATAGCCCAGGAAGTGTTGTATCACTCCTCATAATCGCCCATTGATTCTGCGGAGAACCAGGCTCAGTGCATCATGCTCGATTGTATCAGAACGTACCAATCGAGGCAGCGGAAGTCTTCGATGCGAGGAGTTACAACGTATAGTCCAAGACAGGCAAAGATGATATGATAGGCTATCAGTGCCTAGCCGAGGCTGTCATCATCTAACCGATGCGAATCGATGCTCGGGCTTATCCAAGAAATACGACCATAAGCGATATAAAAGGCGTAAGCTCAACCAAAGCGCGGTTAGCTCATATAAATAACAATCGCCAAGAACGCGTATTCATTCGCGTGTATATTCATACTTAGGCCGTCAATGCGTATAGCAGATATACTCGCAGCGACGGCTCGCGGTACAAGAGATCTGCAAGTAGTAAGTGTACTACCGTGATCCCGCGTGCGGATATTGCTATATAAGCCGTCATAGCAATAATGCAATGTTCTTTACTCGCGTAAACGTGCCGACTACGCCATCGCGCGTAGTGTTGCATCCGACGCGCCGCATCGCTCGAGCCATTGCCTCGCGACCTCAAGGTACGCTTGCGTTATCATGCTCGTGCGCGCGTATGCATAACGCACGCGTTATCGTCAGTATGCGTTGTTATGCGATGCCTCATGCATTCTAGGTTGTCCGCGACCAAGTCGCCGGACCATGCGCACTTATCGCGATGCCGATCACGCAATGCATGCTTGCAGCGTTGTGCACAGTGCCTTAGGTGATATGCTCATTGCGGGTTGTTTGTGCCCTTAGCCAGTGCGCCTAGCGTGTGCGGTGCGACGTGCTGCGTGACATGCGTGCGACCGCGCTGCGCCCGCTGTCGTACTACTCCACGCGTGTCCACGTACGACAGCTGACGTCATCATTGCCATATCGCTCCACCGCGTCCACGTACGACAGTGACGTCATCATTGCCGTATCGCTCCATAGTGTCCACGTACGACAGCTGACGTCATCGGTGCCGTGCCGTGCCGTACCGTCGTACCGTGCCGTACCGTCGTACCGTGCCGTACCGTCGTACCGTGCCGTACCGTCGTACCGTGCCGTACCGTACGATAGTGCCGTATCGCTCCACAGTGTCCACGTACGACAAGGGTGACGTCATCAGTGCCGTATCGCTCCATAGTGTCCACGTACGACAGGGGTGACGTCATCAGTGCCGTATCGCTCCATAGTGTCCACGTACGACAGGGGTGACGTCATCAGTGCCGTATCGCTCCATAGTGTCCACGTACGACAGCTGACGTCATCGGTGCCGTACCGTGCCATACCGTCGTACCGTGCCGTACCATCGTACCGTGCCGTACCGTCGTACCGTGCCGTACCGTACGATAGTGCCGTATCGCTCCACAGTGTCCACGTACGACAAGGGTGACGTCATCAGTGCCGTATCGCTCCATAGTGTCCACGTACGACAGGGGTGACGTCATCAGTGCCGTATCGCTCCATAGTGTCCACGTACGACAGGGGTGACGTCATCAGTGCCGTATCGCTCCACGGTGTCCTCGTACGACAGCTGACGTGGTGTCGTGCGCGACAGAGCGATGGTGGGTGCAACTCTAGCAGAGCTTAGGAAAAGTGACGCGTGGTACAACAACTATTCCCCCCCCCATAGGCAGCGTCCTCGCTGCCGCTCAGGCGACAAGAGCTACCGAGATTGCGTGGCACGCAACCTAGCCTCCTCGAGGATGGGCGCCATTTCCGGGGAGAAATTGCGCGCAGGTTCCCACGAGTTGTGCTCACTTGAGTAGTCCGTCCACTTGACCAGGTACTCGTGCACGGTGCGCTTGCGCTGGTGTCTACCTACACGCCGAGTGCGGTAGTCCAAGATGCGCTCCACATCGTATACCTTCTGCTTGCCTGCGGCCCAGGTCTCAGGACCCGGTTCGACTGCTGCAGGGGTATCAGTGGTGACAGGCGCGGGCTCCGTGCCACGATACGGACGAACAAGTGACACATGGAACGTAGGGTGGATGTTCATGTCAGAGGGCAACGCGAGTTCGACAGCCGCGTTCCCGACCATGCGCACAACGGGGTACGGACCAATCCAGCGGGGCAAAAGCTTACGGGACCCCTCGGCAAAGGAACGCAGGTTCTTAGTGCTCAGCAGAACCATCTGTCCTTCCGAAAAGACCACGTCGCGCTTGGACTTGTTGTAGTACTCCGTTGCTCGTTGCTGAGCCGCGTCCAAACACGACTTCGCGTCTGTGATTCGGGATAAGAACGTCTTGGCAAAGGTCTTAGCCGCGGGAACATACACCTCCAGCTCACGCCACACAGGTAGCGCCGGGTGAAACCCATACGTCAAGAAAAACGGGCTTTGACCTGTCGACCGATTAACAGCATTGTTAATCGCGAACTCTGCCGCAGTCAGGTAAGTATCCCAAACGAGAGGCGTGCGACCAGCAAAGTTGCGCAACATATCCCCCAGGGTGCGGTTCGTGCGTTCGGTCTGGCCGTCAGACTGCGGGTGGTATGCCGTGCTCAGGTTAACCCGCATGCCCACCAGCTTGCAGAGCGCTTCCCAAAACTTAGACGTGAACTGACCGCCACGGTCCGAGACCACGTTCTTAGGGACGCCGTGCAACCGAACCACGTTATCGAAAAACAGGCGTGCAGTCTGCTCAGCAGTGCAGGTCGACGTGGTAGGTGCAAGGTGGACCATCTTAGTCAAACGGTCGACCATGACAAGCACCGAGTCGTACCCTCCCTCAGTTTTGGGCAGCGCGACTACGAAGTCCATGGAAACGCTTTCCCAAGGCGCGTCAGGAACAGGCAATGGTTGCAGCAACCCCTGGCCCCTACCAGACAAAGCCTTGTTGCGCTGGCACAAACTGCATGTTTGCACGAAGTTCTCGGCGTCTCTCGCCAGGCGAGACCACCAGAATGAGCGTCGCACCAACTCGACCAGCCGCGTGCTACCTGGGTGTCCTGATAACGGGTCCTCATGGAAACGGGAAAGGATATCGCGACGAAGGGAATCGTCGTTAGGCACGACGATCTGGGTCGTCGATCCTTCCGTCCGTAGCCAAAGACCATTCTGCTTGCGTAGGTGCTCAACGTTGCCAGGCGAAGCGAACCAGGAGTCGCCCGCATAGGCAGCCTTCAGGCGAGCCGCGAGGTCTGAGGACAGAGGCACGTCCGGGGTCGGTGGACGTTGGACAGGCGCCGCCAAAATTGCAGCATGTAGCGACGGATGTCGACTGAGAGCGTCGGCGATGTTAATCCGGCCGGCAACGTGCTCCCAGGTGCAGTAAAACCGCGCGAGGTACTCCATCCACCTCGCTTGTCGTCGGTTCAACGTGGGGACGCTTTGCAAAAACGTCAGGGGCTTGTGGTCAGTCTTAAGGGTGAAGGGCCGTCCCTCTAGGTAACAACGCCACTCCTTAAGCGCGTGCAAGACCGCTAGCAGCTCCTGCTCCCCTGTAGTGTAACGGGTTTCTGCGCCCGTAAACTTCTTACTCGTGAAGGCGATTGGTCGCCCTTCCTGCAACAGTACAGCGCCGCTCCCATACAACGAAGCATCCGAAAACACTTCGACACGAAACGGCAACGAGTAGTCGGGGAACGCAAGGGTAACGTCGTCGGCAACGACACGCTTTAGCTCCTCGAACGCCAGCTGACACTCGGGCGCCCACGCACCAGGCGAATCGAAAGCTCCCTTACGCGTCAAATCAGTGAGCGGGGCCGAAAGGACAGAGTACTGCTTGATGAACTTACGGAAATAATTGGTCAAGCCGAGGAAGCTACGAAGCTCCTGAAGGTTCCGAGGCGCTGGCCAATCGCGAACCACGGCTACCTTCCGCGGGTCCATCTTGACGCCGGTGGCCGACACAATGTGGCCCAAGTACTCTACCTGAGGCTGCGCCCAAAAGCACTTGGCGCGCTTCGCAAACAATTGCTCCCGCCTCAACACCTCAAGCACAAGCTTAAGATGCTCCAGATGCTCCTCGCGCGTCTTGGAGTAGACCAGAATGTCGTCCAAGTAGCAAACGACGAACCTGTCGATATACGGTCTAAACATGCGATCCATGACCGCCTGGAACGTCGCAGGGGCATTAGTCAACCCGAACGACAAGACCGTGTACTCGAAGTGACCAAAGGGCGTCCGAAAAGCGGTTTTCAGCACATCAGACGCAGCGATGCGAATCTGATTGTATCCCTGTTGCAAGTCGATCGAGCTGAAGTAGGCCGAGCCCTTCAGCTTATCGAGCAGGTCGTCCACGCGCGGCAATGGGTAACGGTTTTTGACCGTCGTCGCATTCAACCCCCGGTAATCGATGCACATGCGCAAGCTCCCATCCTTCTTACCGACGAACAGAATCGGCGCAGAATACGGGGATGTGCTGGGGCGAATCATACCCTTTGCGAGCAGATCGGTTACCTGGCGCTTCACCTCGTCCAACTCCAGAGGACTTAACCTGTACATAGGTCTTGACACAGGCTGAGCGCCGGGTACGAGTGGGATGGTATGGTCCACGGGACGCAAAGGAGGAAGCCCAGGCACGTCACGAAAAACGTCTGCGTACCCTGTGAGCAAGGCTTCAACCTCAGGATCCAAAGAAGACTGAGCGGACGCCGCATTCAGATGCAACCTAGGCCTCACAAGCAGTCCGTGGGCACCCTTCCGGATCATCCGGATGGCCTCTTTACGCCCGACTGGCTTGGGTTCAGTACGCTGCCCCATGGCTTTCACAGCGTAGTTAACCACAGGCTCCGCCTCAGACTTACCCCCCTCTGGCTCAACACTTACAAACGGCGCGAAGGGTACTTTGCACGACAGAGTCCCCTTACGAAGGCGAAGGGTTCCAGACTCTAGGTCAATGCCGGCCCCATACTGCCGTAATGTTGAGGACCCCAGTATATATGTCGCAGCATCAGTCAGCTCACGCAACACATAAGGTTGGGTCGTAATACGCAGAGGACCTATACACAGGCGAAGGGTGACCCTGCCCAATATGGGTTGCTTACCCCCATCCGCGAGGGTAACCTGCGACCATTCCGACGACTGTGGGCACAGACCCAATGCATTCACCTCTGCCGATGAGATGAAGTCGTCACTGGCGCCGGTATCGACGAGCGCCTTCAGGGTGCGACCAGCAAGGCCGACCTGAATCAAAGGAACCCGATTGTCTGCCGGTACCGACTCTGCGGACGAAAGCAAGACGCTCAGGGCGGGTTCGGAACGTTCGGCAGAACCCTCAGAATGAGGTGCAGGAGCATCGTACCAAACGTGAACGGCGTAGGCCTGGACCGACAGCGGAACAGGTGCACCTGCTAAATCAACACCGTTATACAGAACGGTGCCCGGCTCGAACCGGCAGACTTCCCGCATACCCGTTAGCAAAGTCGAGGCTTTTCGCCGACTATAAGCGGGTAGAAGGACGCAAGCGGCAGTGTCTGGACGTTGACGCCTACTTCTCCTATAGAAGGTCAGCTGCACTGACAGCTCGCGCAGAGATGAGGGGAGGAACAGAACGGTGTGGCCTAACAAATCGATAGACGCCAGCGGCTTGCTCGGTGCATACAGATTACACAACGAGTCAAAACCTACACGTCCTGAGCGGCCGTCGAGCGACAATCGACGTCCAATCGCGCGTTCGATTTGTTCAAGGACCGAAGGCAACGGTGCCCTCACGGCTTGCCGCACTGACGACAACCGCCCACCCTCTAATTCCGACTTCCCAGGTGGAGTCCCCTCCGAGCCATCCTGGGCAATCCCCTACTTCGGCCGCTGAGCCAAAGGCGGTAGGTGCGGACACTCCCTCGTAGGATGTTCCGCCGACGCGCATCTCAGGCAAACCTTCTTGCTCTTCCGACGCGCAAGCTCGGAGTGCGTGCAACCCCATTTATCCAACCAACCGTCGCTGGTGCGTTGCCGCTTGGTCTCGTTCTTAGCTTCGTGCGCAGCCGCTGCAGACGGCGAACCCCCTTTCCTCTTGCCCTTGGCTGGATCCGCGCGTTGACCTGCGCCGGCTGACCCTTTGCGGTTACCCGATCCGGACGCGCCGCGAACGCCGTGACCGCGATCCGTACGAACGGTGGTCACTGCTACCGTTGGCGTTCGACGCTCCGTTTCGGCCCCCTGGTCCATGGCCGCAGCGTCAGACGCCGGATCCTGCACTCGCATGGCATTAGCACGAGGGACAGGTTTAATAGCACGCTGGCCAGCTAAGAGACGTTTCTCGACCCCTTGCGCAAATTGCACCAAATCCTCATAGGACACGAACTCCTTTCCCGCCAAGTCCGTGGCACATCGCTGCGCCAGGACCTCAGACAATCCGCGCTGAAACCAAAAGATGCGGTCCTCCTCCGTCAGGTTACCGATGGGCGTGATCAGGGCCTCATAGCGTGACTGGTACGCAGGTACTGTTTCATCAGGGCGCATGCGATATGTGCCAGATGCTAACGTACTGCGAGCCTTCGCACTTAACGATTGAACCTCGGGAGCAAAGCGCGCAAGCAAAGCACGGGCCAACTCCTCAAACGTGTATGTCTGCCTTGCCATCGTCCATTGATCGTACCATGCCTTCGCCTCACCCGCGAGGGTGTTCCCGACGAGGTAGCATTTCACGGGGTCACGATCACCACCACGGACCAGTCGCAAGTACAAGCGGACATCACGCAGGTATGCACGAGTTGTATCGGCAATGCTTCGCCCAGCAATCTTTTGTTTCGCATCATGCGGGATGTCTAATTTCGGGACAGGAAGCGACAGTTTCATCACCTCTTCTTCGTCGTCAGATCGACCTTGACGAAGGGGTGCAGACGGACCCCTCTGCTCCTCGCGTCCAACGGGGCCTGCTTCGGCTGCCGTGACAGGAACAGTCGGATGGATGGGAGTCCGTGGGTCTAGTAGCGTAGGGGGATCTCGGACACCGTCAACAACATGCGTGTAAGGGCCCCTCCGAGATGTCTCAGGGACGACGGACGTGTCGGCACGACCGTCCCCCACTACTAGCCCTACATCACCGCTACCAGATGCCATGGTAAATCGGCGACTGACCGGTCACAACCTCGTGCGATAAAGGCACTCTCACACAGGTATCGGTCGAGCGACAATCAGACGGTTTTTAAGCCTACCGACGGAAAGCGCTCCCTGCAGATACAGCAAGTATCCGTCCAAAGAGTCTCGCACTTCGCGTGTGCGCGCAATAAGCGCCCGCAACTGATCCGGACTCGGATTCGAATCAGTCGATGCAGCAGCGAGTGAGACTCGATTCGGTTCACCTGCAGCTCAGAAGCACGTACTTCGAACAGGCAAAACGAATGGCAATGCAAGAGCAGCAAGGCAATTACAGACCAGAGGCGGCCGCGGCCATCACAGCTCGGCCAAGCTCCTCCGCGAACGTATCCAAAGGACTAAGATTGCCATCGCCGACTCCAGCCATAAAAGTGACCTACTTACGAAAGAGATCAGGGTGAGACAGCAGGCCGTGAACGAACCTTGCGTCTCGACTAGACGCGGGCCGTCCGCCCGCGAGGGGGGCCGTAGTTCCCCGTCCCCGCGGCGGAGGCGAGGGCACGCGTGCCGAATGGAAGGGGTAATACAAGAATGCAGAGGGATGCAGAGATGCAGTTCACCAGCGTGGGAGTCGAACCCACGAGCGCGCGGATCGCACTCGGCCGTGCAAGCGTGTCGTCATACAGCGAGGTGGCCGTTTGACGCTGGCATTTAACGCCATCCAGTGGCGGCAACTCCATGCACGCACCTGTGTTTGGGGCAACCGGAGTGACTTACTGTTGGAGGGCCGTGACGAAAGTGGTCCGGCCCTCCGTGCTGGTGGTGACGGTGCCGGCGATGGCGAAGGAGTCGTAGGCGGTGTACGCGACGCGGTCGTTGTCGTCCGCGAAGCTCGCGTCGGCGAAGAAGTCCGCGTAGTTGGGCAGCTGTTGGAGGACGCTGGGGCTGTCCGTGCAGACTGGATACTTGCTATTGCCGACGCTGAGGACGAGTGGTATGACGGGCCGGGAGCCGACCGTCGTGACGGAGCTGGGATTCGGGGAGAGGGTGGCGGCGGCGTGTGCTCCATCCGACGGTAGGACAACGGCGGCCCGGTCGCGTTGCTCCCACGCAACCATCATGTCGTTCGTGTCGGCGCGGCTGTCGGTGGCCGCAGTGGTCTGCTGGGTAGCTGCTCGGAAGGTCTGTACCCGCTTGGGAGGGCGCTTGCCCGGGGCAGCTGCTGCCGCGACTAGCGCTCCGTTGAGGAAGATGCTGTTGTTGTACTGAGTATTGGACGGCGCGCTGATTTTGGCGGCGTAGATGTATAGCGGCGTGTTGTCGTCAGCCGCCGCTTGTAGCTGCGCAACGAAGTTGTCGGGCGCGGATTGCTTGACCGCCAGCTCCACGCAGCCGAGGTCGGGGGCGTCGGGGTTGCCGCACGCGACCCAGGCGTTGAACTTGCGGAAGGGTCCGCCGCGGAACAGCTTACCGTGCGGGACGACCAGGAGGGCGCTGCCGTCGGCCGGGTACTTGTCCTCGGCGTCCGCTTTGTCGGTTGCCGCGTTGTATGTGGGATAACGCAGCTTGGCGGTGTACAGCATCGGGAGGACGGAGGTGCTGGCCACGGAAATTTGAGTCGTCGGGGTGACCTTGTATTGGGCCAGTGTCGGTCCGGCGAAGCGGGAGGTGACGAAGGCGGGCAGGGCAGCTGGCTCCACGTTCGTGAACGTGACGGCCCGTGCAAAGGCGTGGTTGGTCTCCATGTCGGCTAGGGCGCGGTTATCGAGCTGCAGGATGATGACGCCCTGTCCGACTGTGTTCACGCCTGCGACGAAGCTGCCGTTTCGGTTCGGTGCGCCGGCAAAGAGCCGGTCTTCATCTTTAGTCACCGGGCCGGCGGTGAAGGTGACGTGGCAGGTGACGGTTCGCGACCTACGGATGGGGTCGTTAGTCGCATGTTAGTCCTCATCCTTAAAGATGGCCCGTAGCTATCGCTTACGTGGACGCGGAGGCAGCGTCGGTGGGGCTGCCGAAGGTGGACGTGCTGCTTGTAGACGGTGCCGGGGTGAGTCGCCGGCGTTTTGGGTCGGGCGATTCCATTCGGGGCGGGAAGGGACGACGGAAAGCGGCGCAGTATATGGGTAGAGAGATGTTAAGGTAGAGTACAAGTTATGGGAAGCTCCGTGTGTTTAACGCTGTGCAACGCTGGACACCGCGGTATAACGCCTGTACAAGATTGGCAATCTTGTGTTCAAATCCGCCTCATCAACCCACGGGTCACCGCGGTCCACTTGCTGCGCGCGGCAACCTCGACGGCCTCGTTCTCGGCATCTTTCGGACGCGCAGAGTCCGTCCGTCCGACGGCTTCGTTACCCAGCTGCAAGTCACACGATTGTCGGGCATCGGCATTACAAGGCATCCGTCGTCCAGCGACAACCCGCCCGATCCATACCTCCCACCTCCCCTTCTTCGCGCCTTCTGCCTTCGGTACTGCCGCGGTCACCACTTCGCCACTCTGCCACTTCCATCACGACTGTCGCCGTCGTTGCCGCCGCCTTGTCCTTCGTCATCGTTGCCTTCGTTGCAGACCTTCGTTGCAGAACCCCCACCATCGTCGCCGTGTCACGTGGTGGGCTAGACGCCTGATAGCTGCGGACGGCTCGCGTGTAGACTAGGTCCTCAAGTGCGAAATCCCGGTTTGTTGCGTCAGGTGGTGATGGATGCGATAGTCCGGTGCCGGGCGTGCTTTTACGGACTTTGGCAGCGGGATGTCGGTGGCGCGCACACGGCGAATGAAAGGGCTGGTGTTGGCACCGAGTGTGGCGAATGAAGGGGCTGGTGTTGGCAACGCAGGTCGCACAGACGTTGAAAGACGTAGGGACGGTCTTGTCAATTCGGTTTCGTTCGTCAGGTGTGGCAGAGAGCGGGTACAGGAGGCGGGAACGTGTGTCGTAACGGTCCAGCAGCATTTTGGAAGACTCGAAGCGAACACTGAACACGGGTGTTCGTCCGTGTGCTTTCACTCCGGCACCCAGGCCACCTAGGGTCGCGGAACCTAAGGTACGCTGTGGATTGCAGGGGGCGTACAGACGGGAGGGGGGGCTGTCCGTGCGCCACCGCGTCCTAAGGCGCAATCGACTGCGGACGAGCGCAATCTACAACGCCCCCTTCAATTCACAGCGTACTTTAGGCTCCGCGACCCCGTAGTTTCAACCTGGATGGCCTGGCCGCCGAAGTGGAACACGGACTGGCACCCGTGTCACTTCGGTGCTCGCCTAGAGTCCTCGAACATGCTGCCGAGTCGCCACAACACACTTGACTACGGCCGTCTCCTGTACTCATTCTCTGCCCCACCTGTGTGATCTGCGTTGCTTGCATGCGGCAGATGTATCGTAATGCCAACGTCCGGCACATATCTATACTTACACCTACGGCCGAAGCGCTACCTGGTCAGGTAACGTAGGAGACCCATACCACGGATCTACACCTCCCTCCCTACCATCCTACGCGCACTCCTTCTCCGCGCGCTCCGTCCTTCGCCTTCGTAGGTCAAATGCAACGCCTCTTGCCCTCGCTACTGCCGCCGTCGTCGTACAGCTATCCGCCGAGTCCATCAGACCTCCAGTCCCGGATCTTTCATCATCATCCCATCATCCCATCATCCCATCATCCTACGCGCTCCCCTTCTCCGCGCTTCGCGCCTTTGTTACTGCCTGATGTACACCTACATCTGGTCCAACCGTGGCGTCAACCGTGGCGATTGGGGACTCGAGGCGACTACCGAAGTGATACGGGTGCCTGCCCGTGTGCTTCCACGTGCTTCAGTCCGGCACCCCTGGCCATCGAAGTTGGAACTACAGGTCGTGGAACCTAAGGAACGCCGTGGATTGCAGGCGGCGTACACAGGGGGGGGGCTGTTCCAACGTTTCAATTTCCCACGGCTCGCTTAGGTTCCACGACCCTGTAGTTTCAACCTCAATGGCCAGGGTGCCGGAGTGAAGTACGGGTGATGGAAGCACACGGACAGGCACCTGCATCATTTCGGTGCTCGCCTCGAGTCCCCAACCTGCTGCCGGGCCGCTACAACACACTCGACCACGGCCGTCTCTTGTGCTCAACCTCTGCCCCACAGACTACGTCGTCCCTGCGTCTCTCAACACCTGCGCGACTCGTGTTGCCCGCATGCGGCAGATGTATTGCAATGCCAACGTCCGGCACATATTTACATCTCCCTGGTGATACATCCTACGCACCCCCCTGGTGATACATCCTACGCACCCCCCTGGTGATACATCCTACGCACCCCCCTTCTCCACACGTTCCCCCCCATCCGTCGTAGGTCAGACGCAACGTCGGTGACGGGGCTGTCTTCATCGACGAAATCGGCATGCAGAGCCATGAGCACCTCGGCGTCACCAGCCACTCCGGGACGACCAACGTACGATCAACGTACCGCGTCCGCCACATCTTGGGCCCACCTACCCGAGCACTCGGAATCGGCAACCTGCCACAGCTTTCTCATCCACACCCGCATCCTCATCTTCATCCGCCGCCCTGTTTTTCGCCACCGTCGCCTCCGTTGCAGACCCCTCACCATCGTCGCCGTATCACGTGGTGGTGGCTGCGGTAGTCCAACGCTCCTCCAGGTGCCGGGCGTGCTCGTATTCGGGTGCATAGCGGTTGCGGGTTGCGGTCGCGCGGCGGTCGAGGAGGCGCAGTTCGGCCGCTAGGTCGGGGTCGAGCTTCGTTGCTGCCAGAAACTGCTGGACAACTCGTTTTCGCTCGTCGGGTGTCGTAGAGAGCGGGCGCAAGAGGCGGATGTGGTTGAGTGTCTTGTACCGTGTCAGTAGTACATACACGGTTGCGCGCTTCAAGCCGCCAGGTGGGACGGAGAGGTCCGCAACCCAGCATTCTTCCTTGAAACTGCGACCCTGTACGAAATAGTCGGTCACGGCGTAGTAGTCACCCAGCGGCACGTTGATGCGACGCACGTTCTTGGTGGCGGTGCCGGTGTTGACAGCAGGTACGGTGATATTGGCTGCTGGTGAGGAGCGTGGTACGACGGTGAAGGCACCACCTTTGGATGCGAAGTCCGCCAAGTCCGCTAGCACCGTATTGGGCGCGTGTCCTTTAATCGGACGGACCACGACGGCTGCGGGTAGGTAGTGAAGGCGCCAGTATGGGCCGTGGCCGTCGTCGGGCGGTTCGCGACTGTCGGTGAGCAGGCCGCACGCCTCGACTTCATTGTTGTGGCAGGCGCCAGCGTCGGCGGCAACGGTGTCGAGTAGCGTATAGCGTGCTCCTTCGTAGTACCAAGTGTCGGCGGTTGTGTGGTCGAAGGCGGCGTCTTTGACTCGCATCGCGACCGCCTTCTCGACGTGCGAGAGTAGCGGCTGCTGGGCTGTGCCGTTTTGGCGGACCGGGACGTGGTCCGCGTTCCAGCTGACCAACCGTGCACCCTTGCGACGCGCCTGGAGCATGAGCAGTCGTGTGTTGAGGACGTGCCTGGGTTCGTTGCGTTGCAACACCACGCGGGGCTCGAGGTCCGTGAGGTCCGATAGGTCGGTGATGACGCGTTGGTTGAGCGCGTCTATCAGTGCCGCCATGCGCGCTTCAGTGGGTTCGCCGCCGCCGAACATGGTCGCGAACTGCGTGAGCTGTTGACCGGACGGGCTGTTGTCTTGTCGTTGTTGTTTTTGCAGCATGAACACGACGTTGCCGAGCTGTCGGTACAGCTGGAAGCCATCGTGCAGGCGGGCGTGCGTCTGTGGTACGGGTCGGCGAGGGCGACGCATGGTCGCGGCAGTGTCGCGGTCGTTGTTGTGCTCGTCACTGCTGCCGGTGTTGCTGCCATCCGCACGGCGACCTTCGTCTTCGTCAGCCGAGGCTGGCCGGCGCCGGGTGTTCGGTGCCGACGGAGTGAAGTTGGGGTTCCGCTCGACGTCGGCCGCGAAGCGGTATGGTGGCGAGCCGCCCGGTTGAGGATGCTGTAGCAGGTCGCCGATTCCGGCAGCGGCGCGGCCGGACAGGACACGGGTGCTCGAGTGGGTGGGTCCAAGATGTGACGGAGGCGGCACGCTGGCCGTACAGGAGTAGCTGATGGCGCCGAGGTGCTCATGGCTCTGCATGCCGATTTCGTCGATGAAGACAGCGCCATCACCGACGTTGCGTTTGACCTACGAAGGGTGGGGGGGAGCGTGTGGAGAAGGGGGGTGCGTAGGATGTTGGGGCGGGAGGTGTGGATTCGTGGGATGGTTGTCGTACGTGCTCCGGCAAGTGGATCGTACCTGAAGGCTGGCGTGGGCACCGTGTTTGGGAAGGTTGGCGCCACGCGAGCCGCTTTGGTTCGCAGAGATGCCGAACATCGAGTGGGTCGACAGGCTGCGGTGCACCGGGGTGTTGAAGGCGATCGCGGCGGCCCAGGAGTACGCGCATGTGGCGGCCCAGTCGGGGCTGTCATGCTGGTACGTGTACCACAGCAGCGCGTGCACGAACCTTGTCTTGCCCGTGCCCGGGGGACCCATGATGAGCATCTGCGGCGGGACGCCTGGATCGGGTTCGTTGCGGCGGTCGAAGTAGCGTGCCACGAGCATGAACGGTACAGCCTGATCCGGCGCCAGGGTGAAGAGCTCGATGGTGTCGTCAACGGTAGGCGGCTGAGCCAGACGCAGGTATGTCGGCATCTCCGCTGTGACGAGTGCGCGGTCAGACTGTTGGCCGTCGTTCATGAGTACCGCCACTAGCGGGTAGCCGGGGCGGCGATCCAGACACAGGCGGGGGGTGCGGACGGCGGTGGCCGGCGTGGCGATGGCGCCTTCGGTCAGGACCACGTAGCGCTTCAACCGCTTGGAAGCCTCATTCAGCAGCGGGATGTCGGTGGCGCGTACACGGCGGATGAAGGGGCTGGTGTTGGCACCGAGTGCGTCGGGTAGAGGAAGCGCACGGCAACGTCGGGCTGCACCGTATGCGTACAGCCCCTCCACCGTGGTGCGGTCGTACAGGTCCGTCAGGGCGACGTCAGACAGGTTGAGCCCCGTCGTCGGGTCGCCTTGGCCTGGCACGAAGTCATACCGCTCGACCTGATTGTCGTGTGGTGGCTGTGTGTCAGGGTCGGGTTCGAGGCGGCCTCGCGCGGCGTCCGGGTCGTCATCATCCGAGTCACTGGAGGTGTAGTTCGGGGGGAGACCGGCAGCCGCAGCGGCGGCGCGGCGCTGGCGACGTCGCAAGTTGTATTCGGCCTGGCGCCGGCCGCTGGCGAGGTGCTCTGCTTCGATGTTGTCAAGCAGGGCACTGACGCAGGCTCTGTAGGATCGGCCTGCACCGGTGGTTCCCAGGTCCGTCCACCAAGCATCGTACGCTTCCTTCACCGTTTGATTGGCGGCTACCGGCTGGCCGCGGTGAGCCTTGAAGATGCCCAACACGAATGCGTAGTAGGCGACGGCGGCTGCGGTGGTACTGCCTGCTTGAGGACGGCGGGGCAGTGCACCGCCCAGCAGGACGTACCTCGGCTGCGCCAGGCGACGGAGGACGTGTGTCAGGTACAGCGGGTGCGTCGGTTGGAAGGCCACCTTCTTGGGGGGAATGGTCGTTGCTGGACTGGTCGGTAGCTGGTCCGCAGCTGAACCGCCTGACGCAAGGAACGTCGCGGCGGCGGTGGGCTGGGCGCCAGATGGGCCGGAAGGTGCATCAGTCACGGGGGTCACAGCGGTGTCAGAGGCCTTGCGTTTGCGGTGGCGAGTCGCGGGGAGGACTTGGGCGCCAAGGATGGCAGCGTGGGGGTGCTGTGCGGGCGTCACACGTTGCACTTCGAAGTTGGCCACGATATTGTAGGCGCTGCAATCGAAGCCGCTGAGCTCCACTCCGCGCTGCGTATAGTTCTGTACGGCGTCGGCGAGAGTGTAGCCACCGTGCTCCTCTGCCTCCACAAGCTCCACGCCGGTTTCCGCGTCTTCTGGCTCCACGGCGGACTCGGCCGCCAGTGCAGTGAACGCGCCCACCGGCAGGTAGTTACGTTTGTACGACGCTTGAAACGTATCGTGACCCGAGAGCTTGAAGGCGACCAGTGCCATGCCGGCCGTGATGGTGGCCGTCATGCGGTGTACCGCGGCGCATAGGTTGGCGAACGCGCTGGGGCCATCGCCGCTGGCGCTGGGCGGGCTCCCCGCCATCATGAAGTCCTGCACGCGTCCGACGGCGGCACAGGTGAGGTGTGCCTGGCTGCGCTCGATTGTCTTTGCGGTGTACTTTGAACTGTAGTACGCAGCATCACGGGCACGGTCGATGGCGGGCTGTAGGAGGGGGCAGTCACCACGTTCGTCGGCGGGGCGTGCTAGTTGTGCGGCGACGTCAGCCGTGTACTCCCGGTCGACCTCACAGGCCAAGGACATCAACTGGTTGCAGCCGAACGCGAGCGCAACGGCAGGCATGTGCGGCACGAGGTTGGACGCCAGGCGGGGCAACAAGAAGAGGCCGCTGGTGCCGATCCACTGAAAGGCCGTGCGGATGAGCCGGGGGAAGGCCATGCCGCAGCTGTCGTCGGTGCCGTGGCAGCCGTGGCGCTTGCAGGTCGTATTGTGGGTGTGGGTGAGGGTACCGTGTATGACGGCAGCGTGGTGGGCACGGCAGGCGGCGTGCCGTGATGGTGGAGGGAGCCCGCCGTTCGCGCACCCGGCCAGTCGTTCGAAGTCGCACGCGGCAGGCGGGCAATCTACCTGCACCGCCGGCACGGGCAGGCCGTGCTGCTGCGCCTCCGCTTCAGACATACCCATGACCAGAGGCTGCGTTCCACCGTCCGGGGCCGGAGCGTAGTACGGCGAAGGATACCACATTTCGCAGAGCGCGTACGCAAGTGCCAGAGCCCGGCAGTTGGGTCCACAAAAGAACGCCTGCAGGTTCTCTAGCGCGAAGCACTCGAGATGTGCAACTCCGTGCAGGTGTAACGCCAATCGCCCGCTCTGCTCCACCTTGACAACCACCTCGAATACGACACCGCAGAAGCAGTTCGGGTCAGTCTGCCGCATTGCCCCAGGTGCAAAGCCAAACAGCTGCTCGACCACCACTTCTTTCGTGGCAACAAGCAGCGCGGCGCAGCTGTACGGGTCTTCCTTAACGCGGCGCCACTTTTCCACCGTGCTGGTGATCTGGGCGGGACGGCCGGTGTCGTCGAACTCGATGAACTGGCCAGACGCTACAACGGCGCAGCCAGCATGCATGTCCGCCGGGTTGAGGTTGAAGAACAGCGGCGGCCAGCCAATAGTGAGAGCAGCTGCACGCATCGTGGCCTTTGCACCGTTGTAGTAGGCATCCGTGAGGTCGATTCGCAGCAAGCTGGCACGTGCGCCCTCGAGGAGAGCGCGCACCACGGGCGACTGCTGCGACAGCAGCTGCCGTCGCTGGGCGTGACGGTACGGCAGCGCCAAGATGTCCGCCATGGCGCGTACGACATCCCTTGAGACTCGCGCCGCTGGTTCACCCAGCCGTGGTCGCATGCGCAGGGCCACTCCCACCTGCGCCATACTCTGCTGCCGAACGTTGATGTCATACATGCGGGCAAGCAGCATCAAGTTGCCGCTGAACTGTGCCCGAGGCACCCGCCGTACCAGGTGGCTGCAGTATGATGCAAAGGACATTCCCGGCGGTCGCTGTCCGGACAAGCCATACGGAAACGAGACCGGGAAGCAGACGTTGAGGATGGCCGGATGACGATCATCCAGGATCCGAGCGTCACGGCCGCCAGCGGCGAATGCAAGACGTGCACGGCCGGTCAGCAGATCATGCACCACGTTGGGCCGGGTATCAAACTCGCTGCCGTCGGTCGGAACGGCAGCGGGCTGCGGCAGGACCAGTTCCAGCTCATCCGGAGCGCCCAGGTCGGCATCAGCTGTGTCGGACAGAGGGGACGGAAATCCACAAGCTTAACACGACGGGCAGACAGATGGAGCAGGAACGGTACTTGTAACGTATGCGCAAATTGTTCCGAGGCTGTTCGGTGGATGTGGCGGGATACGCGAATGGAGGTGTATGAAGGTGATAAAATGCACGCCCTCACTTACTCCGGATGGGAACAGGGTCGGCTGCCTGGCGCACGACGACCGCGAGGGGCGGTAAGCCCGTAGCGTCAGCTCCTGCAGTGGACAGTAGTCACAGTCGCGCACACACCGCAGATCAACAAGTGGCAATACGTAGAGTATTCCGCGACGCCTAACCTGACAGGAGGCCGAGCACGTTCGGTCGACACACAGACCAGCAGGCGCGACCCGTGCAAACCCACGGGTACGTACAGCTCGTAAAACACAACAGCGACACGGGCAACTCGCAGCTGTGCTCTCGCAGACATACCCGCCATAGGAGTGTCCGAGACGGTAGCCCCGGTCGTGGGTGCGTCGGGACCTCCAGCAGATGTAGAAGTACAGAAATACCAACGCCGGAAGGATGCGGGCAAAGTACGTGGGACCAGGATTGTCAGTCCGATAGTGACGTATCTACGTTTCCCGTTCGGCCCGCCCCTCCACCGTTCCCCGTCTGTGAGCCCCGTCGGCTGACCCCGTCTTTCAACAAGAAGGAATCACACCTGTATCAGACGGCGATGCATACGCACCACCGCCCTGAACGATTTCACCAGCCGCGTTTCCTTGTAACGTCTCCTGCAGCTGCCGTACACCAGCGGCGCCAGTGCGGTCATGGAGGAACGTGCTCCGCAGTACGCCGGCGACCTCCGGATCTGTAGGACCGATCGCGGAGCGCAGCAGTGCCTCAGGTACCTGTGCAACACATCCCATACGCTCGTACTCCTGCAGAGCATCTTCATCCACCGCGAGCTCATCCTCATCGTTGTGTTGAAGAAAGCGCACCCAGGCGACGATGACGTGTCCTCGCACTTTAACGCCAGGCGCACGGCGCACGCGATCCAGCAAGTCCTGCCGGTCTCGGACCTGGTCCACGCACACCACCGTGAACGCACCTGCCAAATCCGCAATGCGCGCAGGCAGCTGGCCGCGTAGCATATTGGGGTCGGGGTTGACGACCGCGATACCATGCGACTGAACGGCACACGGGAAGACCTGGGGGGGACGGCCCGTGAGATGCACAATCAGCAGCTGCTGCATCAGACGGCCCCGCCCCAAAAGCTGACTTTCCACAAACGTGGGTGTAGGCAGCGGGTCGCCCAGGTGATTGACAGACGGCACGTCGCCCGGATCGAGACGCGCCAGAGCCGCTTCAGGCACTCGGCGTGCTGCAATGAGAGCGGCGACAGGCGGACATCAGTTAAGCAAACTCGAATGGCAATATAGGCGGCTCGATGAATCAGAGGCGTTCATGTTCTCCTAAACGGGCCGGAGAAGGTCCTCACCCGCCAGTGCCTTCTCGCAAAAGGCACAGATAACGAATCGCTCGGAGCCACCATCGCCGCGGAACACGGTCCGATTCGGCAAGTCCGCATCAAGGCGCATGCAAAACGGCACCTCCACACTCCGCGGATCGTCAAAGCAAGGTCGCGGCTGCACCCGTGGTGGATATGGCCGCAACTCCGATGGCAGCTGCACCGGGGCCGTGCCCTCTGCAGCACCCGTCGATGAATCTGACTCGTCAGCCCCATCGACACCACCATCACTGTCAACCGCCACCGCATCCTCATCCACGAATGCCGCGGGATCGGCGTCAGCGCTGGCACCTGCAGTACTGCCGCGCTCGGATCTGCCGACACGATACCGTGCCGGTAAAACCGGATCCGGCGGCGGTGGTGCAACACCTTGGGTGGTGCAGGGCATGCGCCGCCAAGCCAGAGTACGCGCATGACGCGGCACGGCGCCTGTGCACATGACGTCAGCGCGTAAGATGTCCACGTTGGGGATGTCCACCCAAGCACGAAGCGCGGATTGGTCCTCCGAACACTGCTCCGAACAGACGGCACACACCCGGGAAGGCATGCGCCGACGCAGCGCGGCGGCCATGCTGGAAGCAAGCTGCAGGTGTTTCTCATATGGTACCTGCCGCTCCACCGGAAGTTGACCGCCAGGCAAGTCCTGCACACGCCCTTCCGGAATCACCCCAAGAAAATCAGGTGGTGCAGGGTGCTGACCCTCGTGCAAGCAGGGAAATCGCATGAGGTCCCGCAAACGCTCAAGCAAGCTAGCTCGCGGAAGCTGTATCCCACGTAACCGAGCACGAGCCTGCGTGTGCGCGGCCTCTGCAGCCCTGCACTCTGGGTCTCGACGAGCAGCCGCTCGCGCAGCAGTGTCACGCCGCTGCTCCGCAGCCCTGCACTCTGGGTCTCGACGAGCAGCCGCTCGCGCAGCAGTGTTACGCCGCTGCTCCGCAGCCCTGCACTCTGGGTCTCGACGGGCAGCCGCTCGCGCAGCAGTGTTACGCCGCTGCTCCGCAGCCCTGCGCTCCGGATCGAGACGATCATCCCGCATCCGCGCTGCATCCGCGCTGAACTGCACACTCGACGCACTCGCCCCTCTGAAATGGAAACCGCCGGCCAGTGTACCCAAACGCTCGCGACTACGCACCTCGGACTGCGGTGCTGCACCGGCCGAAGCGGCAACCACGCTGAGGTCCGCGCTTAACGGACGAAATCCTGCAGGGAGAAAGTCGCCAAGCAACATACCCAGGCGCTCGCGACCGCGAGCCCCAGCCCGCCGGGGTGAATCACTTGTTCGCTCCATCATAACCGGTCCGCTACAATACCGCGCACGGAGAAGAGCAACATGTCCACGCGATACAATCCTCCAGGAACGAGCCGACGCCTCCAAAGAGCCCAACTCCACGAAAGGCCGTGCAGTCGGCGGCAGGAGAGAACTAAATCGGTTATCGGTTAAGAGAAATAAATCGGACGGATGTATATATACCCGCGATGCAAATGATACCTGGGGCGAGCCGACGCACGCAAAGAAGGCCGTACGTCCTTCAAAAAGCCACACATTTCACGCGGACAACGTTGGACGACGTTGGAATGACCGCCTCATCCAACGCCGGAAGGTTCGAGTAATGGCTATATCAAGTATATGGGTTGATTTTAATATATATATTATTTTTATCGATCCGGTCCGCCTACAGTACATAGCGAATCGCGCACCTGGAGATGCATCGAGTCGCGCCGCGATCGCCCAGCGAGAACCATCCGGTGACGACCGGAATCGAGCCCGCGACCTCGCCTTTTACGCCGCGATGTCTTAAGCGCGCGCGGAGCTCCGAAACCCGAGAACGACGGCCCGAAAAACGCGAGTTTCCAGAAAATCCCGAACGGACGGACAGACAACGAAAAGCCGGGGTAAGGTCTCCGTTCCGACGACGGAACGCTCCACCGCGTCCACGTACGACAGTGACGTCATCATTGCCGTATCGCTCCATAGTGTTCACGTACGACAGCTGACGTCATCGGTGCCGTGCCGTGCCGTACCGTCGTACCGTGCCGTACCGTCATACCGTGCCGTACCGTCGTACCGTGCCGTACCGTCGTACCGTGCCGTACCGTACGATAGTGCCGTATCGCTCCACAGTGTCCACGTACGACAAGGGTGACGTCATCAGTGCCGTATCGCTCCATAGTGTCCACGTACGACAGGGGTGACGTCATCAGTGCCGTATCGCTCCATAGTGTCCACGTACGACAGGGGTGACGTCATCAGTGCCGTATCGCTCCACGGTGTCCTCGTACGACAGCTGACGTGGTGTCGTGCGCGACAGAGCGATGGTGGGTGCAACTCTAGCAGAGCTTAGGAAAAGTGACGCGTGGTACAACAGGAAGATCCCTTTCCGTGCACGGGGGCTTAATTTATCAGACTGTCCCTTTGGCACATGAGCATAGGCCACACAGCCAAAAACCCGCAGATGAGAGACATCAGGGACATCGCCAGTAAATGACTCATAGGGAGTCTTCGACTTACCAACAACAGGAGAGCGGTTACGAAGGTAGCAAGCCGTGCTAAGGGCCTCGTGCCATAAAGACTTCGAAACACCTGACTCTGCGAGCATCGCACGAACCTTATCCAGGAGGGTGCGGTTAAGACGCTCAGCTTTCCCATTCTGTTGGGGCGAGTAAGGTGCTGATAACTCATGCCTCACCCCACGCTGCACACAGAAGGATTTAAGCCGTGAATTGACAAACTCACCACCATTGTCCGTACGAAGGCACTTAAGCTTATGCTCGCACTGCACTTCAAGCAGAGTAACACCTCTCTCAATGAAATCGAAAACATCAGACTTATGCTTGATGGGCTGAACAACCGAAATGCCTGTGAAATCGTCGAGCATAGTGACGAAGAATCTATGCCCCTTACTAGAGACAGGTAATGGCCCACAAACGTCCAGATGCACAAGCTCCAACGGACAAGAAGTAACAGATTCTGACGTGGGGAAAGGATCACGGGTCTGCTTGCCCAAAATGCATGGCTCACAGTCCTGCCCTTCAAACTCACGTAGCTGGGCATTGGACAGATCAATCCCCTTCACCATCCCTTCGTGAACTAACCTTTTCAAGTTCAGCACACCCAAGTGTCCAAAACGTCGGTGCCATAAGCCTGCCACTTCGGAGTGAGGAATCGTAGCTGTGAAGGCAGGAACGTTGAGCTCGGGGGGAGGGCTAGGCTTGGCAACAGTGACGAGCGAGTAGCAAAACACGCCGCCAAAGTGTGACATACACGCGTGATGATGTGCTTGTGTGTGACTTCTATTTTTGTTCCGTTATCGCGCCTCAGGCCATTATCCTTCATTCTCTCTGCTGCTGCGCTTCCGCCTCCCTCCCTTTTGTATATATGCTGCCTGCTGCCTGTATGTTGATATCAATCCGCTTCTCCGCCGTTCTTCCTCTCATCTCATCTCATTGTCTCTCCCCGCATCCCATCAGGAAATGGCTCCTTTGCGTGTGAAGTCAGGGTTGGGAGAAGGCAGGGTGAACCAGAGGAAGGAGCCTGCTGAGTGCGGCGGGGCTTTTAGGTTCTCTGAGGGGTGCACGTTTAACGCTGCACGCTGTCGTCTGCACCCCCCCTTTATACGCACCCGCCTTCGTTATCATACGGCCATCCATGCATGCGCACTGTCGTCTCATTCCGTGCATTCGCACCCTCGCTGGCTTGGCCGCTCCATTCCTCCGCTGCCCCCTCATATATCTGTATTAAGGTCGAGTTGCCATGGTGCCAGCGGCACATCACCTCAGCGTGGAGGCTTCAGTCGAGGTTGGAGGGTGAAGTGGAGACGTTGAAGAGGGTCAATGCGACCCTGCAGGCAACCAGCGAGGAGGCTCTTGCGGCAGCAGACCATCGGACCGGGGTGCTTCAGCAGCAGGTGGCAGCACTGCAGCAGCAGATGCAGCAGCAGATGCAGCACGCGGAGTCCAACGTGCAGGTGGTCGTGGCGGAATATGAACGGCGGATGTCGGCCCTGACGACCGCCGTACAGGTCACCAAGCAGGAGCTAATGCAACGGCAGGTGAGCCCTTGTGAGGTGCATTTGCATTTGCACGGGTGTCATTATTTGGCAAGGATATAGCGAAATTACATGTACATATACATACAGACACACGTCCATATAAATATTTTTATTTATTTGCTCGATAGGTGCACTGGTGGAGCTGTGTAATAAACGTGCGTCGATGCATGTATGTCGTCGTCCTTGCTTGCCGCAGGTCAAGGTAAAGGACCTGACTGGTGTGGTGGCCCGTGAGCAGGCCCGTGCCAACACCGCCAGGGCGGAGGCTGCAGATGCACAATCCAAGCTGAACGCGTCGTTATTGGCGACGAGGCAGTTGGAGCGCAAGCTGCAGGCTGTGGTGGCGTTGGCCCGCAACGCTACTGCGAAGTCCGCAAGGCTTACCGCGGAGCTCGAGAGGGCGAATGCAAAGATCGAGGATCTGCAGAAAAGGAGCTGCCACGATTCGAACGTGAGACGATAGATTGCAGGTCATGAGATATGTACGCACGTCACCTTGCATGATGATGCAGTCAAGCGGACAGGTTCTTGCACACACCTGCGCGCGTATCATGTGTAGCTCACCAATCATACACGTCCATGTGCTCATCGATGTACGTACATGTACGTATGGAAAGCATGCACACGCTTTTCACCAGTCCACGACTTTGGGCTTCGCTTCGCGTGTGTATGTACTGAAATTCGTTCTTGCTTCTACGGGGTCCATCCACGGGGTGCAGACGCAGCAGCTGGAGGATAAGATGACCATCGAGAAGCTGAGGACAGCCAACGAGGCCGCCGAAGAGAGTCTGAAGTTTTATGTGGACTGGTTGCCTAAGATGAATCAGAAGGACGATATGCGCCGGGCGGAGCTTAGTCAGAAGGCGGGAGAGATCACCCGCCTGAAGGAGACGATGGCAAAGCTGCACAAGGAGGTGCAAGGCAAGGCGCTGCAGATTGAAGCTATGGAGGAGGACAAACGCAAGATGAAGGTAAGGTATCAGGTCGATCGGTTGTGAGTTTGCGTGAGTGTTTGCTGAAGCATGCGTGTATATATGTACACAACAAAAATAAGGCTGATCCTCGTAACTGCAATCCCCACTGCCCACTTGTATATATACATACAGGGAAGTCTGACGCATGAAATTCGCCGCCTGGAGGAAGGCGCCGCTGATGCCGCGGCGGCGGCAGCACGTGTGCGACACGAGCTGGAGGAGGCGCGGGCTGAGAAGGCACAGGTGAAGGCGCAGCTGATAGACGCCAAGGTTGACATCGTACGGGAGCGCTCAAAGGCTACCGCTGACCTCCGCGAGAAGATCCGTTGCCTGGAGCTCGACCTCACGTCTGCCCACCATGACGTGGCATCTCTGCGCAGGCAGAACAGCCACTTGCAGGTAAGGTCGTTTCGTGACTGGTTCATTGACTCGTGCGTCGTATTAACGACATGGGCTTGTATGTACTACATATTATATTAAGCACATACGCTGCGAGTGAAGTTCGTTCGTTTCTTGAAGTGGATTATTGGGGTGGGTTGCCTCCTGCTGCATGCCTCGCGCCTTGTGCCGACCCATGTGGACTGATGAGCATCTCGCTTGTGCTGGTTGCAGGAAAAGAACGAGTCCCTGCACGACGAGACGGTGCGTAGCCTGTTGGTGGCCTTGGTGAAAACTGACCAGCTGGAAGAGCTGAAGGCCCGACAGAGTGGGCAACGGCAGGCTGTGAAGGCGGGCACAGCTGCAAGCGCAGCCATGTTGTCTGGCTAAGCACCATTGAATGAATGTTAGAGATGACGTGGTCTGCTTCTTGCGGATTGATTGATGATGCGGTGCGCAATGCAAGCCGTACATTGATTGATAGTACCCCGCCTGCTAGCCACAGGTGGGGAAAACCAGGAGCGTCTTTTCGGGGTGGAGATGCGTGAGAGGCCATATGGACTCCATCCACCATCAGGCAGAGCGATTTGTTTAGCTACAGCTAATTAATAGCGACGACGTCCGGAGTGTGGAGTGAGGTTTTGGGGCTTATTTGTGGCTGGAGGAGGGAGGGCTCCCACAGGGTAGCAAACTCCAGGATAAGGACGGCTGAGGCCTCATAACATGTGACTCGCCCCCCCCCTCTTTTGTGTGGGGAGAGCTTTATTTCTGAGGGGCGGGTGTGCGGTAATAAAATATTCATAGAGACGAGGAGGGGGCGGGTTGTATGGAGCGAAGGTGAGGCAGCTGGTGATAGGCAAGAGGTGAGTAGAAGTTAGGCAGATATCGAAGCTCCTCATAGCTCCTGCCGGAAGCTAGATCAATGTGGGGCTGCAGCACCGCAGCGCACATGGCACATAACTAGATTGCTTGCTCTGTACCGCTGGGTCATCTCCGATTTCCATATGAGATTTTATAGAAAGGTAGGAGGGGCCGACGGCATAGATCTCCAGCACTGCTTTAATTGCTATTCCACGTAGGGATGTTGCTGGGGCTCTTCGCATGCCATCTGAGGGGCCTGCCCCATATTGGGGCCAGGCTGAGTGAGCAATGTGCCTCAGGCAGGCGGGCAACGTACTGCAGATGATTCATATGACACACACACACACATACACACGGTTTTGGCAGGGCATCATTATGTGGCAATCACATGCCCCTCACTTTCCGAGCGCTTTGTTTTTCATGATTCAGCAATAATATATGTATTCAGCAACATATAGCTCGATTATATATAGAGAGTTCATTTGAATGTGTTTTATTTTTGGCAGTGTGATTGGTTTTGGTATGATGGGCTAGTTTATTTGCGTCGTCGTGGACAATTTAGGACGTACAGTGTGCAGCGGTGTGTTTTCCAACTAGTAGAAACGACGGCGCACACAGAACAATGAAGGAACTGATGAGGGAAGGTGGGAAAGGATTGCGAGCTCGAAGTGCTGCGGAGCTATATGTCAAGTTCCAAGGTACGGTCTAGTGCGTGTTGAGCCACAAACAATTAATCCAGCAACTTGCTGCAGCTGCGGCACAGTGATTCCCCCCTCCCCGTGATAGAGTTACGTGGATCCTCGTTTGTTTACCCTTAATAAGACCCAGTCGTCGTCCTACTGATAGAGAATGATACAAGTGACCAGCCAGTACTTTATTTGGTGGGAGGCTTCGTTTCTTAAATAAGGCGGGTGTGAAGTCGGTGAGCCTCGTCTATCTGCCGCCTGACTTGTTTAGATACCTGTGGTTCGGTTGACGCAGACATGCGGGGTGGACGGAGGGGGGGTGGGCCGCCGCCTAGATACGTGAATGTGGCAGCACAGGTGCATGCAGGGTGCTGGAACACCCTGCCTAATAATGTTGCATGTGCCTGCCTGCCTGCCTGTCCTGTAAGTAGAAGAGGCTATCATATCCAGCAGCAATCTAATCGGGCCGACACAAGCTATTGTAAGTCCATCCCGCAAGTCCAAGATGTCTCTGGGGATGGTGACTTCCTTCGTAAGGCAGGCGGCTGCTATACGAAAAGGGGGAGTGTATAGCTGATTGAGACCAGACTGTAGTCGTTGGGTGCCAAAAAGGCCTCCCAAGCAAAAGGCCTCCCATAGTTGGCGTTTTATGCATCGTATATTTCAGAAGTACAATACTTAACGTATGTACAGCATCAACTCATCGAGACAGGCATTGTCCTCCACGGACCCATTTTCCAGTGATACCAGTTATTATGTTGCGGCAGATGGTACGTACAATGCATGGTAAGCGGAGGTCGACCGTCATAAGCCGTACAGCCTCGCATAATAAACGAGCACGAGCACGAGCCTGAGGGCGAGGCTCCACAGCTCAGGCCAGGCCAGACCGCAGGCACATCGTAAGATAGCAAAACAATCGTTTCCAGCTCGCTGTGGCAGGTAATACGGAAAGCTCGGGACCCCCACTCGCACGACGGTAAAGCGTGTACAACCCTAAGAACAGACATATCAAGGGGACATCCGTACACGGGATATCCGTACACTGAACATGCTGAGTTTTATTAACAGTCAGCTTCGAAGTTCCGCCCAGTCAAGGGATAAACACAGGGGGCTATCTGCGTTGCTGCAATCAGGTGATTCGCGCTGGCAGACCGGAAGAAGGCCAACGAAGTGGTAATAGCATGTCAGGTCTTGTAAGATGTGCAGGCCTGATGGCATCCTGTTGGTGGGCCACATAAGAAGTCGCCGACTTTTGTATGATCGCTCAGATAATAACCCGTGCAGATAACGCCGCAAGTCTTTCTGTTCGAGATTAGATGGTTTGCTAGTAGGCACAAAGTTGTGCACCTTTCTCTTAGCCATGGCCGGGTAAACCTTGTTGGGCCATTGGCGGTGCAGGCAGGGTGTCGGTAGACGACGTGATACAGACCAAATCGCCAACTTACAATCCAATGTTGACTCTACTGCAAACGTTTCAAGGACGGATCACACGACGCCTGCTGGTTACCCGTACGGAATAATGGACCCAATAATTGGCATCATGCCACGCAAGCCAACGTCGGAAGCTACGGAACCATGCTAATCCCTCACACCTCATCACCGCCGCCAAAACCCTTCTTCAGAAGCCGCGGCGGCAGGGCCCACAGGAGCGCGGTGGGAAATGCGCTGCCCCACTGCCATCACCGCGTCAGTCCCCGCACTCCATCGGCAGATGGCCTGGCTCCTTTGCCTGGGCCACGTCCCTGCCACCACGTCCCTCCTCCTGCTCTCGCCCCCAACGCTACCAGCGATACACGTGCTTTGAAGCTCCGCCGCCACTGCATCTACCACCGCAGAGCACCTGATCCGCACCACCGTTATACGCATTGGTAGAAGTCAGCGAGTCCGCCAGCAGTGACTGCACTTGGATTAACGCAAGGGTGTGGGTTCGGCGGAGCGAGGCAGATAGGTAGGAGGTTACTTCGGCCCACTCTGTACACCGCGTCTGATCATTTGCTTCCAGCAGCGTACTGGATATTTTCCAGAAGTGAAGCACCGTATCACGTGTCTCCCCACACACGTCGGGCTTGTACTGCCAGCTGCCTCACGCAGCGCTTGTTGTCATCCAATCGCTGCACCACACAGCCGAGTACCTGAGGTAGCGGTGAGGTGAGGCCACGTTAGTGAATTGAGGTGAAGCTGAGGCAAGCTGAGGTGGTTCAATGTTGGCGAGTTGCAGTATCACAGGATGAACACACGGGGCTTCCGCAAGGGTTCATCCTGTGAGGCAATCCTTGAGGCAGGCGAGGAGGCGGCCATGCTAAGCGCGTCAGATCGTTTCCATTTCAACGATTCAAGAGTTCTCAAAATCTCCCAACCAGGTTTGATGTATCCGCGCACTTGTATCTTCAGTATCATCACCATCATCATCGAGTATAAGCGCCTGATCATCTACCTCGCTACAAATTGGCCAGTGGGGCGCCTGCTAGCCTGCTGCCAAAGCAAGCACACCCAACAATCACGATTTCCTCCTTGAACGTAGGCCCCGCTATACAAAGTGCATGACTCAGGCGACTTGTGATGGGCGCAATTGCACTTGCTAACACAAACATAATAACCCAGTGCTTGGCGAGGCGCCGAGCACCTGGACCTTAAATACAGAAGACCCTCTGGGAAGGGGAATCGTATTCCACCCTCAGGAAGAAAACTTCAGCCAGGGGGGGCGCACATTACGCAAGACGCGCTCAACGGGACGCACCTGCTGCCGCAGGGGGTGCAGTACATGGTAGGGCAGCGAGTCGACAAGACCCGAGCAACACCGCAGCGCTTCCTCCCGGACGCTGGCTGCCAGTGTCGCATCCAGAGCCTGAGGTGAGAAAGCCGAGGTGCCCGCCGCCGGCGAACACGACGATGGCCATGCTGTGACTGCTGCTGGTGCGCCAGGGCGCTGCACGTGGCGGCCTGGCACTGGATCCGCCCCTACCACAGCAGCGGCGCACACACAGTCGACCAGCTCCCCTACCTGGTCCTGGAGGATCTGTGGCAGGGTGCCACAGCCACAAACCACCGTTAGGGTGGCTAACATCATGGCAAAAAGACACGTTCATCCAGGAAAACACAAACGAGGGCTTAAACCATGTTCACGCATTGGTCGTCTGCACCTGAAGAGGAAAACTGTGAAGGAAAAATGCAAGCGAGCGTTCCGCATGCAAGTGGGGGCATCATCATCATGATCAAGATGCTGCACTAAAACACATGCATACACATGGTCTTTCCTGTGCCGCACCTAAACTTTATCGCATGTGAGTGATATATTTCAGGACACATTGCTTCACAAACATATGCGGCAACAGGCGCATGAGGCCCTCGGGGAGCCCTGCCCCCGGCAAGGTCGTTGGGGCCTCTTGAGTATACGTGATTTCACCGAGGTTGTAGATGGGGGATGGTGTAAGCTTTAGGTACTCCAAACGCACAGGGACAGCAGGTGACACGCCAAGAACCGCCGAGGTTTAAGGGGTTCGGGACTCTCAACCCTGGCAACGCGAGCGCCAGTGTCTCTTCTGTGGCAAGCGCTGTTCGGCAGAGGGATTCCATTTGTGAAATGCGCTGTGTAAGCTCCTTGTGAGCAACGAGGGAACTTGACATACATGCACGTCAGTCATGGCATAGGGGTCACATCGGATGCTGGAAATTAGGGCCACAGCAATGAGGTGCTCACACTCCGAAGCTGCTCAGATGTGGCGCTCGAGGCCCCCTCGATCCAGTCGCGAAGCACCGCAAGCGCATCCTTCACGCAGTGCCCCTGCCACCAGCTCAGTATCTGGTTCAGCCAGTCGGGAGTCCATGCCGCTGCGCAACGCCCGGCAGAGCGATTGAATCGACCGCAGCAGCAGCGGCGCTAGCCTTCTTACATCGGTCCTGAGGCCCGGATGGCGCAGGGAGCACCAAACACGGCAGCACGGCAACACCTGCCAAAATCGGTGCTGCAGGAGTTCCACCGGAATCACTCTTCCCTGATTCTGATTAATTTTGGCACTCCATGGCGAGAACTGCAGCGTCGCAATCGATCCTCACCTATTCAACCTGCCTTCAGGCTTCTGGTGGCTTGTTGCTGCAAAGATGCAATATAATGCATGTGTTGCATGCATGCCTTTATTGGTTGCATGGTTAGTAGCGGAGTGCTGTGGAGTTCATCCCCTAGAGCCATTTCCGCTGGTGAATAGGAGCCCTCACCGCCACCCCCTCACCTGCACATGTCTCGCGGCGCGGACCCCGCCAAGCGCGCCATTGCCACTGCCAGCTGCAACGGAATCCACAGCGCCGTGCGGGAATCCTGGAGCTGCCGCCGCTGCTGCGTATGGCGGCCATACTCTGCTTCCAGAGCCTGCAATGGCCCAGGTGCCAGAAACATATAGCCGACCTGAGGACACAAATCGTAGCTTTTCTTTATGAACGTCTTTGTGACACCTGGCCTGCGCTCCCTACGGGCATACCTGGACCCCGCCGCTTCGGTTCGTACCTGGATCCCCCCCCTCTCCGGAATTAGGCCCATTACGACGACTGAAGAAAGCGCACGTAAGCTAATGTCGGAAGCTACGGAAGGTGTTCATTACGTCCTTCACGCGGGGTTCCGCCGTGTCTAGCCCCAGATCGCAGCCGACCGCACCTGCTAAGCCAGCCAACATGACCTCAAGGGTTTCGAGAGGCCGCACTGCAGGATGGGGTTCTCGTCACGTTCGCGGGCCATTCAACAATATCGCGTTCACACCAGCGAAGAGGTTTAGTTTCACTCTGGCACCGTTCCCTTCTTCCGCGCGTGAGACGCAAGCTTCACTCTGGGAAAAGCCATCCTCCATATTTTTTGTTGGATCCATAAAGTCCATATGGACTTCCATAAAGTCCATATGGACTTCCATAAAGTTACGTATGGAAGGCAACAATACCCAAATATAGCCATGAAAATTTTTTAATTATATATGTCCTATTAAGACAGATTGTGGAAAAATGTTTTTCTGTGACTTGGGGTAGTTAGGCTCCTGGTAGTCCAATACCTTCCATAATCCATTGTCCCCATTCCATTAAGTAAACTGCCTAGTGAAGCACACACATCCATGCACAAATTTGGCCATACCACTCGCAGCATGCATTTTGTTTTAAGCCATATGCCCCTCATAGTGACTTTACTATGATGTGATGTGGTACGACAGTACCTACCCCTGTTACTAAATTGTGATGTCGTACGGCAGTACCTACTGTTATTTCTGTTTGATTCTGGCCCACCTTGCCTTTGCACCTTCAGGAAACCCAAAGCTTACTTTGCATATTTTTCATCAATATCTTTGCTCTCAATGAAGGCCGCAACCCTGCCCAGCTGCTCAAGCTCCTGAACCACATCCTGCTGCACCCTCCATAGGAACATGATGCGTGCACTGGGCAGTCAGGAACCATGGCAACGTGTGGGTGGCCACATTACTTACAGTAGGATGTCCCAGTCCTCCTCCCCATTACCATCCTCGTGCCAAAACGATAAGGATGTTTACATCCCCGTCCCTAAACCCCCTGCCTGTCCCCATCAATATCCCCATCCCCGTCCGACTTCCGACTGACAGGCCACAATCCCTCCCCTCCATCCTCCCCTGTATGGAGTCGTTATCCCCTTATCTCCCCTTTTCCATGTTTTAATGGTTTAGTTGGGAGTATCGAACCAATTTAAATACCAGGCTGCAGTCCCGATCCCCACCCCTGCCTCCTCCCTATCCCCATCCCTGTCCCCATCTGAGCGTTTGTGCCAACCCTAGCCACAAACATGTATCCGTTGTCAATGAGCACGTCCGAAATGCAACTGATATTATGCAAAAATGCTGCAAGCTCCAATCCAGTGCTTGTGATTCAAACAGGTCCTGAGCTTCAAGATGAAGAACTTGGCTAAGCCCATAGAGCACCATGATGTGGTCTGTATCACTGTATCTCCTTAGCCTGCAGGGCATGCCGAAAAAACATTGAGGGATATCAGTAGCCATCGTTTTCCTTGTTCTTCTCCCCCGTTGTTTTCCTCCTCCATCATTTCCCTCCTTATTCCCGTCCGTATTCCCTTGTTATCCCCCCCCAATTATTCCCGTCAGTATCCCCCATTGTTTCCCCGTCGTTATTCCCGTCCTTGTCTTTATTCCCTTGTCGTTTCCCCCGTCATTTTCCGCCATTATCCCCGTCGTTATACCCCATCGTTATTCTCGTTTTCCCCCATCATTATTCCTATTGTTACTCCCATCCTTATTCCCCTGTCATCCCCCCCAATTATTCCCCGTCATTTCCCCCGTCGTTATACCCATCGTTATTCCCTTGTCGTTTTCCCCCATCGTTATTCTCATTAGTATACCCCGTCATTCTTCCGCCATTATCCCCGTCGCTTTCCCCCATCGTTATTCTCGTTTTCCCCCGTCGTTATTCCCATCATTATTCCCTCGTCGTTCCACCCCCTTATTCCCGTCCGTGTCCCCCATCGTTTCCCCCGTCATTGTTCTTGTCTGTATCCCCCGTCGTTTCCCCCGTCATTGTTCTTGTCTGTATCCCCCATCGTTTCCCCGTCAATATCCCCCATTGTTTCCCCCGTCGTTATTCCCATTAGTGTACCCCGTCATTTTCCGCCATTATCCCCGTCGTTTTCCCCCATCGTTATCCTCGTTTTCCCCCGTCGTTATTCCCATCATTATTCCCTCGTCGTCCCCCCCATTATTCCCGTCCGTATCCCCCATCATTTTACCCCGTCATTGTTCTTGTCTGTATCCCCCAGTCGTTTCCCCAGTCGTTTCCCTGTCATTGTCCCCGTCGTGGTATCCAGTATGATCCTAGTTGTTTTGCTCATCGTTATCACCCTTGTTGTCCCTGTCGCTATTCCCGTCAATATCCCAATTGTAATTCCCATCCTAATGGCCATTATTGTCCCCATCATGATCCTCGTTGTTTATTCATCATCATGCATGTCATTATTCCCGTTGTTATGTCCTTCCCTGTTTGCAGTCAAAGTCATCCCCCGTCCCTGTCCCCATCCCAGCAATATACAGCGTTGCCGCCAGCCTTAGTCCCAGCCCAACTTAACACCTACTATATGAGCACGTCCAGCATGCTACTGCTACCGTGCGAAAAGCTGCTAGCTCCAATCCTGTGCTTGTAATCCAAACAGGTCCTGAGCTTCGAACGTTGGCCTGCAGGGCATGGCGAAAAAAGGGATTCCCGGTGCCACAGCAGTGAACCATGATAATAGTACTCGTCATTGAAATGTCTGAAATTGAAATCCGCCGTCGTTCTTCCCGTCAGTATCCCCCGTCATTTTTCCGCCATTATCCCTATCGTTATACCCCATTCTTGTTATTCTCGTTGTTTTCCCCCGTCGTTATTCCTACCGTTACTCCCATCGTTATTCCCTTGTCATCCGCCCCAATTATTCCCCATCATTTCCCCCGTCGTTATACCCCCATCGTTATTCCCATCGTTATTACCTTGTCGTTTTCCCCCGTCGTTATTCCCAGTAGTATACCCCATTGTTTCCCCCGTCGTTATTCCCATTAGTGTACCCCGTCATTTTCCGCCATTATCCCCGTCGTTTTCCCCCATCGTTATCCTCGTTTTCCCCCGTCGTTATTCCCATCATTATTCCCTCGTCGTCCCCCCCATTATTCCCGTCCGTATCCCCCATCATTTTACCCCGTCATTGTTCTTGTCTGTATCCCCCAGTCGTTTCCCCAGTCGTTTCCCTGTCATTGTCCCCGTCGTGGTATCCAGTATGATCCTAGTTGTTTTGCTCATCGTTATCACCCTTGTTGTCCCTGTCGCTATTCCCATCATGATCCTTAGCTATTCCCGTCAATATCCCAATTGTAATTCCCATCCTAATGGCCATTATTGTCCCCATCATGATCCTCGTTCTTTATTCATCATCATGCATGTCATTATTCCCGTTGTTATGTCCTTCCCTGTTTGCAGTCAAAGTCATCCCCCGTCCCTGTCCCCATCCCAGCAATATACAGCGTTGCCGCCAGCCTTAGTCCCAGCCCAACTTAACACCTACTATATGAGCACGTCCAGCATGCTACTGCTACCGTGCGAAAAGCTGCTAGCTCCAATCCTGTGCTTGTAATCCAAACAGGTCCTGAGCTTCACACGTTGGCCTGCAGGGCATGGCGAAAAATGGGATTCCCGGCGCCACAGCAAACCACTATTATCAGTGAACCATGATAATAGTACTCGTCATTGAAATGTCTGTTCAAAATTACATAGACGGCAGATATGCACAAGCAAGGCCATTTTTTGTCATACAGCATTCATTTGGATGCGCAACCTCTTAAAAATCTTAAGCACATCCTTCATGAATGGTAGCTAGATTCATCATACCTTTCAGGAATGTTCCCCTTAAGCAGAATTGCCATCATTGACCGGGTGCTGCACCACCGGCGGCGACCTTGAGGTATAATGATTCTATACAATGTACTATCGGTCTGTGTGTACATTGCAATGTTTCCATTGCAAACAAAATAAACAGCGTCAATTTCGAGCAATTTGTCATTAAGAAAGCCAGGCGCTCACACATGTATAATGTCAACGAGCTAAACAAACATGTGTGGCCTTTTTACATTTATGTAAGTTATTGCCATGACAGCGCACTGCCTAGTGCGTGATGACAGTCTATGCAGTACAACGGTACTGCTGCACTGTCTACCTCGCTTTGTTGGCAAAAGGTTTAGTTGCTCAAAATCCGTATATGTCATGTATGTATATGTCATGCATGATAATTGTTAGTTTTAACATCTCCATGGACGTGCGATGGACACAGACAGTGACGTAGAGGAGTGGGGTGGGGTAGGGCCCGGAGATCCTAGCCCTAGCTCTCCGGTCATTAAAGGGTTTACCCTAAGAAGACGCGGAGTATGGATGTGCAACAAGTGCAGAGCTGAGGTGTTTCGTGTGCGCGACGCGCACCGTCACTTAAGAGCAAACCACTCTCGCTGTGCACCAGATGACTCTGAAGAAGACTGGGAAGGTGATGATATTTCCGCATGTTGTGATCTAATCTGGGCCTTGCACTATCCGTGCCGACGACGCCCTTGCCGTCTTCATTAATGGCTCATAGGAGACGATGTCCACCAGGACACGCCATCGCCAGTTGCATCTGGGTCAGAGGGTCATGATGGTGGTGATGGACACACGCCAGGCGATGGTACGGATGAGGTGGCACTTTGGACGGGACGTAGGCTAAGCTCGTCCTGGTCATGCGAGCTGTTGTGCATTTGATGTTGTTACCGAAATTGCAGGTCTTGGTGATGTCGACATGGAAGATCTGCCTGAAGATATTCCGCTCCCAGCAGACTTCGACTCAGATGATGAGATCTTCAGACCTGCAGGCGCGGTACATCCAGGACAGGGTGCGCATCTGGGTCCCCATAGCAATGACGGAATCGCTGACGCTGGTCTTCCAGAGGAGGTTGAGAACCTTGGCGCCGGCGACCTACCAGGTAAGCAAATTAGAAGCCAGACTCTACTGAGTTCCCAGGTAGGTGGTCAGTCGGGGGGTGGCGGAGTTGGGAAACCATCAGTAGTGCTCGAGCAGCAATGTTACTTTTTTAGGACTTGGCTGCATCGCTGTTACAATTGCAAACGAATGCATTATGCCCCGATGATAGTATTTGCTGCCTGCTGGCAAGGTTTCGTTTAGTGGATGTTTTTTGGTGTTCGTTTCTACCCGAGTAGGAGGCGATGATGGGGACGCCAGCAGCTCAGATGATGATGAAGTCGACATCCTTCACTTCGTTGCAGAGTTAGCTGCCGATGAGTGGGCGGAGCAGGGTCCTGCGGGGCATGTGGGCGCCACGGGTGAACCTGACACCCCCCGATCACCAGAGAGTGAGGATGGCGGTGTCCAGATCCGCACATGCGAATGTGGGTGTGATCTGCCGTACATCCGCCCACGTACATACGAATTCTTCAAGGCTCATCTTGACAAGCCGCTATGGGTATTTTATGACCCTGTGTTTCCCACACGACCGTTGTATAGCTGTCCTTGGACCCTTCGCCAAACCGTCAACGCACTCCTAGGCCACATTAAGGAGCATGGCCCGCGCCGTGAAGAGCTTGAGTCCGTTCTGCGGCTGTACTCGGCCACCCTTCCACCTCGCCACCTTTGTCCTGATTCCCTCTACATGCTGATTCGACTCACGGGGGCAAAACGCTGGGATGAGTATGAATACCACGTCTGCAGCAGTGCTGAGTGCACGGGCCATGTGTATGGCAAGGCTGAGGCGGCCCCTTCAGTGGAGTGCTGCCCCAAGTGCGCATTGCCCAGGTTCAAAATCGTCTCAATTGGTGGTGAGTTCTGACCTGATCAATGCCAGTTTTCTGTACTCATTTCCCGACCGCTTAAACATTGTCATAATTTCGGCCAGACGACAGGTGGTGGTGACATTGTTCTCCCCTGCCGTTCTCCCCCATCATTCTACCCAATCTTTATTTCCTTCCTTTTCCCCCATTTTACCCCGTCGTTCTCCCAGGTCGTTATTCCCATTGTTTTCCCCGTCGTTTTCCCCGTCCTTATTCCCTTGTCATTTCCCCCGTCGTTTTCCCCTGTCGTTTTCCTCCCTCGCTCGTTTTTCCCTGTCGTTTCCCCCTTCATTATTCACGTCGTTATTCTCATCGCTCTCCACCACTATAATCCCCCATCGTTCTCCCAGCCCGTCGTTTTCCCCCGTCATTATTCCCGTCATTAATCTGTTTTATTCCATATTAAGATTTCCATAATTTCGTTCTGGTGCAGGCAAGGACGTGCGCGAGCCATCCAACTGGTTTATTTACTTCGGCATTGAAGAGGTAATCCGGTCACAGTTCTTTGCCAATCCAGAGTTCTGTCGGCAGCGGGGCAAGTTTCGAGGCGCTGGTGCACCAGGATCATCCATGTGGAAAGGTGGGTGTAATTTTTCATGGTGCTTGCTCACACATTCGGCCATCTGTTGTCCAGGAATTGAAAAGATGGCTTCCTATGTGACAGGTGCGTGGGTCCAGCGGTTGCAGCAGTACAACAGTGGCATCGCCCTGAGCCCGGACAGCTCCATCTACGACATCGGCATTGATTGGATCACGCCGTACAACTCGACACAGCATAGCGTTGGGGTGATTTTCCTGCGCTGTGCTGATGTGAATCCGCGTGACAAGGGGAAGAGGTGGAATCAGCACGTCATTGGGATCATACCTGGTCCTAAAATGCCCGAAAACCTGTCTCCATACATGGAGCTCATCGTTCAGGACTTGCTGCGATTATGCCGGCAGGGAATGGTTGTAACAGAGGCGGCAACGGCGGCAGCAGCAGTGGTGACAGGGGATGCAGGTGCACAGATGGCAGCGGGTGTAGCCGCCGCCACAGTAGCAGGCACTGATCCAGGTGGTCCACCTTTTGCAGTGGCTACTGGGGACCCGGCAGCGGCTGCCGCTGTGGCAGCAGCCCAGGGTGTGCCGGCCAGGCGACGGCGGCGAGATGGCCCGGGTGGTGATGTTGCTGCCATTACGGCAGGTGCTGGCATGGTCCCTCCGATGCAAGTGGCAGGCGATGGTGCAGCTCCGGCTCACATGCCAGCAGCGGGTGTTGTGATGCAGGTGCCGGCTGTAGGTGCAGGCACTGCTCCAGTGATGGTTCAGGGGGCAGGCTCTGGGACTACTGGGACTGGAGCTGGGCGCACCTTCTTGCACCGAGTGTTTCTTGGTGTGGTGCTGTGCGACACCCCTGCTCGATGCAAGGTCTGCAACGGTAATGGCCAGAATTCATACTCTGGCGCCTGCACCTGGTGCCTTTTCCAAGGTTCCCTGAGAGCAAATACAGGACGTGGTGCGACAGTACGCTATTATGGCTATGTGCGGCCCGTCAGGCACGACATTGCCGACAGGTACGAGAAGTTTATATTGTCACAACGATCTGATGACAATCTTTATTTGGAGGTATTATTACCAATTCATACCTTTGTCCTTGAACCCTCCAACAGAGTCAGTGGGAGGTCATTTCGTGTCGGTGACGTTGCATTGGGGCTCACAGATGCCCTGCTACGGAGCCGGAGCAAACTTGCAAGGAAAGTCCTGTGGCTGCACCTTCACGGTGACCAGGCCGGCCGAAAGCTCACCAAGGCAGATTTCAAGGGGATGTGCCGAAGGCTCGGCTGCAAGGGCCCCAATCCATTCGACAGGTTGCCATATTGCGACCTGTCCTGCCTTTTTCCGGTTCCCATTGGGCATGCACTACTGTTTGGTGTCGTGAGTGACTTCGTGGACTTTCTTCTGCGCCCACTTAAAGACCTTCATGGTGACGACCCCAATTATGATCTTGCCACGACCCGTGATGCACGTCATCTGGTCGCTGCAAGGGGATCCTGTGTCCTGGTTACATCGGATTTTGGACGCCGTTACAAGTGCATTCTGGCCTACAGGTTTGTGCCGTTGATTACGTCCTTAACTTGTAACGAGGTGTGCACGGATGAAAGTGCTGTACCCCATAGCTCCCAATGACATGCGTTCAACACCCTATATTGGCACATCTGTTGCCTTGTATGTGCAGGGCAAGCTACCGCATGGAAGACTGGCTCCATTTCGTTGAGACATTCTCCTTGTATATCTTCAAGGGGGACGTTCTTCCGGAGCGGGTGCGGGGCCTGTGGTGGCTTCTCGTGGATGTGGTGTCTCATTACTTCAGGCCCCGTCCTGCTGATGAAACACATGAGCAGTTTCTTGCTGCATCAGGTGTTGCGGCTGACAAGTTGCTACAGTACGCAAAAGCCCTTGAGGAGCTCAAGGTGCCGGACAACATGTTCACCATCAACCTCCACATCTGTGTCTGCAGGTATCGGATCCTAGCATGTAGGGATGGGTGGTTTCATCTTGTGGGGCTTCGTGTCTTTTGAGCTTTTGTGATGTGCCACTGTGTATGTGGGGAACTGATACCTTACATGCACACTGTACAATATTGCATTAAAAACCAGGTAATGCAAACTGCAGCTTCCAGTTTTGGTTGCTCACTTAGTCGCCCTTGCCTACCGCTGCACGCAGGCTGCGCGAGCAGGAAGTCCAGCTGGGCTCGGCATCTGCATTTACCGACCTGCCTGTGGAGCGAGTGATGCAAGACATGAAGAGCGAAGGGGGGAGGAGGGTAGCGCAGGTGCCAGAGAAGCACTACGCTCAATGGCTGTGCATTGTGCGGCAAGCGGAGTCACTGACTGTACCTGACCCCTCCGGTGCAACATTAACCACAAACCAGCAGCTTGCAGCCTTCCTCAACCGGCGTACTGCAGACCACAGCGGGCCTCAGTACGACAGCAAGGGGGGCGTGGGTTACTGCATCGGGGTAGGCCACAACATTTGCAACGAGCTGGGGCGATTGCAGCAGGTTCGGCGTGCTGTGGGTGGCCTGATCCAATATTATGCCGAGTCCCTGCCAGCTGTGCAGTCTTGGGCTGTACCGAGTGGTGATGGCTACATTCCGAACGATGACCTGATCAACCAGGTGCTTCTGCCTGAGCCCCCCGGTAATCCCAAGGCGCGGTATTTCCTTCGTGCAGAAGCACCTGACGAGGTACAGTACTTCAGCGCAGAGTATGGCCGTCAGTTGAAACGGTGCTCTAACTGGGCACTGTACACCGCTGAAGAGCAGGAGCCCTCTGGGCGCCTTGTTACCCGCTCCTACGTGGCGTTCCTCAAGTACTTCGTCCACCTGCCTGTGTATGGGGATGGTGTAAGCACGCGGTTTGCTGTGGCAGATGTGTACTCAGCGGAGGTCCACAGCGGGAACCTCCTGGTCGTAAACATGGACCGTGCAAGGACGGGCCCGTCCGCTGGCAAATGGGAGATGTGGCACGACCTAGGTGTGCCGATACAGGAGCTGAAGGGGAAGTTCTGTGTTGCAGCGCCTAGTGGTGACCGCCGTGGCTACATGTACTTTATGCCGTATGCACACTATTCTGATCGTTGAGGGGCGACCTGAAGGGCGACCTAGGTGTGCCGATACAGGAGCTGAAGGGGAAGTTCGTATTGCTGCGCCTAGTGTTTACCGCCATGTACTTTATGCCGTATGTATGTACACTATTCTGATCGTTGAGGGGCGACCTAGGTGTGCCGATACAGGAGCTGAAGGGGAAGTTCTGTGTTGCTGCGCCTAGTGTTGACCCCCGTGGCTACATGTACTTTATGCCGTATGCACACTATTATGATCGTTAAGGACAACTATTTTGCCAGCAAGTTTCAGTCGGGGTGCTATGTTGCATATCAGCATGTTTATTTGAGTTTCTTGATGCTGGGTCATTGGTCTCACTGTGCAGTGCATGGCATTGCATCCGTGCAGGGACTGTTGGCTTAATTAATGGTTGGGTACCCTATTCTGTGCCATACTTGCCACGCCTGACCTGGGTGCGTGCGTGTAGCCAGGCAGGTGTGAACTGTATAGGTGTGATTGCCTGTGGTTCCAGCCAGGGCCATCCATTATTGATATAAAATGTTGTTATGTCTTAGAAGGTTAGGGCAATAGCTTCTGGATGGCCTTACTTGCTTTGCCTGTACGGCACGTTTCCAACTGGTAGAAATCTATGATGCGAGCCTTAATTCTTATATTGTCAGATATCGACTCATAATTCAATTATCATATTTTTCAATGTAGGCCCTCATGCGCACTCATACATCAGTCGCGCTATCTTTGACCAACAGCACTAGCCACACTTGAAGTATGGAGGATGACACATTCCCTGCAGGCATATTCCTTAACATAAAACATTCAACTGGTGGTGCTAATAGGATACCCAGCGAGCGTGATGTAGAGATTCCTATGCAAGTTGAGTGGACTGCCCAGTCGCTCGAAAACTCCATCTTGCGTGGCAGGCCTACAGGAACTGTAGTCTTTGGTGGACAAGGTGAGGTTTATAACATGTACTTGGTCGTGGCATGCTCTTTGACTCCGCAAGTGCTACTTCATTTAACAATTGACTGCTCGTGTCTGCAGCCGGCAACACTGTCGGGGCAGACTCCATTGCACTGGTTGCCTTGGCTTTTAAATGTACATTCCAGCAGGGATTCCGGACGACAGAAGAGGCGGAGAAGGCACGCAGGCGCTTTATTGCACGGTATCAGCCATGAGGTGATGTTTCGTTCTCATCAGACTTCCTCGCAATCATCTGGACCTTCTATTGTTTTGAGGCAGAAGGCACACGAAGCGAGCTTCCAACTGTGGGGACGGAGCTTTCTGCTCATGATGGGTGCGTTATGAATATTTTGATGTTTTTTCTGGGGAAGATTCTCCCCAGCGAAGAACAGGGAAGTTGTCATGTCATCTGGTTGGGCGAATGCAAGCAGAGAGGCTTTGATGGTTGGGGATAGGCTTGATGTTTGGACGAACTCTCTCCTGCATACATTTACTTGCCAGATGCTTTCGACATTGGCTTTAACAAGCACGCATTTTTTATGTGTTGCAATCTCTTAGAAGGATCCTTTTTTCCTTGTGACATAGCGCCTCCTAACTTCCCCACAGAGCAGCCCGACACGTTGCGCAGCACACTGCAGTGGTACCAGGGGCTCAGCAGGCTGCTCCTTCCACTGGCCCAGCAGCTGTGGCACCATCTGGCGGACGTACGGAGACTACTACTCGTACGGAGATAACCGCCCACACCGTCATCACCGTTGGTGCATCCTTCAGCGTTAAAGACTTGAAGGCGGCATATGATGTGCTGGGTGCGAGTGGCCAGAAGCAGGAGGTGATTGCAGCAGCCAAGTTGGCTGAGTCAGCCTGCCGTGCCGCCTTCAATGACCTTAGGCGCCGCTGTAAGTGAAACCATATATTTCACCATCGTCCCCCTCCTTTTCACTGTAATTATTATCCTGATCATAGTCCCTGTCATTACATACCCCGTCGTTACCAGTGTCCTTATCCCCGCCATTATCACCATCGTTTTCCCCATCCCTGTCCATCGTCTTTTCCCCCCATCATTTTCACCATATCCTTCTTCATGTGAATGCTGCTGTGTGTCTTTATTCATCATCACTGTTCCCTCAGATGGTGCTGCTGTTTGGCCACGCGACATGAGCAGCCAGAACGCAGACTTGTTGCTTGTCAAGCAGCTTGGTGATGCACGCACACACGTTTACACAGACCTCGTTACAGGTGAGTTCAAGACATGGGGTGAGGCTGCACGTTGCGTGAGACCTTTGTCATGTCGTATAATGTAACTACCAGAGAAACCAGGCATAATGACACTCTTTTAATAACTACGCTAGCACCCTTCTTGTGTGCAACCCGCTGCATTGAATGGTTGTAGGACTCGTCACATATGCTGTCCTGACAGGAACGCCTGCAGGCGACCTGCCACACTACACGGAAGTGTTTGGCACCCGATCGTCACCACGGAGAATGGACTTCAATCTGGACCTGTATGGCGTACTAGAGGCAGCTGTCAAGCGGCACGACTTCCTGGAGAAAGATCGGGCTGCCAGGCATGGGAAAGCGGGGTCCTTTTTCACACTGGGAGGACTGGAGCGATCCCTTGACGACCTGAGGATGAACATTCGGAAGTAGGTGGGGTGATTTTCCCTGCGTGACCAACCCCTCGGCTCATCATACGGCTCTTTCTCCCTCCTATTTGTTATTGTACTGGGGTTGTTTTATTTTCCAAAACTGCCATCATAACTACCGTTATAACTGCCGTCATAACTACCGTTACAACTACCATCATAACTACCGTTATAACTTCCGTTATAACTGCCATCATGGTTCAAGTAAATTGTGCCATTGTGCTTGACCCTAACAGGTTCCCAGCCAACACCAAGTCCAATGAGAGTGGTCCTGTTAAGGGGGTCAATGACCCCAAGAAGGCCCCCGTGAAAGTGGCATCATTTATTGAGGGCCTCAAATTACAATGCAGGGCGGGGTCCTCAGTGCTGACAGGGTTCTCTGTTGTGGGTGGCTCCGAAAGCCAACGTGAGCGAGCCATAAACAGCCTGAAAAGCAAGCTGGTGGCCTACAAAGCCCGTCTGACACAGCCGCATGATGCTATGAAGCGGGCGTCTCTTGATGAGCATGCCTTCCTCGAGGGTGTCCACACCCACCTCCAGTACGTGATCGAGAACTTCCTGTTCAGCGCTGATTCTAAGGGATCTTTCCCAATTGACGTGCTGACGAAGTGCCCTGTCACTGGGAATGGCGTGCTCAGTGGCATGCAGAAGCGCCGGGGGATGTACCTGGAGTATGGAGGGAGACTGGCGCGGCGCTGCAAGCGTGACTCTGCAGCTCCCATCGGTTTGCTTCTGGCTCTTGGTGCATGCGACACATACATCATGGCAGGCCGGCTCATCGACGAGTACAATGCCACACGGGCAAGGGACAATGGTATGTGGTGAAACACATGGGTTTTTGGATGCGTGACAATGTGCATGCTAGTTGTATATGTATAGGCATAGTCATCCAGGGTGAAATGTGTATTTCATATGTATCCGTACTGACCAGATGTACCATATATACTGTATGCTAATTTCAAATTGGATTTGTGTCGTACACTGGACAATAATGCCATCGCTAGCCATCCCACACCGTGGGTCACACATGCGATTGTACCAACTTAGCATAGTAATTTTGGAATTGATTTGAAAATCGTCCGTCGCAAAATTCCTATACATGTTAATGACGATGGGCAATATTGAACCACACGACCACAGGGCCGCCTCTGGCTGGCAGTGTAACAGCAGCCAGCCGCATGTTCTTTGGGCTGGGGCCAGAGCGCGAACGTGCAGCTACGCAGCTTGCAGCTGATGAGCGCCAGGTACCAGTAAACCAGGAGCAGGCCAATGCAGGGGCCGCAGTCATGCCTCTGGACAGGACTGCAGCTGCATTGGTCCAAGAGGTTGCCACGGCGTTGCCTGATGAAGGGGAGCTTCGGCCTGCAAGGCCGCTGCTGGCAACAGCTCGTGAGCTTCACCGGACAGCCAGTCAGGTCGGCAACTCGCCTGCACTCATGGTGAGAAACCCTTCATTTTGTTAGACACGTATGTTGACCTGTTGGATATGTAAGTGAACTTAGTTTCAACCACATAATGGCTCCAGGTTTTTATCATCCTGTGGCCAATTAAAATGACTGGCATACCCACTCTCGCTCTATATACACCTACTGCCATTTCACTCCTTGTGCAATTAACTGAGCTAGACACACGCTGCAATGCTATAAAGAGCACTTTAAATTATTCACGCCGTGCATTGCATATGTCTGTAGGATCAGGGGCCGACGCAACAACAGGGCGAGCTACAAGTTGCCGCCGGTGCAACTGTGGAGCCGGACCAGACAGGTGAAGACACCCCATTGGCCGCGCATGGTGCTGGTGCCAACATGGGCACGTATGACGAGGTAGGTTTTGATGTGGTATTTCGCGCGGATTGGACACATCTGTATTGTTTTTTCGGAACGAAGTACTGCATGTCGGGACGTACAAATCCACTCAGGCGTAGTGTAGCTGACGTACGCCTTCAGCTGCATCCTGATAATGAATACAAGGGCCAGTCCATGAAATGGCGGCATGCATGTACCATGGCAGGTCGTGACCCCAGGCCGTTTTGGTCGCTATACCTACCAGCAACCCAATTGGGATTCCCTTACCTGATTATGGCGTTGTACCTATCTTTGGATGCACTTCTAGCAGGAGGCCAGTGAAGACAACATGGACCCAGCTGAGAAAGCCTGGCTTACAGCACCATTACCGAATCCAACATTGCGCGCTGGGAAGCCCAAACAGCGCCGACAACGTGATGATGATGATGACGATATGGGGGCTGGCGGGGGGAGAAAGAAGCAACGCAGGGAAAGTGGTGGCCGAGCGCGTGGTAGGGGGGCATCAACTGGACGGCGGGGCATGCGTCGGGCAGCAAGTAACCGCCGCCGTACAGGGGATGACGCAGAGGAGGAGGAGGAGGAGGAGGAGGAGGAGGGGGAGGCGGCAAGTGGGGACACCTCCGCAAGTAGCAGCGATATGGCACGATCATCGGGGGTTTCAAGTGGCACGGGAAGCAGTGGGGGCCATGCACATCAACCGGAAATGAGGTCGTCACGCCGGGGTACCCGAGGGGCGCTGCCTCCTGTGACAGCACGTACGAAGCAGGCTGTTTGCGGCAAGCAGGGCACAAGTAGCCGGCGCCCCAGAGGGAGCAGGGGTGGGCGTTAGTGCAGAGAAAATGGCACGTACATGCCTATCCTTCTTTTGCTTGAACCGTGGTGTATGTATGACGAGTATTAGATTTGTTCTGACTCCGACATTGGTTTTCTTACTTGTGGCAGTGTGGATTGCGGTTACTTGCATGGATTGCGGTAACTCTGTGTCTAGTCTTCAAAGAAGTGGCGGACATGTGCAAGTATGCGACAATAACCTTTACTTGCAGCAGTATGTATTTAGATAGTTACAAAATAGAGACCATCATTAGGTAACCATAGATAGGTACAACGTTAGTTAGTTGGTTAGCTAGGAAGCTAGATAGGTGGGCAGAGATACCCTAGATACCCAATCTACACATCATGCATAGCATAGTAATGGTAGGTTCGATAGATGATGCCTAATAATATGATAGGACATGACGCTAATGACAGGCCATGAAGCCGAATAATCACCGAATTTGGAATGCGAAATGGTCGCTTCCATTTGTACCCTCCATGCCAGCCATTGTAACTTTCCATAAAATGCCGTTTCCATTCCATAAAATGCCTTCCATAAAATACCTTCCATAACCTGGTGGCAGGCTTATGGATTCCATACCAAAATAATATGGAGGCCATTTTATGGAAAAGGACGATAAATTTTATGGAAGCCGGGACCCCCCATTTTCCCAGAGTGCTTTAGATTCCAGCTCCCCGAAAGGATAAAACGACTTATAAAACGCAATCCTAGGATGCGCTAATATCGTGGATGAAAGTGCTTCTCCATTCATCACTGGCAGTTAGGTGCCGTACGTATGTAAGACGTACAGCCTCGCTCGGAACCTATCTAAAGCGCCCACTATGCGCCAAGTCCTGTGCAATACAACAACTTTTTGTTGAACGTATAGCTTATCCCTGAACATCCGTTTTCCGGATAAGTGCGCTTACCAGCTCCACGGCTAGTAATTTCTTTCCTAACTTGTCAGGGTTTCGGCGGCATCTCTTTCTCGGTGAGCGAATGGACGCAATTGCATGTTCTTTTGCCGCCTGGCTCTATTTGTGCTGCCCGTCCAAGTGTGCACGGGTACCGGGTACACTTTGTTGGGCTGCTGTTCGCGGTGAGAACATTTGTCGCTGCTCACACTGCTAATTTCCTCTATTGCATATTTGTATCGTAGGCTGTTGATTTCCAGGCGCTTCGCAGCCTATAAAGCCAATAGCCAACATTGCCGATCGAGTGTTCCAAGTCATCCATTTTTGAGGTACGTGACATCAAATCAAAGGCGGTTAGATCTTTGATGTAGCTTTATTGGCTGCTAGTGGTTGCCCCAGGCCGGTGTGCGTCCTGCGAACGAAGCAACCCAGGCGCGGGAGCGAGGTTTTGTTGTTGTTCGCCTGGGTCGTTCTTATTTATGTCGCAAGCTCGATTGCAGAGGAATGTTACGATATCGATGTGTATTAGATACGGCTCCGAGTGTGGAACGATGGGACCAGCAGACCTTCGTCTCTGCCTGCCATCGAGCTCATCATAAAGCCAAACCTCGCCATAGCCGAAAACATGATATGTTTCAAGGCTTGACGACTTACGATGAATGCAATATTTTTTCACTTGTTGTAGGTCGTTGAATTTCTGGTGCTTCAAAGCCGAAAGGAGCCAACGGACCAAGTTTTCTTTTTTGGCAAATCTTCCGTCTTGAGGTACGTAAACAAAAGCGACTGCACTCTTGTGGATGGTTTTAGGTTCGGTATGGGCGGCTGCTCTCAAGCGGCTGGAAGCCGGGATGCGCGCGTACGGGCAAGTCGTGGCCAGAGCGGCATCTTACTTGCTCAGCTTCTCGTTCCAACTGCATGTTTCCCCAAGCACTTGCATTGTATTGCACTTTGGGCTTCTGCTCTTAATAATGTGCAAAAGCTGCGGGTTGTTAGGATAGATGCCAATTATATATTGCCCGGGCGACGTGGCTTTTGGGGTGCCGTGTGTGTATGTTGGGATCCCACCCACGCACGCGCTATCCATGTGAGGCATGTGGGGTATGCGCCATCATCAGTGCCATGCAGATCCTGTCCCCTGACGGCAACAGATAGTGCGTGACGAGCGCATAGCACAATAATGCAACGCGCCTAATATATAAGTGTTTGTTGGGGAGGATGATGAGTGCGACATGGGTCACATGTGTGATGATGTGCTTGTGTGTGACTTCTATTTTTGTTCCCCGATCACGCCTCAGGCCATTATCCTTCATTCTCTCTGCTGCTTCACTTCCGTCTCCCTCCCTTGTGTATAAATGCTGCCTGCTGCCTGTATGTTGATATCAAATCCGCTTCTCCGCCGTTCTTCCTCTCATCTTATTGTCGTGTCTTTCCCCGCATCTCATCAGGAAATGGCTCCTTTGCGTGTGAAGTCCACGATCCCAATGGGCCCACAGAAGATCAAGAACATGGCTTACAAGGCGAAGGTAAGAGGAAATGGAGGGACGCATGGGTACGTCGACTGGGTTGGGAGAAGGCAAGGTGAACCAGAGGAGGGAGCCTGCTGAGTACGGCGGGGCTTTTAGGTTCTCTGAGGGGTGCACGTTTAACGCCGCACGCTGTCGTCTGCACCCCCCCTTTGTACGCACCCGCCTTCGTTATCATACGGCCATCCATGCATGCGCTCTGTCGTCTCATTCCGTGCATTCGCACCCCCGCTGGCTTGGCCGCTCCATTCCTCCGCTGCCCCCTCATATATCTGTATTAAGGTCGAGTTGCCATGGTGCCAGCGGCACATCACCTCAGCGTGGAGCTTCAGTCGAGGTTGGAGGGTGAAGTGGAGACGTTGAAGAGGGTCAATGCGACCCTGCAGGCAACCGGCGAGGAGGCGCTTGCGGCAGCAGACCATCGGACCGGGGTGCTTCAGCAGCAGGTGGCAGCACTGCAGCAGCAGATGCAGCAGCAGATGCAGCACGCGGAGTCCAACGTGCAGGTGGTCGTGGCGGAATATGAACGGCGGATGTCGGCCCTGACGACCGCCGTACAGGTCACCAAGCAGGAGCTAATGCAACGGCAGGTGAGCCCTTGTGAGGTGCATTTGCATTTGCACGGGTGTCATTATTTGGCAAGGATATAGCGAAATTACATGTACATATACATACAGACACACGTCCATATAAATATTTTATTTATTTGCTCGATAGGTGCACTGGTGGAGCTGTGTAATAAACGTGCGTCGATGCATGTATGTCGTCGTCCTTGCTTGCCGCAGGTCAAGGTAAAGGACCTGACTGGTGTGGTGGCCCGTGAGCAGGCCCGTGCCAACACCGCCAGGGCGGAGGCTGCAGATGCACAATCCAAGCTGAACGCGTCGTTATTGGCGACGAGGCAGTTGGAGCGCAAGCTGCAGGCTGTGGTGGCGTTGGCCCGCAACGCTACTGCGAAGTCCGCAAGGCTTACCGCGGAGCTCGAGAGGGCGAATGCAAAGATCGAGGATCTGCAGAAAAGGAGCTGCCACGATTCGAACGTGAGACGATAGATTGCAGGTCATGAGATATGTACGCACGTCACCTTGCATGATGATGCAGTCAAGCGGACAGGTTCTTGCACACACCTGCGCGCGTATCATGTGTAGCTCACCAATCATACACGTCCATGTGCTCATCGATGTACGTACATGTACGTATGGAAAGCA
>BNCP01000047.1:0-297500 GCA_019650235.1 Volvox reticuliferus
CTTGGGCGGTGCAGGGCATACGCCGCCAAGCCAGGGTACGCGCATGACGCGGCACGGCGCCTGTGCACATGATGTCAGCGCGTAAGATGTCCACGTTGGGATGTCCACCCAAGCACGAAGCGCGGATTGGTCCTCCGAACACTGCTCCGAACAGACGGCACACACCCGGGAAGGCATGCGCCGACGCAGCGCGGCGGCCATGCTGGAAGCAAGCTGCAGGTGTTTCTCATATGGTACCTGCCGCTCCACCGGAAGTTGACCGCCAGGCAAATCCTGCACGCGCCCTTCCGGAAGCACCCCAAGAAAATCAGGCGGTGCAGGGTGCTGGCCCTCGTGCAAGCAGGGAAATCGCATGAGGTCCCGCAAACGGTCAAGCAAGCTACCTTGCGGAAGCCGTATCCCACGGACCTGCGTGTGTGCGACCTCTGCAGCCCTGCGAGCAGCCGCTCGCGCAGCAGTGTTGCGCCGCTGCTCCGCAGCCCTGCACTCTGGGTCTCGACGGGCAGCCGCTCGTGCAGCGGTGTCACGCCGCTGCTCCGCAGCCCTGCGCTCTGGATCTTGACGGACAGCCGCTCGCGCAGCGGTGTTACGCCGCTGCTCCGCAGCCCCGCGCTCCGGATCGAAACGAGCATCCCGCATCCGTGCTGCATCCGCGCTGAGCTGCACGCTCGACGCACTCGGCCCTCTGAAATGGAAACCGCCGGCCAGTGTACCCAGACGCTCGCGACTACGCACAGGTGCTGCACAGGCCGAAGCGGCAACCGCGCCGAGGTCCGCGCTTAACGGACGAAATCCTGCAGGGAGAAAGCCGCCAGGCAACATACCCAGGCGCTCGCGACCGCGAGCCCCAGCCCGCCCGGGTGAATCATTTGTTCGGTCCGTCATAACCGGTCCGCCACAATACCACGCACGGAGGAGAGCAAGATGTCCACGAGGTACAATCCTCCAACAACGAGCCGACGCCTGTAAAGAGCCCAACTCCACGAAAGGCCGTGCAGTCGGCGACCCCGTTAAGAGAACTAAATCGGTTAAGAGAAATAAATCGGACGGATGTATATATATCCGCGATGCAAATGATACCTGGGACGAGCCGACGCACGCAAAGAAGGCCGTACGTCCTTCAAAAAGCCACACATTTCACGCAAACAACGTTGGACGGCGTTGGAACGACCGCCTCATCCAACGCCGGAAGGTTCGAGTATGGCTATCAAGTATATGGGTATATATATAATACATATATATATATATTATATTAATACACAGCGAATCGCGCACCCGGAGATGCATCGAGTCGCGCCGCGATCGCTCAGCGAGAACCATCCGGTGACCAGTGACGACCGGAATCGAACCCGCGACCTCGCCTTTTACGCCGCGATGTCTTAAGCGCGCGCGGAGCTCCGAAACCCGAGAACGACAGCCCGAAAAACGCGAGTTTCCAGAAAATCCCGAATGGACAGACGGACAACGAAATCGGGGTAAGGTCTCCGTTCCGACGACGGAACGACTATCGTCGTTCACGTCTATGTCGGAACTACGACGACAAGGACCCCCCCCCCAAAAAAACGGCCTAAGGTCTCCGTTCCGACGACGGAACGACTAACGTCGTTCACGTCTAACGTCGGAACTACGACGACAAGCGCCCCAAAAACGGCCTAAGGTCTCCGTTCCGACGACGGAACGACTATCGTTGTTCACGTCTATGTCGGAACTACGACGACGGACAAGCGCCCCAAAAACGGCCTAAGGTCTCCGTTCCGACGACGGAACGACTAACGTCGTTCACGTCTTACGTCGGAACTACGACGACTAGACGCGGGCTGTCCGCCCGCGAGGGGGGCCGTAGTTCCCCGTCCCCGCGGAGGGATGGGCGGAGGTGAGGGCATGCGTGCCGAATGGAAGGGGTAATATAAGAATGCAGAGGGATGCAATGCTGTTCACCAGCGTGGGAGTCGAACCCACGAGCGCGCGGATTGCACTCAGCCGTGCAAGTGTGTCGTCATACAGCTAGGTGGCTGTTTGACGCTGGCATTTAACGCCATCCAGTGGCGGCAACTCCATTCACGCAACTGCATTTGGTGCAATGGGACTGACCTACTGCTGGAGGGCCGTGACGAAGGTGGTCCGGCCCTCCGTGCTGGTGGTGACGGTGCCGGTGATGGCGAAGGAGTCGTAGGCGGTGTACGCGACCCGGTCATTGTCGTCCGCGAAGTTTGCGTCAGCGAAGAAGTCCGTGTAGTTGGGCAGCTGTTGTAAGACGCTGGTGCTGTCCGTGCAGACGGGATACTTGCTATTGCCGACGCTGAGGACGAGTGGTATGACAGGCCGGGAACCGACCATCGTGATGGAGCTGGGATTCGGGGAGAGGCTGGCCGCGGCGTGTGTCCCATCCGACGGTAGGACAACGGCGGTCCGGTCACGTTGCTCCCACGCGATCATCATGTCGTTGGTGTCGGCGCGGCTGTCGGTGGCCGCAGTGGTCTGCTGGGTAGCTGCCCGGAAGGTCTGCACCCGTCTGGGAGGGCGTTTGCCCGGGGCAGCTGCTGCCGCCACTAGCGCTCCGTTAAGGAAGATGCTGTTGTTGTACTGAGTATTCGACGGCGCGGTGATTTTGGCGGCGTAGATGTACAGCGGCGTGTTGTCGTCAGCCGCCGCTTGCAGCTGGGCAATGAAGTTGTCGGGCGCGGATTGTTTGACCGCCAGCTCCACGCATCCGAGGTCGGGGCTGTCGGGGTTGCCACACGCGACCCATGCGTTGAACTTGCGGAAGGGTCCGCCGCGGAACAGCTTGCCGTGTGGGACGACCAGGAGGGCGCTGCCGTCGGCCGGGTACTTGTCCTCGGCGTCCGCTTTATCGGTTGCCGCGTTGTATGTCGGATAACGCAGCTTGGCGGTGTACAGCATCGGGAGGACGGAGGTGCTGGTCACGAAAATTTGAGTCGCCGGGGTGACCTTGTATTGGCCCAGCGTCGGCCCGGCGAAGCGGGAGGTGACGAAGGCGGGCAGGGCAGCTGGCTCCACGTTCGTAAACGTGACGGTCCGTGCAAAGGCGTGGTTGGTCTCTAGGTCGGCCAGGGCGCGGTTATCGAGCTGCAGGATAATGATGCCCTGTCCGACTGTGTTCACGCCTGCGACGAAGCTGCCGTTTCGGTTGGGTGCGCCGGCAAAGAGCCGGTCCTCGTCCTTAGTCACCGGGCCGGCGGTGAAGGTGACGTGGCAGGTGACGGTTCGCGACCTACGGATTGGGTCGTTAGTCGCATGTTAGTCCTCCCGAATATATATTCATCCTTAAAGATAGCCTATAGCTATAACCAGGGCGCTCACGTGGACGCGGAGGCAGCGTCGGTGGGGCTGCCGAAGGTGGACGTGCTGCTTGTAGACGCTGCCGGTGTGAGTCGTTGGCGTTTTGGGTCTGGCGATTCCATTTGGGACGGGAAGGGACGGTGTAAGGTGGCGCAGTTTTGTTACAGGATAGTAAGAACAGGTGGACAAGAGATGTTAAGGTAGAGTACAAGTTATGGGGAGTTCCGTGTGTTTAACGGTGTGCAACGCTGTACAGCGCTGTATAACGCTGTACAAGGTTGGCAATCTTGTGTTCAAATCCGTGTCATCAACCCACGGGTCACCGTGGTCGGACGTGCGGTCCACTTGCCGCGTGCGGCAACCCCGACGGCCCCGACCTCGGATGCGTGGAGCTGGCGGTCAAACAATCCGCGCCCGACAACTTCGTTGCCCAGCTGCAAGCGGCGGCTGGTGAGAACACGCCGCTGTACATCTACGCCGCCAAAATCACCGCGCCGTCGAGCAGTGCATTGCGACCCTCAACCGTGAAATCCCGGTTCGTTGTGTCAGGTGGTGGTGGATGCGGTAGTCCGGTGTCGGGCGTGCTCCTACGGACATCGCCGCATGCAGGCAACGCACGTCGCACATATGTTGAGAGACGCAGGGACGGTGGTGTGGTCCGTTCGTCAGGTGTGGCATAGAGCGGGCACAGGAGGCGGGAAGGTGTGTTACCGGTACCCGTGTCACTTCGGTGCTCGCCTGGAGTCCCCAAGATGCTGCTGGGCCGCTACAACACACTTGACCACGGCCGTCTCCTGTGCTCATTCTCTGCCCCACAGACCACACCGTCGTCCCTGCGTCTCTCAACACCTGTCCGACCTGCGTTGCCTGCATGCGGCAGATGTGTCGTAATGCCGACGTCCGGCACATATCTATACCTACACCTACGGCTGAAGCGCTACCTGGTCCAATCCAGGGTTCTTCAAGGGGGTAGCTGTTTGTTCCGGGGTTCCCCGCAGCCCTGAAAACTCTTTTCCGGGAGGGCCCCCGGAACTCTACCTAGTTACGCCCTAAAACGTTCCGGGGGGCCCCGGAACCTGCACAAAACTTTCTCGGGACACAAAACACTCGTGTTTATTACATGGTAAATATTTTTCCAGCAAAGAAAATTTTCATACCTTCTGTTGTAGTAAAATAAAGAAACACATTAAATTGTTTTTCTGACAGCTGTCGGTTTTTGCTACCCATATACCCACGGCAGTACCCGGCATCAGCAGCTTATGAACTAACACAGATACCAGCTTCCCTAGCTCTCTTAATCTGCTTCATTCTCTTCCTCTCCATCCGAGATATACTTTGTATTTTGCTTGCTTTAAGCTAACACTCGTTGGCTTGAGAAACTTAGGAATTTGCTTGGCTGGCTTTACCCAAATTAGCTTATGATTTCTCCTTAGCTAATAAAAATGCAATGTATTTTTTGCTTTTCCTAAGCGTCAAGCTGTCAAGCATGCATCAGTAATCCCCGGAACATGGCCTTGCTTTAAGAAAATTTTCTCCGGGTACACCCGGAAAGGAGCCTTTTTCTTCACGGGGCACTTTTTGTCTGCCCCCGGAAAGCAGCACTTCACACGTCATGAAATTCCCGGGGATCCCCGGAGCAGACCCAACACTTTTACGGGCGTTTTCCTAAAATTCTAAAAATTTCCGGGCCCCGTCCGGGGTGAAGAACCCTGGTCCAATCGTGGCGCCAACCCTCCCAAGCGCGGTGCCCACGCCAGCCTTCAGGTAGGATCCACTCCCCGGAGCACGTAGGAAAAGCACCACGGATCCACACCTCCCACCCCACCATCCTACGGACCCCCCTTCTCCGCGCCTCCTGCCCTCGCTATTGCCGCCGCCGCCGTGCAGTTCTCTGCCAAGTCCGCCACTTCCATCACCACTGCCGCCGTCGCTGCCGCCGCCCTGTCCTTCGCCACCGTCGCCTCCGTTGCAAAACCCCCACCCCCGTCGCCGTATCACGTGGCGGTGGGTGCGGTAGTCCAACGCTCCTCTAGGTGCCGGGCATACTCGTACTCGGTCGCATAGCGTTCGCGGGTTGCGGTCGCGCGGCGGTCGAGGAGGCGCAGCTCGGCCGCCAGGTCGGGATCCAGCTTCGTTGCTGCCAGAAACTGCTGGACAACTCGTCTCCGCTCGTCGGGTGTCGTAGAGAGCGGGCGTAGGAGGCGGATGTGGTTGAGTGTCTTGTACCGTGTCAGCAGCACATACACGGTTGCGCGCTTCAGGCCACCAGGTGGGACGGAGAGGTCCGCAACCCAGCATTCTTCCTTGAAGCTGCGGCCCTGTACGAAGTAGTCGGTCACGGCGTAGTAGTCACCCAGCGGCACGTTGACGCGACGCACGTTCTTGGTGGCGGTGCCGGTGTTGACAGCAGGTACGGTGACATTGGCTGCTGGTGAGGGGCGTGGTACGACAGTGAAGGTACCACCCTTGGATGCGAAGTCCGCCAAGTCCGCTAGCACCGTATCGGGCGCGTGCCCTTTGATGGGACGGACCATGACGGCTGCGGGTAGGTAGTGAAGGCGCCAGTACGGACCGTGGCCGTCGTCGGGCGGTTCACGGCTGTCGGTGAGCAGGCCGCACGCCTCGACTTCATTGTTGTGGCAGGCGCCGGCGTCGGCGGCGACGGTGTCGAGTAGCGTGTAGCGTGCTCCTTCGTAGTACCAAGTGTCGGCGGTTGTGTGGTCGAAGGCGGCGTCTTTGACTCGCATCGCGACAGTCTTCTCGACGTGCGAGAGTGGCGGCTGCTGGGCTGTGCCGTGTTGGCGGACCGGGACGTGGTCCGCGTTCCAGCTGACCAACCGTGCACCCTTGCGGCGCGCCTGGAGCATGAGGAGCCGTGTGTTGAGGGCGTGCCTGGGCTCGTTGCGTTGCAACACCACGCGGGGCTCGAGGTCCGTGAGGTCCGATAGGTCGGTGATGACACGCTGGTTGAGCGTGTCTATCAGTGCCGCCATGCGCGCTTCAGTGGGTTCACCGCCGCCGAACATGGTCGCGAACTGGGTGAGCTGCTGACCGGACGGGCTGTTGTCTTGCCGTTGCTGCTTTTGCAGCATGAACACGACGCTGCCGAGCTGCCGGTACAGCTGGAAGCCGTCATGCAGGCGGGCGTGCGTCTGTGGTACGGGTTGGCGAGGGCGACGCGTGGTCAGTGTCGCGGTTGCTGTTGTGCTCGTCGTCACCACTGCTGCCGGCGTTGCTGCCGTCCGCACGGTCACCTTCGTCTTCACCAGCTGAGGCTGGCCGGCGCCAGGTGGTCGGTGCCGATGGACTGAAGTTGGGGTTCCGCTCGACGTCGGCCGCGAAGCGGTATGGTGGCGAGCCGCCTGGTTGAGGATGCTGTAGCAGGTCGCCGATTCCGCCAGCGGCGCGGCCGGACAGGACACGGGTGCTCGGGTGGGTGGGCCCAAGATGTGGCGGAGGCGGTACGTTGGCCGTGCAGGAGTGGCTGATGGCGCCGAGGTGCTCATGGCTCTGCATGCCGATTTCGTCGATGAAGACAGCTCCATCACCGACGTTGCGTTTGACCTACGGAAGGTGGGGGGGAGCGTGCGGAGAAGGGGGGTGCGTAGGATGCTGGGGTGGGAGGTGTGGATCCGTGGTATGGTTTTCCTACGTGCTCCGGGGAGTGGATCCTACCTGAAGGCTGGCGTGGGCACCGCGCTTGGGAAGGTTGGCGCCACGTGAGCCGCCTTGGCTGGCAGAGATGCCGAACATCGAGTGGGTCGACAGGCTGCGGTGCACTGGGGTGTTGAAGGCGATCGCGGCGGCCCAGGAGTATGCGCACGTGGCGGCCCAGTCGGGGCTGTCATGCTGGTACGTGTACCACAACAGCGCGTGCACGAACCGTGTCTTGCCCGTGCCCGGGGGACCCATGATGAGCATCTGTGGCGGGACGCCTGGATCGGGTTCATTGCGGCGGTCAAAGTACCGTGCCACGAGCATGAACGGTACAGCCTGATCCGGCGCCAGGGTGAAGAGCTCGATGGTGTCGTCAATGGTAGGCGGCTGAGTCAGACGCAGGTAGGTCGGCATCTCCGCTGTGACGAGTGCGCGGTCAGACTGCTGGCCGTCGTTCATGAGTACCGCCACTAGCGGGTAGCCGGGGCGGCGATCCAAACACAGGCGGGGGGTGCGGGCGGCGGTGGTCGGCGTGGTGATGGCGCCTTCGGTCAGGACCAGGTAGCGCTTCAGCCGTTTGGAAGCCTCGCTCAGCAGCGGGATGTCGGTGGCGCGCACACGGCGGATGAAGGGGCTGGTGTTGGCACCGAGTGCGTCGGGCAGAGGAAGCGCACGGCAACGCCGAGCTGCACCGTATGCGTACAGCCCCTCCACCGTGGTGCGGTCGTACAGGTCCGTCAGGGCGACGTCAGACAGGTTGAGTCCCGTCGTCGGGTCGCCTTGGCCTGGCACGAAGTCATACCGCTCGACCTGATTGTCGTGCGGTGGCTGTGTGTCAGGGTCAGGTTCGAGGCGGCCTCGCGCGGCGTCCGGGTCATCATCATCCGAGTCACTGGACGTGTACTCCGGGGGGAGACCGGCAGCTGCAGCGGCGGCGCGGCGCTGACGACGTCGCAAGTTGTATTCGGCCTGGCGCCGGGCGCTGGCGAGGTGCTCTGCCTCGATGTTGTCGAGCAGGGCACTGACGCATGCTCTGTAGGATCGGCCTGCATCGGTGGTTCCCAGGTCCGTCCACCAAGCATCGTACGCCTCCTTCACCGTCTGATTGGCGGCTACCGGCTGGCCGCAGTGAGCCTTGAAGATGCCCAACACGAATGCGTAGTAGGCAACGGCGGCTGCGGTGGTACTGCCTGCTTGCGGACGGCGGGGCAGTGCACCGCCCAGCAGGACGTACCTCGGCTGCGGCAGGCGACGGAGGACGTGTGTCAGGTACAGCGGATGCGTCGGCTGGAAGGCCACCTTCTTGGGGGGCACGGTCGTCGTCGGGCTGGTCGGCAGCTGATCCACAGCTGAGCCGCCTGGCGCAAGGGACGTCGTGACGGCGGCGGGCTGGGTGCCAGATGGGCCGGGAGGTGCATCAGTCACGGGGGTCATAGCGGCGCCAGGGGCCTTGTGTTTGCGGCGGCGAGCTGCGGGGAGGACTTGGGCGCCAAGGATGGCCGCGTGGGGGTGCTGTGCGGGCGTCACACGTTGCACTTCGAAGTTGGCCACGATATTGTAGGCGCTGCAATCGAAGCCGCTGAGCTCCACTCCACGCTGCGTGTAGTTCTGTACGGCGTCGGCGAGGGTGTAGCCGCCGTGCTCCTCCGCCTCCACAAGCTCCACGCCGGTTTCCGCGTCTTCTGGCTCCACGGCGGATTCGGCTGCCAGTGCAGTGAACGCGCCCACCGGCAGGTAGTTGCGTTTGTACGACGCTTCGAACGTATCGTGACCCGAGAGCTTGAAGGTGACCAGTGCCATACCGGCCGTGATGGTGGCCGTCATGCGGTGTACCGCGGCGCACAGGTTGCCGAACGCGCTGGGCCCATCACCGGTGGCGTTGGGCTGGCTCCCCGCCATCATGAAGTCCTGCACGCGCCCCATGGCGGCACAGGTGAGGTGTGCCTGGCTGCGCTCGATTGTCTTCGCGGTGTACTTTGAACTGTAGTACGCGGCATCGCGGGCGCGGTCGATGGCGGGCTGTAGGAGGGGGCAGTCACCACGTTCGTTGGCGGGGCGTGCTAGTTGTGCGGCGACGTCAGCCGTGTACTCCCGGTCGACCTCACAGGCCAGGGACATCAGCTGGTTGCAGCCGAACGCGAGCGCAACGGCAGGCATGTGCGGCACGAGGTTGGACGCCAGGCGGGGCAGCAAGAAGAGGCCGCTGGTGCCGATCCACTGAAAGGCTGTGCGGATGAGCCGGGGGAAGGCCATGCCGCAGCTGTCGTCGGTGCCGTGGCAGCCGTGGCGCTTGCACGTCGTATTGTGGGTGTGGGTGAGGGTACCGTGTATGACGGCAGCGTGGTGGGCACGGCAGGCGGCGTGCCGTGATGGTGGAGGCAGCCCGCCGTTTGTGCACCCGGCCAGTCGCTCGAAGTCGCACGCGGCAGGCGGGCAGTCTGCCTGCACCGCCGGCACGGGCAGGCCGCGCTGCTGCGCCTCCGCCCCAGACATACCCATGACCAGAGGCTGCGTTCCACCGTCCGGGGCCGGAGCGTAGTACGGCGAGGGGTACCACATTTCGCAGAGCGTGTACGCAAGTGCCAGAGCCCGGCAGTTGGGTCCACAAAAGAATGCCTGAAGGTTCTCTAGCGCGAAGCACTCGAGGTGTGCAACTCCGTGCAGGTGTAGCGCCAATCGTCCGCTTTGCTCCACCTTGACAACCACCTCGAATACGACACCGCAGAAGCAGTTCGGGTCAGTCTGCCGCATTGCCCCGGGTGCAAAACCAAACAGCTGCTCGACCACCACCTCTTTTGTGGCAACGAGCAGCGCGGCGCAGCTGTGTGGGTCTTCCTTAACGCGGCGCCACTTTTCCACCGTGCTGGTGATCTGGGCGGGACGGCCGGTGTCGTCGAACTCGATGAACTGGCCAGACGCTACAACGGCGCAGCCAGCATGCATGTCCGCCGGGTTGAGGTTGAAGAACAGCGGCGGCCAGCCAATGGTGAGGGCAGCTGCACGCATCGTGGCCTTTGCACCGTTGTAGTAGGCATCCGTGAGGTCGATTCGCAGCAAGCTGGCACGTGCGCCCTCGAGGAGAGCGCGCACCACGGGCGACTGCTGCGACAGCAGCTGCCGTCGCTGGGCGTGACGGTACGGCAGCGCCAAGATGTCCGCCATGGCGCGTACGACATCCCTCGAGACCCGCGCCGCTGGTTCACCCAGCCGTGGTCGCATGCGCAGGGCCACTCCCACCTGCGCCATGCTCTGCTGCCGAACGCTGATGTCGTACATGTGGGCAAGCAGCATCAAATTGCCACTGAACTGTGCCCGAGGCACCCGACGTACCAGGTGGCTGCAGTATGATGCAAAGGACATTCCCGGCGGCCGCTGTCCGGACAAGCCATATGGAAATGAGACCGGGAAGCAGACGTTGAGGATGGCCGGGTGGCGATCATCCAGGATGCGAGCGTCACGGCCGCCAGCGGCGAATGCAAGACGTGCACGGCCGGTCAGCAGATCATGCACCACGTTGGGCCGGGTATCAAACTCGCTGCCGTCGGTCGGAACGGCAGCGGGCTGCGGCAGAACCAGTTCCAGCTCATTCGGAGCGCCCAGGTCGGCATCAGCTGTGTCGGGCAGAGGGGGCGGAAATCCGCAAGCTTAACACGACGGACAGACAGATGGAGCGGGAATGCAGTGATACTCGTAACGTATGCGCAAATTGTTCCGAGGCCGTTTGATGGATGTGGCGGGATACGCGAATGGAGGTGTATGAAGGTGATAAGATGCACGCCTTCACTTACTCCGGATGGGAGCAAGGTCGGCTGCCTGGCGCACGATGACCGCGAGGGGCGGTAAGCCCGTAGCACCAGCTTCTGAAGTGGACAGTAGTCACAGTCGCACATACACCGCACATCAAGAAGTGGTAATAAGTATAGTATTCCGCGACGCCTAATCTGACAGGAGGCCGAACACGTTCGGTCGACACACAGACCAGCAGGCGCGACCTGTGCAAACCCACAGGTACGTACAGGTCGTATAACACAACAGCGACACGGGCAACTCGCAGCAGCGCTCTCACAGACATACCCGCCATAGGAGTGTCCGAGACGGTAGCCCCGGTCGTGGGCGCATCGGGACCTCCAGCAGATGTAGATGTCCAGAAATACCAAAGGCCGGAAGGATGCGGGCGAAGCACGTGGAACCAGGATTGTCAGTTAGATAGTGACGTATCTATGTTTCCCGCCCGGCCCGTCCCCCCACCGTTTCCCGTCTGTGAGCCCCGTCGGGTTACCCCGTCTTTCAACAAGAAGGAATCACACCTGTATCAGACGGCGATGCATACGCGCCGCCGCCCCAAACGATTTCACCAGCCGTGTTTCCTTGTAACGTCTCCTGCAGCTGCCGTACGCCAGCGGCGCCAGTGCGGTCATGAAGGAACGTGCTCCGCAGTACGCCGGCGACCTCCGGATCTGTAGGACCGATCGCGGAGCGCAGCAGTGCCTCAGGTACTTGTGCAACACATCCCATACGCTCGTACTCCTGCAGAGCATCTTCATCCACCGCAAGTTCATCCTCATCGTTGTGTTGAAGAAAGCGCACCCAGGCGACGATAACGTGTCCTCGCACTTTAACGCCAGGCGCACGGCGGACGCGATCCAGCAAATCCCACCGGTCTCGGACCTGATCCACGCACACCACCGTGAACGCGCCTGCCAAATCCGCAATGCGCGCAGGCAGCTGGCCGCGTAGCATATTGGGATCGGGGTTGACGACCGCGATGCCATGTGACTGAACGGCACACGGGAAGACCTGGGGGGGGCGGCCCGTGAGATGCACAATCAGCAGCTGCTGCATGAGACGGCCCCGCCCCAAGAGTTGACTCTCCACAAACGTGGGTGCAGGCAGCGGGTCGCCCAGGTGATTGACAGACGGCACGTCGCCCGGATCGAGGCGCGCCAGAGCCGCTTCAGGCACTCGGCGTGCTGCAACGAGAGCGGCGACAGGCGGACATCGGTTAAGCAGACTCGAATGGCAATATAGGCGGCTCGATGAATCAAATGTGTTCATGTTCCCCTAAACGGGCCGGAGAAGGTCCTCACCCGTCAGTGCCTTCTCGCAAGAGGCACAGATAGCGAATCACTCGGAGCCACCATCACCGCAGAACACGGTCCGATTCGGCAAGTCCGCATCAAGGCGCATGCAGAACGGCACCTCCACACTCCACGGATCGTCGAAGCAAGGTCGCGGCTGCACCCGTGGTGGATATGGCCGCAACTCCGACGGCTGCTGCACCGGGGCCGTGCCCTCTGCAGCACCCGTCGGTGAATCCGACTCGCCAGCCCCATCGGTACCACCATCACTGTCAGCCGCCGCCGCATTCTCATCCACGAATGCCGTGGGATCGGCGTCAGCGCTGGCACCTGCAGTACTGCCGCGCTCGGATCTGCCGATACGATACCGTGCCGGTAAAACCGGATCCGGCGGCGGTGGTGCAACACCTTGGGCGGTGCAGGGCACGCGCCGCCAAGCCAGGGTACGCGCATGACGCGGCACGGCGCCTGTGCACATGACGTCAGCGCGTAAGATGTCCACGTTGGGGATGTCCACCCAAGCACGAAGCGCGGATTGGTCCTCCGAACACTGCTCCGAGCAGATGGCACACACAAGATGCAAGGAGTCGCGCCGCGATTGCTCAGCGAGAAACATCCGGTGACGACCGGAATCGAACCGGCGACGCCCAACGTTTTACGCTTCGACGTCTTAAGCGCGCGCGGAGCTCCGAAACCCGAGAACGACGGCCCGAAAACCGCGAGTTTCCAGAAAATCCCGAACGGACGGACGGACAGACGGACAACGAAAACCCGGCCTAAGGTCTCCGTTCCGACGACGGAACGACTATCGTTGTTCACGTCTAATGTCGGAACTACGACGACGGACGCACCTTTTTCTCGGCCTAGTCCTCCGCTCCTTCCATAGGAGCTACGGCGACTGATGGGCCCTAAGGTCCCTTATTAGATCCCGACATGTGTCAATTGTCGTGGTCTATTTGACAAGGTGACACGATTATACATACTACAGCGATTGGAAATGTAGTTGATATACCGAAAGAGGTCTCATGCTCAAAATACCCGTGAGTGCTATGACGCATGCTGAGCGCCAGGCATGTCATGACTTGGTAACACAAAAAACTTCCATAGCCAGGGTTGGAGATGGCATTCTCAGATCAATGTTTTCTTAAAATTTATCTTCGTTCCCAACAACGCGGTCATTTCAAAGCGCGTGCATGCGTGTTAAAGGATGCCATGAAGATACTTATAATTATACTTCTCAACTTAGTTCAAAGGGTTTAAAAATCATTAAAAGCATAGGATATATTCGAACAACCCCGAATGAAACGTTGACTGCTGTTCTGTTGCATGCTTTATTTGATGGAAGTTTTCCAAGCTGGGGAAACGTTTTCATTCAAGATGATATTAATTGGATGTTTAAGATACCCATTATATCTCTGAAGCAATGTCATCGAAAATGGTATACCACGGGCCCGTGCGCGCTTACACACAGTACATTCGGCAATGTGCATACCGTATTCATATACCCTAAACGGTTCTATGGCAAAGATGCGAACAGTGCATGCTAGGAAATGCAAGCGAGAAGATATGCAAATTGTGACGAGGTTTTTTTAAAAGACGTTATAAAACACGAAAGGGAAAACGTCTGGCAATCCAGCAAAGTCGGGGGTTGCAATGTTTGATTGCAAACCTGTCTGGGAAGACAAAACGGAGGAGAACGAAGCCATACGGGGCATTTACTTCCTACTCAATTTTCATCTACGTATTCTGTTCTAGACATAAATATCCACCGCTTCCGAAACGTTTAAATCTTATAGCATACCATTCAATGCAATAGCACCGCCGGTACGTACCGTACAAGGTAGGAACAACTGCTGCCATTTTTATTCCTGATCGTTTGTTACGTGGATATCAGATAATAAAAAGTGTATTTACGTGGATCAGATATAGGTGAGAAGCTGCATTTAATCGTTTTGAACTAATTCATAGATCAATGTTTCTTGAGCCGCCCCTGGAGCAGCAGTGTGAAGTATAGCCATTATTACACATGTCGACACTTTGGGAAACGTTTAATGCGTGCGGCCTTACTCTGCATCGTTGGTGTCGGTAATGAAATTGGAGCCACGCTATATAATAATAGATGGCTATGAAGCACGATAATAAGGAGCAACGACCGCGTGACGACCGTCGTCGTTACGGATACGACGACCTTCTCTTCAACGCCATCCTCCTATCTGCGACAATTATATTTTTCGCTGGATCAGCTGATGGACAGGACGGTAAGTAATCTTTGCATGCTTGCTAGCTAGCTAGTAGTGAATGACGGGTGTATAGGTGACAGGTTGGACAGTATCACAATAGAGGTCAAAATTCAAGGTAAGGATTCGCTCAATATCATATATAACTTACTTCTTTTTACTACGGTTGCGTGATTTGGGTGTCGGAGTTCTGAAAAAGTCCTGTTCTTGCCTACTTGCGTAGCAATAATAGGATGTTGTGTGGGAATTGGGCTCTTATCCTGCCTTTGTAATCATTAATTCGAAGTTCCTTGGATAATTGTTTTATTATAAATATGCACGTTTTTTTTACCTAGGCCTGCCTTTCAATAAATTGTGTTGTAAATGGATGGACGTACCAACTGCTGTAACCGGCCCTGCTCGGTGCTTGCTGCATAGTATGCGTACAATACATACACATGCTCGATTTATTGTGACCTTGATCCCAGTTCTCGCGTTGTTGCTTGGATGGACCCGATCAGCAATAGTGCTGCTGGATCGAAAATACCAGCCATCCAGCACAGGTAGTATCTGTAACTCTATCTGTGGCGTCATCATCACATACAATTTGTTTGTACCGTCAATTGAAACTGGCAGCTTGCCAACCAAATAGAAGGTATCAATTTTATGCCCGACTGCCAATATATATCAAGGATTAATTTTTAGGCACAAAGTGCAAGATGGCCTTCGGTCTAATTAAACTTTACAAAAAAATTAATGGATAATTTATCACAAAAAGAATTTGTACAAGCCTTTGCAACTTTGTTTGCTCGGCCAAACCAGAAGCAAAGCTCTGTGAGCGAACATGTCAACGAGTCGCTGTTTTGTGTTTTATTCATCTGGTCTTCAGACGGTTTATTTTCGAAAACATTGGTGAGAATCCAATGCCCCGAAAACCTAAGGGTTCCTCCACTAAAATACCAAAGCTTAAGTTGTTCTAACGAGATGCTCTGCACCACAAAAGGCCAGCTGCCATTGCTCTCAGCCTAGTTTGTTGTCTTTGCCAAACATACAGAGCTACACACATTATTTAATTTATAAAAAAAAAATAATACAAGAACTAGTTTTTTGGGACAAATTTTTTCAAAAAAAAGAAAATTGGAATTTTGCATTTTAGCTTTATTTGAAAAAGAGCCATAAACATTGGATACTAATAAAGGTTGTTGTTTATTATTACCATTAACTGTAGCAATAGTTTGTTTTTTTATTTTTGTAACAAGCTCTTTTAATTGTTTTAAAAACGTAATCAATTGATAATAAGCAAAAGCTCGTGCTATTTGTAGTTTATACAATGTAGTTTTATAGCCTAGTTCCCCTTCGGCATCCGGCCTAGGATGGTACTATCCAGCCTTCGGCTGGATAGTAGCCCTTGTCGGGCTTTGCCCGACTCCTTCGGGCTTTGCCCGTCGTAGGGCGTACGTTTCTGGGTTGTTCAACTCGGGCTGAGTAAGCTACAGCGATCCAAGGACGCATCAATTTGTTATCACTAGAGCTCTTTATCTCTAGTTTCCATAAATCCAAATTATTCTAGTTGATTTATGGTTCAGACTATGTCATCAACGTTAGAATACTAAGTTGCTGGGCACTCGTGGGGGGATTATTGCACCCCCTAGTCGTTGAACGTTCTTTGCTATAAAAATCAATAGAATTTAATTCCATCACGGCGCAAAGCGCCTAAATTCCATAAAAAAATTTTTTTATAATCAAAGCTTCGTTGCAAATTCACTATTTTTTTGAAGGAACTACACGTTTTGGAGCGTAAAGTAAGTAATAATCAAGGGTGGTTTCCGAAATATATGTTCTTTGTTCAGTATCTAAAGAGTACAAAACCCCATTTAAACATATCCCACGATATTGTAAACTTTTGCGCCTTTGGTCTATAGAAGAATAAACATTAATACCTTTTTCTTTTTGAGTTAAGAGTCCCTTAGCTAAATTTTTTTGTTTTTGGGGAAGGTATTTAGATGGATTTAATTTTTGAACCTCATTTGCTTTTTCCAAATTTTTCGGATCAAAACCACCTGTTCCTTGTTCAGGAAAAAATTTTAAACTGCCTCCGTTCGGAACGAGCCAGTTCAGTTACAGGTAGGACAATTTCCCTCTAGACTTAGCTTCTAACAACAACTCTTCAATGAACTAATTTTTTTTATTAATACTAGAGTTTTTATTAAACTCTAGTATTAATAACATAACTTAGAACTATTAATACTAGAGTTTTTATTGAACTCTAGTATTAATAACATAGCTTAGAACAGGTCTATAGGGTCAATTCACCTCTAATAGTTTATTTTCAATATTATTTAGATTAAATTTCTGCAGAGGAACAAGCTTAAGCGATCCGGCCGTGGACCAGATAAATATTTGTGTAAAGGTTATTAACTGTGCGTCCCGCTGGAGTTTTATTCAAACACATTGCGTTCTGAAGTCACTCGAGTTTAGTACGTACATTTATGTCTAAAAGGCTAATTACGCTAAAAAAAATACGTGAAACGTACCAGAATCTATTTTAGTGCAATAATCCCCCCACGAGTGCCCAGCAACTTAGTATTCTAACGTTGATGACATAGTCTGAACCATAAATCAACTAGAATAATTTGGGCGCGGATACTGGCAAGAACTTATTGAAACTTTAGTATGGGCACACGAAAAAACTCCTTTAGCTAACCTTGTTTATTGGAAAGATAAACCAGTTGCTCTGTCGATTGTACAAGCACGTTTAGTAGGTTTAGCTCACTTCTCAGTTGGTTACATCTTTACTTATGCTGCATTCTTAATTGCATCAACATCTGGTCGTTTCGGTTAATTTGTTTTTATTTTTTTATATTTTTTTGACAAAAAAGGAGGCTCCTTGTTCGTCAATTTTTTTTTATTTTTAATTGCGATTTTTGAAACTGGTATTAAAGTTGTAGACCTTTTAGCGCCATATCGTCGTGGTGGTAAAATTGGTTAAAATGTTTTAACATTTGTTTTGTTCCGTTTTTTTTTGAGTTGTTTTATTAATATAGCTCAAATATCCCAAAACAAAGTACCTTTTTCTTGTCTTGCAATTAAATCAGTATCAGGTTGGCTTATCGTTTCCATCAATATATCAAATAAATGTTTAATTCGATTTTGTAATAAATGAGATATTGTCAACAAAACAGAGAAACTATTTATATTTAATTTACCGTAAGAATTTGTAAATAAATTTAACTGAGATTTAGTACTAAATCCACTGAATAACGTTATTAAACAAAAATAAGAATTGAGTACAAATTGAATATTTTTTTCTCGTGAAATTTTAGAAAATACATTCCAAATATAAATATCAACATTTTCTGGTATAATTGTTATCGGATCAGAAGACCATTCGACTAAAAAACCGAATTTTTAAGAGCTAAGTAATCTTTATATTATTAGTCTTTACAAGTAACAATAGTGTTTGAAAGTACTGTGTTAGCGCTTGGAGGAACGCCCTCTCCTTAAAAATATTTTACACGTTTTACACTGTGTATTTTTATTTACTTTTTTTGATTTTCTGAACTATACTTTGTTTTTATAAGTAACTTAACTCCTTTTAGTTTAAAAAGCTTAAAACTAAAAATCCTCACAAACTTTCAATTTTTCGCTCCCCCCCCCCCTACGTTAAAACACGACCTTGGCACTTGACTGAGCTATCTTAAACGACCAACATACATCGAGCTTGAGTTAATTAGACATTACTTAATTACCTGAATTTACTCGGTTCTAGCCTGTATATAAGTAATAAGTATAGCTACCATTACAGTAAATAGAAATTATTTTTTTTGTTTATTAATAAGTCCGTTGTGTTTTTATTTTGGAAGGTTTTGTAAAAAACTAGTTTAAAACAAAAAATTAATGTTCAACCTGTAGGAATTATGCCTCGTAAATATTTAATTGAACAAAAAATAAACCAAACGAAATCATCCTAAAAAAAGCATTATTTCTGCCTTAACACGGAATAAGTACAAACAAAATACCCTTATTACTTTTCTTTTTCTCCATATTATCCTCCTTTAAATAGATTTTTTTTGCAACGGAGTTGGAACTTAACGGATTCGTTTATTCCAAAAGCATTGTAACGCAAACACTTGACTATATTCAAATTAAAGCTACTTAGGGACAAATTCGATACTGGGTTATTCACAGTATTACAGTTCCTGCTTTATTCATTGCAGGTTGGTTATTTGTAAGCACTGGTCTTGCATATGACGTATTTGGTACTCCGCGTCCAAATGAATATTTTACAGAAGATCGTCAAGAAGCTCCGTTAATTACTGATCGTTTTAACGCGTAATGTAACAGTAACACCGACAGGCATTTTTTGTCTTAATTTAAAACTAGCAATTGCTTTTTTTGACACAACGGACTTATTAATAAACAAAAAAAATAATTTCTATTTACTGTAATGGTAGCTATACTTATTACTTATATACAGGCTAGAACCGAGTAAATTCAGGTAATTAAGTAATGTCTAATTAACTCAAGCTCGATGTATGTTGGTCGTTTAAGATAGCTCAGTCAAGTGCCAAGGTCGTGTTTTAACGTAGGGGGGGGGGGGGAGCGAAAAATTGAAAGTTTGTGGCTTTGCTCCTAACTACATCGCAGTTCAACAGTACATTCGCTTTACAAAAGAAAACATAAAGAACACACAACGCTCACGTTTGTTGTAAAGTGAAGAAACCGCGTCGTCAAAAATTATAGTTTGTTTGTACCTAGACTTCGTCGTACAAAATACCAATGTTAACAAGCTTAAGAGTTGTGGCATGACACGTGCGTTTTAGGAACAAATCACACAAACTAGTAAGATAACAACCATAACAACATAGGTACGTTTATATTCCCTTACGCCATAACAGTTTTGACTCTTATTGAAGGAATTATTTAAACAACTAAAGTGTTTTAAAAGTATGATTTTGCTAGTGCCATCTTCCCATTTTGGTTTATTTTTTTCTGTGTTATTAAAAACTAAATCAAACAAATTGTAGCTAATTTTTCATTTAAAATACGTTTTATTAAAAAAGGAGAATAAAGAACTAAAGCCATTTCTTTAGGAATTCCACATTCATGCAATTTTAAATGAGGTCCTACAACAATAACCGAACGACCAGAATAATCAACACGTTTACCTAATAAATATTGACGGAATCGGCCTTGTTTACCTTTTAAAATATCCGAGAGTGATTTTAGTAAACGTCCACGGGCATCTTTTTCAGGTACAACTCCACTTTTTTTCTGTGCTAACTGTTCATTCATATCATGATTGACCCACGCACACGGAATATGAAACTAATTAAGATTTGAGCACATAAGTATAGGATGTGCATGCCAAGGTTAAGATCTCGTAATGCTCATTGTTCTTTTCCTTATTTTGCCACAGGATGCGAGCGCCCTGCAGGATGGTGTGTGCACCCAACGTCTGTGTTTGTATCTGTTGATTGTGTTGTATATATACCTCCTGCCATTCGCACATTGATTCTGCGGAGAACCAGGCTTAGTGCATCATGCTCGATTATATCGGAACATACCAATCCAGGCAGCGGAAGTCTTCGATGCAAGGAGTTACAACGTATATTCCAAGACAGGCATAGATGACGTGATAGGCTATCAGTGCCTAGCCGAGGCAATCATCATCTAACTGATGCAAATCGGTGCTCGGGCTTATCCAAGAAATACGACCGGAGACGATATAAAAGGCGTAAGCTCAACCAAAGCGCGGTTAGCTCAACTCAATAGCAATTGATGTTATTGCTCGATTAATCTCCAATGTCAGGCCATCAATGAGCATAGCAGATATACTCGCAGCGACGGCTCGCGGTACAAGAGATCTGCAAGTAGTAAGTGTACTACCGTGATCCCGCGTGTGGATATTGCTATATAAGCCGTCATAGCAATAATGCAATGTTCTTTATTTGCGTAAAGGTGCCGACTACGCCATCGCGTGTAGTGTTGCATTCGACGCGCCGCATCGCTCGAGTCATTGCCTCGCGACCTCAAGATACGCTCGCATTATCGTGCTCGAGCGCGCGCGTATGCATAGTGCACGTGTTATCATTAGTGCGCATTGATGTGCGATGCATTATGCATTCTAGGTCGTCCGCGACCAAGTCGCCGGACCATGCGCACTCATTGCGATACCGATCACGCGATGTATGCTCGCAGCATTGTGCACAATGCATTAGGCGTTATGCTGTTCGCGGGTTGTTCGTGCCATTAGCCAATGTGCCTAACGCGTGCGATGCGACGTGCTGCGTGGCGTGCGTGCGGTCGCGTCGCGCCCGCTGCCGTACTACTCCAAGTGTCCACGTACGACATCGGTGACGTCATCCGTGTCGTACCGCTCCACGCGCCCACGTACGACATGGGTGACGTCATCAGTGTCGTACCGCTCCGCGCGCCCACGTACGACATGGGTGACGTCATCAGTGTCGTACCGCTCCACGCGCCCACGTACGACATGGGTGATGTCATCAGTGTCGTACCGCTCCGTGCGCCCACGTACGACATGGGTGACGTCATCAGTGTCGTACCGCTCCGTGCGCCCACGTACGACATGGGTGACGTCATCAGTGTCGTACCGCTCCGCGCGCCCACGTACGACATGGGTGACGTGGTGCCGTGCGCGACATAGCGATGGTGGGTGCAACTCTAGCAGAGCTTCGGCAAAGTGAAGCGTGGTACAACAACTACTCCCCCCCATAGGCAGCGTCCTCGCTGCCGCACCTAGCATTAGCGACAACGGCTACTGAGATTGCGTGGCACGCAACCTAGCCTCTTCGAGGATGGATGCCATCTCCGGGGAGAAATTACGCGCAGGTTCCCACGAGTTGTGCTCACTTGAGTAGTCCGTCCACTTGACCAAGTACTCGTGCACGGTGCGCTTGCGTCGATGTCTACCCACCCGCCGGGTGCGGTAGTCCAAGATACGCTCCACATCGTACACCTTCTGCTTTCCTGCGACCCAAGTCTCAGGACCTGGTTCGACCGCTGCAGGTGTATCGGTGGTAACAGGCGCGGGCTCCGTGCCACGATACGGACGAACAAGTGACACATGGAACGTTGGGTGGATGTTCATGTTAGAGGGCAATGCAAGCTCGACGGCTGCGTTCCCTACCATGCACACAACGGGGTACGGGCCAATCCAACGGGCAAAAGCTTACGGGATCCTTCGGCAAAGGAATGCAAGTTCTTAGTGCTCAGCAGAACCATCTGTCCTTCCGAAAAGACCACGTCCAGCTTGGACTTGTTGTAGTACTCCGTTGCTCGTTGCTGCGCCGCGTCCAAACACGACTTCGCGTCTGTCATTCGGGATAAGAATGTCTTGGCAAAGGTCTTAGCCGCAGGGACATGCACCTCCAGCTCACGCCACACAGGTAGCGCCGGGTGAAACCCATAGGTCAGGAAGAACGGGCTTTGACCTGTCGACCGATTAACAGCATTGTTAATCGCAAACTCTGCCGCAGTCAGGTAAGTATCCCAAACGAGAGGCGTGCGACCAGCAAAGTTGCGCAACATATCCCCCTGTGTGCGATTTGTGCGTTCGGTCTGGCCGTCAGACTGCGGGTGGTACACCGTACTCAGGTTAACCCGCATGCCCACAAGCTTGCAGAGCGCATCCCAAAACTTAGACATGAACTGACCGCCACGGTCCGAGACCACGTTCTTAGGGACGCCGTGCAACCGAACCACGTTATCAAAAAACAGGCGTGCAGTCTGCTCAGCAGTGCAGGTCAACGTGGTAGGTGCAAGGTGAACCATCTTAGTCAGACGGTCAACCATGACGAGCACCGAGTTGTATCCCCCCTCAGTTTTGGGCAGCGCGACCACGAAGTCCATGGAAACACTTTCCCAAGGCGCGTCAGGGACAGGCAAAGGTTGCAACAACCCGTGGCCCTTACCAGACAAAGCCTTGTTGCGCTGGCACAAACTGCATGTCTGCACGAAGTTCTAGGCATCTCTCGCCAGACGAGCCCACCAGAATGAGCGTCGCACCAACTCGACCAGCCGTGTGCTACCTGGGTGTCCTGCCAACAGGTCCTCATGGAAACGGGAAAGGATATCACGACGAAGGGAATCATCGTTGGGTACGACAATCTGAGTCGTCGATCCTTCAGTCCGTAGCCAAAGACCATTCTGCTTGCGTAGGTGCTCAACATTGCCAGGCGAAGCAAACCAAGAGTCACCGGCATAGGCATCCTTCAGGCGAGCCGCGAGGTCTGAGGACAGAGGCACGTCCGGGGTCTGTGGACGTAGGACAGGTGCTGCCAGAATTGCAGCATGTAGCGACGGATGTCGACTGAGAGCGTCGGCGATGTTAATCCGGCCGGCAACGTGCTCCCAGGTGCAGTCAAACCGCGCGAGGTACTCCATCCACCTCGCTTGTCGTCGGTTCAACATAGGGACGCTTTGCAAAAACGTCAGGGGCTTGTGGTCAGTTTTAAGGGTGAAGGGTCGCCCTTCTAGGTAACAACGCCACTCCTTAAGCACGTGCAAGACCGCTAACAGCTCCTGTTCCCCTGTGGTGTAACGGGTTTCTGCGCCCGTAAACTTCTTACTTGTGAAGGTGATCGGTCGCCCTTCCTGCAACAATACAGCGCCGCTCCCATACAACGAAGCATCCGAAAACACTTCGACACGAAACGGCAACGAGTAGTCGGGGAATGCAAGGGTAACATCATCGGCAACGACATGTCTTCGAACGCCAGCTGACACTCGGGTGTCCAGGCACTAGGCGAATCGAAAGCTCCCTTGCGAGTCAAATCAGTGAGCGTCTATCTCTCACTTCCTCCCTGCCTCCAGCCATCTCTCTATCCCTTCTTCTCTCTACCCTTTGTGAATTTTAATTGTGCATGTATGTATGCACCTCCTTGAGGCTGCTGTAGTATCCTGGGGTATCTACGGTTGTATCCGAGGTGACACCTGGTCATCTTTCAATCGAGCCTTTGCTGTAGGCAGATACAACAGAGATACAACAGCAGCTGCCCAGCAGCGCACTACTGATTACTACAACCGTGGTAAGAAGGAAACCACCTTCAAGCCTGGTGGCTCTTGTAGTCCTCAGTACTAAAAACCTATGGCAGCTTGCCACAGGTCGGCGCAAACGTTTGCCGTGATGGGTGGGTCCTTTTTTACTGTAGTATCCTGGGGTATATACCCTTAATTCAACTACGAGCTTGTTAACTGCAACAACTTAAATATTCACTCTTGGAGCTGGAATTACCGCGGCTGCTGGCACCAGACTTGCCCCCTAATGGATCCTCGATAGTTATGAATAATGTCGTCGGTCCGCATTCCATCCAATTACCATGTCACGACACAAGTTGTGCCATGCACCCTAAGGCCAGGCACAGCCAACTAGTAGATGACTGGTGTTCGGCCTATGAGACCAGGTTCCTGCAGCGACAAGAGGAAGCTGCGGGCCGACCTTGTTCCTTACTTGCTCGTCCAGGCGAGGCCTTGGACGTGACGACTTGTAACGCGCCCCACGGGTAACGCTCCTCGACGCGAGGGAGAAGGTACCTTGGATGGTGACGTCTTAGATCTGGGCGAGCGGTTATGACTCACGCGCTTCGCCAATGTCGAAACCGAAACTGAGCGAGAGAACGCTGCTAGGACAATCCAATTGTTCCGTTACAAGGATGATATTCGCTTGTTTGCAATTGCGTCTAAATCGCTGCTCAATACAGATGAGCAGCGACTTAAGTACCTAAGTTTGCGCGCGCTCGCGGCAAGCCGTACTCGCGCCTAAATCCTGCTCGTCCATTGCCCGGATTGACATCGGGCCCCTAAACTCAAACGAATAGCTTCCAATGATTCACATCACAACATTCGAATTGTTGCTCATTCCACAAATGCTGATGGTTTACTTTTGCCTAGGCATGCCAATGAATCTACCCGAACTCGCCATCATCCTTCTTGCCGCTACCGAGTCAAGTCATAGCACGTTAAGATTAGTTATGACATGTTTGTCGAATGGCTAAAGTACGTTTATCATGCCGTTCAGTTGATGCGTGTGCGTGCTTGCAACGGTTGTGTCACGCGATGTGCACGTTACGCAATGTGCTGTGACAGCTGTCACGACACAAGTTGTGCCATGCACCCTAAGGCCAGGCACAGCCAACTCCCCCCCCAGCGAGACGCAGTCAAAGCTGCACGCTCTAGGGTAACTCTACCAGTGACGCCCCCCCTCATTGGGGTTACACTACTTAAGACAACACCCAGGCCCCATCCATGCGGGCATCTTCATGCAGCATCTTGTCCCGCAGCGACCTGCTAGCGAACACCACAATCCACATGCACCTGCGCCCCATGCGGCCTCTGGGCAAACCCATGATCAGTGACAACCGTCCTTCCTTGGCTAGCCCCTTTAGATACCTACGTCGTGCATCATGCGCATCCGTAACGAAATGACCTGGCACGTGCATGGCTACAACTGGTGCAAAGAGCACAGCTAGGGGAAGCGCTAAGTCCAGCAAGGCGAACAAAGGGGAACACACAATAGCATCATACGGCCACAGTTCCAGCACTCTTCTGTAGAAATCCGGCTGCAGTGCATCCTCATGCCTGTCTGCTGGGTGGCTGGGGTTTACGTCATTGCAATGCACTAACAATCCGTGCTTTCGCAGCACCCGTGCCACATTACCCTTCCCGGTCCACGGGTCCAGGACTCCAGCGCAGCGGCTTAAGTCCACGGTGTCCAGCAATGGCCTGATCTCCTCATCAGCTGTTTCCACACACTCCGGTTGGCCTGGCGTTGGCTGCCCAGGCCGCTGCAGGAATGCTGCTCCCCCGGGTACTCGTTTGGCCAGCCGTGCAAGGAGCGTCTCTGTGGGCTGCGTCCCCGGCATGAGCAGGGCCAGAGCCCGTTTCACACCCGCTGGCTCCCTCAAATCCCATTGCTCCGGCAACTCACTTCGCGCTGTCATTAGGGCCTTGGCTGGCGGCTGCTCGACTTGAAGCAGGTGTCTCCTCACGACGCTGGGGCTAACTGTCTCCACTAGCCCGTCGTCGTACACGATGTCGTAGCTCTGCCGCCCGGCTCCTCCACCCTTGTATCGCGCCGTCCCGTCCCGGGACGTCTTCTCCAACGTGACCGGGTCCTTGAAGGCACGTCGCACCCTGCGCCCATCAAAGCTTGCCGCCACTTGGTCTCGCCTCCGTTGGGCCGCGCCGGGAAAGGGCTTGGCCTTCACTTGGGGCGCAGCCGGTAGCTCCTTGCGTTCCACATCCTCCACCTTGACTCCAGCTTCGCTGCACTCTGAGCAGATCCACGCTCCCTTGGGAATCTTAGTGACGGCTGGGCGAAGGCAATGCATGTGCCACCCTGTCCCGCAGCTGTCGCATAGCAGCATGCTTTCCTCCTGGTCAGGGAATCCGCACACCTCGCACGCCAGGTCCACTGAAGGCACTGCTAGCCTGACGTCAACGATGGGGTCGAGGTCAGGCAGATGACAGGGCTTGAGGTTGGTTACGTTTTCCTTCCGCTCCGTTCCGCAGCGTCCCTTGAGCGTCGCTACTCCTGCTGGCGTGACGCTGATGACACGCAGCACGTTCTCTCGCGTTGGGACCTGCAGGGTGTTGGTGCGGTTCCGTTCGGTGATGTAGACGTAGTCGCCCGCCTCAAAGCGTGAGAACGCCGGCTTGTATCCTCCAGACCGAACTCGGGCGTAGCGGTGCTTGTCCCGCTGCTGGGCGATGAGAAGGTTGCCAGCTGCAGCGGGCATGAGCCGCTGCACCTCCTTGGCCCGCATCTCCAAGTAGTGGTTGAAGTCCGCCAGCTTGTCCGGGTCCAGTGGTTGTACAAAGCGCTCCCTGACAGCTGGGGGAATGACTGGCTGGTTCCCGTATAGCAGCTCGTACGGTGAGTGGCCGGTGGACGCCTGAGGTGAGCAGTTGTACCCTAGGCTGATCCACGGCAGCTGTTCGTCCCACTCTTGGGCAGTGCCTTGGGCAGCACAAAACTTCCGCAGTGACCGCTTGAGGACCTGCACAATCCGTTCAGCTGCTCCATCTGCCTGTGGGTGGTTGGGTGATGTCCGTCGATGGTCCACCAGCCCTTGCTCACAGAGGGCAGCAAAACTGCCCCCCCACTCCTGACCCCGGTCCGTCACAATCTCGGCTGGCGCGGAAAACCGTGTGAGAATGCGCTCGAGAAGGACACGTGCCGTCTGCTCGCTGTGCTTGCTCGGTATGGCCGCCAGCTCGACGTGCTTCGTGAAGTGCTCGATGCAGACCATCACCATGGTGTTCCCACGCTTGGTGGTTGGGAAGGGACCGGCCAGGTCGCAGCCCCACCGATAGAAGGGTCCTCTGATCGGTAATGGCTGCAACTCCTCAGGTTTGACGTTGCCAATGGCGTTGACTTGGTCGCAGAGTTTACACGCTCCTACCACTGTAGCGACGTCCTTGGTCATGCCCGGCCACCAGAATCCCGTTTGCAAGAGTCCCAGCGTTCGCCGTTTGCCGAAGTGGCCCAGGTTGTTGTGCGTCCGCTCGATGACGTCCCGCCTCTGCTGTGGTGGTGGTACTTCACGCACGGTTCCGTTGGGCATGAGACGTAGCAGTTTGTCACCGCTGACCCTGTACGAGCAGGCGCGCCGGTTCACACGACGTCGCTCCTCCTGGCCCAGTTCCGTGCGGTAGCTGCCATGCCGCAGAAGGTGTAGCATTTCCTGGTCCTCCCAAGGGTCCGTAGGTCCTCCTGCATGCCTGTCCAGCATTTCCGCGGTGTCTGCAACTAGCGCAGTGCAGTTCCTCACCGTCGGTGCAGTGGCTGCGCTGGTGAGACTTGTCGCCGGCTCCCACATCCCCGTCGTACTCAGCGCTGACGTTGTCATAGCCCCCTCCCCCCCCAGCGCTGAGTCCGACGGGTTCATCGGCGTCAGGGCGTAACGGGGTTTGAGCACCGCCATGTGATGCGGCGTGAGGTAGGCCAGCTGCAGGGCTTGGGCAAGGGCGAAGACGTGGGCTGCTGCGCCTGGGGTGACGCCAGAGGTGAGAAGGCGGTGACACAGTGCCTCTGGCAAACCGGACACGAGGTCGGTGGGGGCGTCCAGCACGCAGGCCAACTCCGCGGGGCTGAGGGTGGACGGGCCAGTGGGGCTGTCGAGCCGCATGGTGAGGAGGTCACCAGGGGGTAGGGCAAGCGGGGCAAGGCCCGGGGTGTCACACTGAAGGTAGGGCTTGCTGAGGACGTCCGCGGGGACTGGTAGGTGCCTGCCGGGAAGGGCCGCAGCAAGGGGCGGCGGCCGAACGGCGGTAGAGCCTACGTCCATCAGCTTGGATAGGCGTCGGGCGTCCGCGAGGTTAGAGTAGAGGGTGGCGAGGGCATGTTGACGGCGTCCGTGGGCGGCAAGGTCCGTAAGGTGGCTGCTGCCGAAGGACGCATCCGAACGCTGGTCGCCGGGCACCTCCACAAGGTAACCAGGAAGAAGGCGCGGGTGCAGACGCTGCAGGGCCCCGATCAGCTGGCGGAGTTGCGCAGCCTGTGGGTCTTGCAAGTTGGGTACCGCGCCGATGACCAGCCACTGGTGGGGTTTGTGCGCGCCAAGGTCCCGTAGTAGCGTGTCCGTCCAGGATGACGCAGTGGGGAACCGTCCAGTGGGGTGCAGGGTGGCTTTGGCCAACAGCTGTTGCGGGAACATGAGACGAAGCTGACGAACCCGGTTGGTGACAGCTGCGGCGGCGGCAGGAGCGAGAGAGTCGGCCACATGGTAGTCGCGGACGCGCCATCCAGCTCGTAGGCAGGCCTCGAGACCCGACGCGCGGGCACCCAGCTCGATGACCACAAGTCCTTCGCTGAGGGCCTTGTCCAGGAAGTGCCGCGAGACGAGGCTGCTATCCAGCGCCAGCGTGGTGAGCCCAGTGGTGCCGGCGGCGGAGCCTAGTTGCTGCGGTTGTGGCGGTTCACACGGAATGGCATTGAGGGCCACTCGGTGGTCGCGCACCAGCTTGTTGGCGTGCAGCAGCAGGCGCCGTTGCAGCACCTGTGCGTGGGAGGGGTCATCGAGGGGGCACTTGTCCACCGCGTCCGTGACGAGCCCATTGTGTCCAGCTAGCAGCTCCTCCGAGGTGGGCAACGTGGTGTGGGTGCATCGCTGGGCCGCGCGCAGGCGCTGCAGGCGCGCGGCTGCCGCGACTAAGGCCACCTGGGCCACACTGCTGAACCGGTAGGCCTCCCCAGTCGCCAGGGCTGTGGGGTAAGGTACCAGGCGGGGCCCAGGAGGCTTGGGGTCCGAGTCCTCGTCCATGCGGGCGCCAGTGCCATCATGCGTTACAGGCAAGGGCATCCGACTGAGGGCGTCGGCGTTCTGGTGTAGGGCGCCAGGCCGATGGCAGACGTCGAAGTCGAACTGGCTCATGATGAGGGCCCAGCGCGCATAGGTGCCGGTGCTGCCGATGGTGTTGCCCTCCATGAGCCACAAGAGAGGCGCGTGATCGGTGACCAGCACGAAGGGCACGCCGTGAAGATACGGTCGGAGCGTCTGCATGGCCCAACAGGCAGCGAGCATCTCACCCTTGTAGGAGATGTAGTTGCGCTCGTGCGAGTTGAGGGAGCGAGACACCGCCGCCACCATGTACTCCCGCCCATCGTCATCCAGCTGACCTAGGACGCCACTGATGCCGTGGGTGGAGAAGTCCGTGTGCAGGATGAGTAGCCGGTTGGGCCGCACCCGACGGACGATGAGACCCTCCTGGCGAAAGCAGTCCTTGAGCGCGTCCAGCGCTGCCTGGTGACAATCTTGCCAGGTGTCCTCATTCCAGAGCACGCCCTTGCGCGTAAGCTCATTGAGTGGGGCCGCCAGTTCGCTGAACTTGGGGACGTAGCCGCGGTAATAGTTGGCCAAGCCCAGCAACGCCTGCAGTTCCATCAGGTTCTTGGGCGGCTGCAGGGCGAGAATGGCTGAGATCTTGGCGTCCATTGGCCGAAGACCTTGCGCTGAAACCATGTGGCCCAAGAATTCCACCTCCTCCGCAGCAATGATGGTCTTCTCGGGATGAAGCTTGAGCCCGCACTGCTGGAGGCAGGCGAAGACAGCGGCACAGTCCTGCAGATGCTGCTCAGCGGTGGGCGAGAACACCAGGATGTCGTCCACGAAGGCCATGGCGCAATGATCCAGCCCACAGCGCCGCAGCTCGTGGTCGATGACCATCTGGAATTGCCCTGTCGCGTTGCGCAGGCCGTAGAGGTTCCGGGTGTACTTCCAGAGCTTGCCATTCCACCAGAAGGATGTCTTGTCCTGGTCTGCCTCGGCGAGCGGGATCTGGTTGAACGCCGCCCGGCAGTCCATCTTGCTCAGCCACTTGGCGTCGCCGATGCGCTGGAACAGCTGCTCGGGGGTGGGGGGCGCGTACCGGTTGGGCTTGGTGGCAGCGTTGAGCGGCCGAGCATCGCAGCAGTAGCGCCTATCCGTCCACTGGCCGTTGGCGTCCTTCTTAGCGGGCATGGTGACGTTCATGGCGTACTTGGTGCTGGCAGAAGGCACAATGATGCCGGCGTCCCGAAGCTCAGCGCATTTCTCCTCCTGAATCTTGAGCTCCAAGGGAGAGTGGTGCCGCTGAGGTTGCCAGATGGGACGGTCGTGGACTAGGTCGATAGTCGCAGGACCCATAGCCCCAGAATAGCATCCCAGGTCCTTGAGGGAGCGGGCAAAGACGGCATCGTGCTTGGCCAGCATCTGCTTGAACTTGTCCTTGAGTGCCGGGTCCATGTCGGGCCGTTCACACCACAGGTAGCCTCCCTTGTCGTCCTGGACGAAGGTGGTGCCAGTGCCTGGGTATCGGTTGCCCTCGGGTGTGGTCATGGACGGCCGGCTGGGTTCGGGCGCCAGGCTGCCAGGGGCCACCCTCGGATGACCCGCAGAGGGGACGGGGTTGGTTGACGCTCCCGAGGTGGGCGGACCGCTTGCAACCCCTCCCGGTGCCCAATGCCCTGCGAGCACTCGGGCAGTGTGGTCCAGTAGGCTGGGCGACGGGGGCCGTCGTGTGGGCGACTTGGAAGGGACGCTGCGACCCGGTTCAAGGTTGATGGCGGGGCGCGCTCCTCGATGCCCTTGGAACCCTTCCGCGGGGGGTTGAAAAGGCGGGGACCCGCCTGCGTGGACATGGGTCGCGCAGAGGGACAGAAGCAGGACCGCCAGGAGCAGCAGCCGTCCAGACCAGCTGCGCGGCGGGGCCCCCCAAGTCCGTGGAACCGGCTGCGGGACGAATCGTTGGTGCCGCTTGGCGCAGAGGGCTTGGCGGCGGAGTTGACGGCAAAGGCGCTCCTGCTCCAGGCGCCATTCCTCCTCACGGCGAAGGGCTTGCTCCTGGGCATGCAGCGCTCTGCGGTGGGCCTTCCGCCGCCGGCGTCGCGATGCTGTCCGTCGACGGCGCATGGCTTCCGCCTCCGCGGCCTGGCCCTCGTGGTAGCACTTGGTGGCAGCCTCCACGTTGCCCCCGCAGGCTTCCATCAAGAAGTCCGCTAGCTCCGGTTCAATCTGGTCAAGCACACTCATGGCTGCAGTGGTCGAGGCCACGTCCACGCCAGCGTAGGCGAGGTCGTACGTGGTGAACGTCTCCAGCCGCCAGCGGGCTGCTCGCGGTACAATCTTCGTCAGTGTGAGGTACCGGTGATCGGAGTCCACTGCCTCCAGATCCAGCTGGGCGCGCCCCTCCAGGAAAGCCATGCCGACGACAATGTCGGCCTCCTGACCATGGATTACGGGCCACGCCAGGTCGCCTTGGACGACGTCCGGGCAAGGGATGAGGATGGCCTGGTCGTGCTCCATCTCGATAAGCAGGTTGAAGCCAGTGACATGGGCCCACGCCGGTATGAGGCTCCCGTCAAAGGTGCGGAGCTCCGGGGCGCCAGGGATGTCGTACGGCAACCGGTGCCGGTCCAGGAACGCCCGACTGAAGGCGAACGCCCCTGTGAAGCCGGTGTCGATGGCCACGACGGCGGCGGGGGTGTACTGGTCGTCCCGTTGCACGAAGAAGGCCACACGCCCCGGTCCATGTCCGCAGTGTAGACGTGGCATGTGGTACGCCCGGCGCCCCACGCCATGCAGCTGTGCTGGGTGGTGGCAGGGCTGAAGGGGAGCCGCGGGGGCGGCCGTCGGTGGTGGCAACGTCTCTCGGGCGGTGACCAGCCCGGGCTGCGGGGCCGCGAGTCCACCTTGACCGGAACGCCCGGGCCTGGACTGGCGGACGGGCGAGCCCGAGCCGGCGCGGCTCGGTCGCCAGCCATGGTGGTGGCGCTCCTCTCGAGTCGGGCGGGCCACAGGGGCTCGCTCACGGCTCGCTCGCCGCTGTCCCTGGGGTCGTGGGCTGCGTTCCCGACTCCGGCGCTTGAGGCTCCTCTCCTGGCCCGGGTCCTCTCGACGCGGGCGTTCGCGGCTCCGGCTCCGGGAGCTCGGTCGGCTGCGCTGAGGGCGCTCACGGCTCCGACTCCGTCGACCTGTCGTGGCCAACGGTTGTCGCTCCTCTGTCAGCGGTGGGCGCGACGCCAGGGCTTCCCTTGCGTTCACACGACGGTTTGGCTGAGGCGGTGTCGTCAGCGTGGCGGGCAGCAGTGGGGCGAGGCCGGACCCCCCGGCGGGGTGAGTCGCAAGTCCCTCACCGGCGACGTCGGCGTCGGCAGGGGTGATCTGCGGGCCTCGGCTCAGACACATGGTTGACAGTGCAAAAGCCTTAGCTTGAACGTCATCAGCGTGTAGAAACCCTTCGTTGCTGAGGGTCCGACGCACTGCCTCCTCCTCCCCCGGATGCGCGGCCGACCGAAGCTCCAGGACGCGAAGGGTTCCTGCGAGAGGCAAGGGTCCTGTGTATCCTGAGAGACCGGGTGTGCTGGCGGCCAGCGAAGCCCGGAGAAACTCTTGCCCGATGGCCGACTGCTCCAGCACTTGGACGAGCCGCCGATGTCCTGCCTGGGTGGCCTCCGCTGCCGTGAAGAGACCTTGCCCCTGCAGCTGCAAGATCAATAAGCTCGCGTTGAGTGGTGCTAGCAGGTCGGGGTGCCAAGTGGCGTGTGGCAGCCCCAAAGCCTCCATGACCCATGCCGACGGTAGGTCGCCTTGGTAGTGCCGTCTGGCGACCGCCGCCGCCGGTGGTGGCGTTGGTGTGGACGTTGTCGGCGCCGCCATCTGTGACGCAGGTGCGGTCGCCTGGGACGTGGGCGCTCGAGCTAGCCGTGCTGGGAGCGCGGCGCGGCTGAGGGGCTGTGGGCGAGGTGGTGACCTTTCCGGGAAAAGTGCTGCTGCTGCGCTGGCACCGACGGGACCAGGCTCCACCCGCTCCGTGGGCCCCGGGCCCGCAGCCGCGCCCTCACTGTTCTCCGTAGCACTCCCTGTCACCAAGCACTGACGAACCGCGTTGAGGTGCGCCGCCGCCTTGTCCACCAGCGGCTCCATCGGGAGGTATGCCCAGCGCAGCTCGTCCATGCGTGGCCGATACGCCAGGTGTGGGCTGGGAAAGCGCCGCACCTCCATGCTGCCTCGGTGCAGCACCCTGGTGCCCAGCAGCACGGAGAACCCACATGCTTGGGCAGTGGCGTCAGGGACCACCACCGCATTCGTGTGGACGTAGCTCTCATGTGGTGTGCCGGGCGCTAGGCAGATGGTCAGCCCGCCTTCCACCTGTCCGAGCGGCCTTGGTCCAGTACCGGCCGGTCCATGGCCCGTGTTAAGCAAGATCCTTGTTGGTGCGAGTTGCAGTCCGGCTTGCTCGACCAGGGACTCCGCCAGGAGCACCACGTCGGAGGCGGTGTCCGGTACAACACGCAGATCCTTCCACAGGGGCTTGCCGTCTGCCGCCACGATTGCCACTGACTCGCTCGGCGCCTGATTGCTCATGCGCAGTATGCCTTCCGCCGCCGCCCGGTAGTCCGCGCACGCCTGCCGGACCAGCTCCTCTGGGGCCCCTTCCAGCGCTCCGGCCGTGATGAGTGGTGCCGTTGGGTCAGCCTTGGTGCTGATGGACCGAGCCGACACCTTATCGCAGGCGGGCGCCTCCTTGACCACCTCCTTGACCAGGCGCAGTAGCTCCTGAAACGCCTCCGCCGGTGCTTGCGGCCCCAACTGCAACTGGACGCGCCGCCCGTCGCGCCACTGACAATCGAGGGTGGTCGCGGCCGACGAACTCCTCGGCAATGTGCTGGGGAGTGGTCCAGGGGGTAGCTGCTCGAAACCCGCCGGCAGCCGCTCCCGATTGGTCCACGCGTTGGCCACTGACGCCTCCTCGTCCGTGGCTGGAGTGGCTCCAGGAGATGTGATCACCGGGCATCCGATCTTGCTTGGCGCCAGCGCCTCCTGCTCCTGCAGCCCCCATCGCAGAAGGTCGGCCTTGGTGATGGCCAGGGTTGTCGCCTCCTCATCCTCCTCATCCTCCTCGGTGACGGTGAGCATGGTCTTGCCTCCGGAGGCCCGCGCTTGCTTGTGCTTCTCCACAAAGTAGGCGGGTGGCGGCGCCTGATCGTTGACGCGCCCTTCGTCCAGTTGTTTGGTCCAGCACTCCGTCTCCGAGTGCGCCGCGCGGCGCCCCAGGCACCTGGCGTAGGTGCAGGGGCGACCATCCGCTGATCGCCGCTGGCCGTCTGCCCGTCGCCCACCCTGAGGTCCGCGTGTCCGCCCTTCCGGGGGTGGGTTGGCGCGTTGTGGTGCGGGCTGGCTAGAGGTGCCCGCCGTGGTTGACTTTGGCGCCCGTGCGGTGGTGTTGCTCGCTGCCTGCCAAGCCTTGAGTTCTTGATACTCTTGCCATTCCCTGGTACTAAGGGTGATGGCTTTGGCCTTGGGTTTGGGCTCCGCCGGCTTGTCGCAGTCTATGCTCACCAGTGACTTGCGCATCGCCACGTGGTACTGCTGCGCGTGGTCGACCACGAACTTGAGCGACCAGACGTCCTCTTGGTCCACGGGCTTCTGCATGTACATGCCGCGGATGAACTTCCGCATCTTGCGGTCCCGTAGTCCGTCAAAGAAATGTGTAGCCAGGTCGTCATCCGCAATGGCGTTCTTCCTGATGCAGCGCACGAGGTCGGTGAAACGCTGGGCGGCCTGGGTCGGCGTCTCGTGCTCCGCTTGCTTGAAGGTCTGCACCTTCCGCTTGGCGTCGGGGTCCGGGAGATCGAACTTGGCCTTGACCTTGGCCAAGTAGAACGACCAGAGGTCTGGGACCTCTTTCCCCTGAGCGTCGGTGAACTCGAGGCCTTCGTACTCCGCCTCCCGGTTGCCCGCCTGCGTCCACAACTGCTTGTGCTCCCGTAGCACCTTCGGATGCTCGCTCTCCGCCCACGCCGTGAAGGGGTCGTCTCGGTCCTTGCAGACGCTGGCGGTCATGATGGCGAATCCATGCACCAGCAGCGCCTTCTTACCATGTACCACGCCGTAGAACTTCACCGCACCGATGTGCTTCCGGAACTCGTGCTCGAACTGGGCGAAGGAGCCCAGCGCCCGCGAGCTGAAGGTCGGGTAGCGCATCAGGTTCTGCCAGCTGTCCATGTCGTCGTCGACCTCTTGGTACTCTTGTGTGTGGACAGGACTCGGCAGGGTGAGCGAGCTGGTCGCAGCTTGGCCGCCTTCGGATGTTGACCCACCGGCGCTCACGTTGAGGTCCGTGCCGTCAGAAACCAGTGAGCCCGCTCCTCTGTCCACCGTCACTCGGCCGTCAGCTATGGCGCGTTGAACCAGAAAAGCGTCCACGCGTGGGCTGGCCGACCGTAGATTGTAGCGCGGAGGCAGCTCCGGGGCGATCTCCTCGGTGGCGTCCGCTAGCGGTGAGAGGAAGGGTAGCACTGTCGGTCGCCGCGGTTGCTCGGACCCGTCTTGACTCGTCTTCCGGGACGCCACGGTAGCCGATGTTGATCAGCGGCGTGTTGTCAAGTCTCTTGGCTCCGTCTCGAGGTTGAGGAAACGCTCGGACAGTGTTGTCAGGGACTCGCGGTGATGCAGCTCGTCGCCGTGACAGATGTTGTAGCCGTAGCTTGAAACGGTCGCTCGGGAAAGCTCAGCAAGGATTAGTGCTAGTAGCAGCGATTTAGACGAGTAGATGACTGGTGTTCGGCCTATGAGACCAGGTTCCTGCAGCGACCTGACAAGAGGAAGCTGCGGGCCGACCTTGTTCCTTACTTGCTCGTCCAGGCGAGGCCTTGGACGTGACGACTTGTAACGCGCCCCACGGGTAACGCTCCTCGATGCGAGGGAGAAGGTACCTTGGATGGTGACGTCTTAGATCTGGGCGAGCGGTTATGACTCACGCGCTTCGCCAATGTCGAAACCGAAACTGAGCGAGAGAACGCTGCTAGGACAATCCAATTGTTCCGTTGCAAGGATGATATTCGCTTGTTTGCAATTGCGTCTAAATCGCTGCTCAATACAGATGAGCAGCGACTTAAGTACCTAAGTTTGCGCGCGCTCGCGGCAAGCCGTACTCGCGCCTAAATCCTGCTCGTCCATTGCCCGGATTGACATCGGGCCCCTAAACTCAAACGAATAGCTTCCAATGATTCACATCACAACATTCGAATTGTTGCTCATTCCACAAATGCTGATGGTTTACTTTTGCCTAGGCATGCCAATGAATCTACCCGAACTCGCCATCATCCTTCTTGCCGCTACCGAGTCAAGTCATAGCACGTTAAGATTAGTTATGACATGTTTGTCGAATGGCTAAAGTACGTTTATCATGCCGTTCAGTTGATGCGTGTGCGTGCTTGCAACGGTTGTGTCACGCGATGTGCACGTTACGCAATGTGCTGTGACAACCAGATCCCAACACTGAAGCACCCAATATTGGCTTCATACGTATCACTTCCTGGACTAAACATATAGGTAACATATGCTTTATTACTTCATGGACTTTAGGACTGATAGTCTTCCTAGGATAGATAGAAATACAGGTGCTTTAGGTACCGAACTGTTATATATAGGTACCTTACCTTTTTCTGGTATTTCAGCCTTTAAGCCATCCCTGGTGTAGTGCAGGTACCTTACTTAGCTATTTTTGATAAGAAAACGGGATTGCGACACTATTTGGTGGGGCATGTATATATGCATGGCTGGTCTCAACAGGAACCCGGTGTCATCTTGGCAATAATAATGATGAGTGTGAGGTTCAATGTACAACTGCTGCTAATGAACAACCTACTGCCAACATATGCATCATGAAGCTCTATGCATGCGTGCACGTGAATATGCCATGCATGCATGCATGATGATTTCCAGTCATCGTGCACCAAGTGACCATATATACCTATCTGCTGGTGTAACGAGGCGCTCTTATGATTTAGTGCCTACTCACCGTCCAATTTGTATGTCATATCTATCTCTGGGCACTGACAAAGGCGAAGCTCATCAACGTTCCCATATGATTTACCCTAGTAGTTGAGTGCCGAAAAAGCCTCTCGAGATGCTGAAATGGTGCTTTATGCACCGTATGGTATATTGTTTCTGTGTGTGCCGTACAATGTACAACTATTACATTCCCTGTACCCATGCATGTTACGGCAGTCATTGAACTGCTGCGTGTACAGGAAGGAGAGCCCTTGTTGCAGAAGGTGTGTGTGATCAGTGACAAGCCTGCCGTGCCTGCAGCAGCCAGCAACGGCATGCTTGCGTTCCCTGCATGTTTTCTGTTGTTGATACACCATGCATGCATGGAATCATATCATCCTACGTTTCTGTCACATCGGTCTATATGCCATTCCATTCACACAGATTCCTCCTGCTCACTGTTGTGTTGCCGGGCACAGCGCCTAGCTTCCAAACCCATCCTCCAACTGCTCAGCGACCCCTGCAGCCCATATACATAGCATATAGGAACACGAGCTTAAGAGCAATGATGCCAGCCCAGTCCTTTTGAACTCATCCAGCCAAGTCGCCATCAGCCGTGCCATATAGACAAGACATGACCGTGATGAGGCGTCAGCAATGCAAGTAACAGACCTCTGCACCCGTTCAGTGAAGACGGCAGAAAACCCGTCATATCATGCACGCAGCGAGCGAAAGGGAAGGACACTTAAGGTGCGGAACCGTCCGTTTATTCGTTCAACAGCAGCTGCCCCTAATCTCCTGCTATCTAGACCGACGCTCCACACCCTGTCATCAGTGGGCTCCATCCATGCGCATGGCAGCAGGGGGTAGTGACAATCGCATAAAGTTAACTGGCCCAGCAGGTCGGCCGTTGCACCACGTATGCATTGCATATCTTCCATGCATTTCCCTTCAGCACGCAAGCCAAGTTCCATCATCATGGCATATCACCGAGAGCCCCGCCCAATTGTTTATACTCACCCTAAGTGCCAAATAGCAACAACCAGGCCTTTTCCCCAGCCCTGCCCCAGGACCGAAAAGTATGTATATGGTTACGATATATGAAGGCACTCATACCAAAGCGTATCCTAGCGAGCAGTGGTCGCTACATATGACTGACACCAACAGCCTTATTTCGGACCGTCTACTGCGGGGGCAGGTACCTGCATACATCAAGCAGCGTGTATTTAGGGTTGGAACCGCGTATTCGTGGTGGTGGAAATGGTATATGTGGATAGATCGATGGCGCTGCTGATGAGGATATGTAGTGCGTGGGGTGGGGGAGTAGCGGAGTGGGAGGTGGTGGATTGTGCGGCGGAAATGGGGGATTTGGGGGAAGGGAGTGGTGAAGACGGTGGGGAGGGTCGAGAGAAAGGGAAGGGGTTGGGAGAGTAGGAACCGGAGCTTGGTCTGATCTTCATTGCTGGGCTTCACGTGCGTGTTGAATTGGGCAGAACTTCGAAGACTTTCGTTTGCCTGTTAAGGTCTTTCAGCTCAATTTAAAATGTTTTTATTATTAGGGAGAAGGGGCGGAGAGGGCATGAGGCTGGGCATGGAATTCGGCCTTCGTCTTCACCACCATTCCTCCCTGGCGGGTTAAAAACATAATCATGAAACATCGGGACGTCGCAGTCCGTTTAATCACAGAGGCTAAGCATGTTGTGTAAAGTAGGGGCCCTTGGGGCATCGGGCGCAAAGACGCATATATACAGGTGTTGCAAGATAGTCCCAGAAGGAATAATGGAGGAGATCAGCAGCCAGCACCAGATGACTCTTTAGCAACATGCCTTCCTTTCATACGTAACCTGCATGCGCCATGCATTCATGCACACATGCATGCTGCAAGTGCGATTGGCAGGAGCTGACGACTTCCCTGATATGCGAGGTCGGCCGGGAAGGTAGGTCGACCGGATACCTTTCAGTGGCCGTACCCACCATCTTTTGCCCTTGGAGGAGGTCAGCAAATACTCCGGCGCACTCACACACTCACCGTTCCGGCGGGTCGACAGTGCAGCTGAAGGCGATGTAGTTAACGAACTCAGGTTTGTCTTCGTGGCGGAACTTGGCCACCAGCAGGGCCACCTCGGGGTCCGATACCACCCAGTCCAACTTGGTGGTCAGGACCTGCGTGTACAGCACCGGGGAAGGATGCAGTCCTTGTGTCAGGTAGATGGCTCGCCCCTTACTTCCACGTTATATATGGCGCAATCGTTAACATGGATAAAAAATGAAAGGGTTGAAGCGTGAGCAGGCCCTTAAATGCTGCAGTACAGCTTCATTGGGGGCTTGACACCCCCGAGCAAAAAGGTACGATATGCCGGCATTAAGGGAAGCTGGATGCCCCAGCCGAAGATCGCCAAGGACTGCATGCAGCGGTTATATACACCATAACCGCAGGGCATGGCTGTTCCTCCCTGCCCACAAGCCACATGCACAACCCGTTTTCCCCAACACTTCCCGTTCTTCTACCGGCAGTCCTTCCCAACATACCTGACGGAACTGCGGCACCGTCACGTGGCCAAAGAGCTTGGCCGAGTGGTCGTCCTGGGCAGCGTCATCAAAGAAAGCCTGAGCGGGAAAACAGGTGAAGGGCGGTGAAGGAGGGCGGCGACCATGTTGCAGCGGCGAAGAAGTCAAAAAAGGAGGCAGCTGGTTCCACTGTCAGTTGGTAGGGACCCGCATGGACGGGCGGCTTAACAAGGAAATCCATGAGCAGACGTGTCATATTTGTTCGTTGGCTGCTCTCGAAAGGCCGGCTTGTTGGAAGCGCAGCCACAACCGGAACGCCCACTAAGGCATTCACCATAAGCAGAGAAATTCGGTAATGTTCACCCGTCGTGTGTGACTCTCCGACTATGAATGGGCGGAATATCCCGACCTGTGTGTATCAAACTGTAGCATGATTTAAAACTTCTTGTAACCTCATTAAGTTAAGGATGACCTATTATCTCAACCCGGACCGCCCTACTTGTACACCAATCGGACCCAACCAGTTGGGCTTCACCTTCGTCAATGGCCATTACGAACACGATAGGTCGAAAGATGAGATTATCCAATCCTCACATTCTCGCTCTTTTTTCCAGCTGTTGCCGTAAGCTCTACCACCGCACGGCAGAAGTCAAGGCCCCAAACCCCGTCCTGCTCAGTAGCCCAACCGATCCCCGAATAGACAAGCTGCACATTGGCAGCAAAATACATATAAAGATGTTGGCTTCCTTTTGTAAACCACTAATTACGTGATTGCCCCACCTGCGGCTCTTCCCGTGTGCACCCACCTTGACCGGCTGGCCCCGCTTGAGAGTGGTCTCGCTGAGGCGTTCGAGGAGCGCAATGACCGCGGACTCATCCTGCGGATCGGGCAAGATTCGGGATGACTTCAGGTAGCGAGTCTTGTCCAGCAGCTCCGAAGGCTCCGAGGGGACGTCCACGAGGGGGTCCTTCTCCAAGTGCTACAGACAATGCGGCACAAGGGAGGTATGGGGTTAGGGAGGTGGGGAACGAGCTTCACAAGTCGGCCGCGTCAGGTGAACCCCAAATCCGAGGGGCACAGGCATGTCCACAGAACTGCAGGAGTTTTCTCTGAGGTGGTTTAGGTTGGATCAAAGGGATGGGCGACAAGGGACGGACCTCACCGGCATTGTGAACACGAGCTCGACCTCATGGAGGAAAGATCGTGTATCAACCATCACTAGAGTTGCATCGCGTTGCACTTTATAATTTTCACAGATGAGTTCCAGCTCCTTGGCACTGAGGTACCGGTCGATGCCAGCCATGCTGCGGATATGGTGCACAGTAAAATGTTTTCCCGTGCTTTACATAAATAGATTAGAACGGAAACATGTATGCCGGGAAACATCGCAAGAATCCTTCGCAAAAGTCCGAGAATGTGTGTGTGAAGCCTCATCTGAAGGATGACCTGATTCCAGGCTCCTGACGAAGGTAAAACTCTTACCTCAATGCGCTCAGGAAGTGGTTCGGAAAGACGTAACCGGAATTTAGCTTGTCGAAGTCCATCAGAAATTCTTTTACACGAATGCGGTTCTTGTAAACATGTTGCTTAAGACGACGCATAGCACTTTCTAGAGAGACGTCTTGCGTCATTGTTATATAGAATCTGGAGTGCTACGCAGGCGGTTGCAAGTGTTGGCGTTTGGAGCCGCTTGCAGAAAAGGTTTGCAACGTAAGTATCCAAACTTATAGATTTCAATATTATCTTCGATTGCTATTGAATATTGTGCAGGCATAGTAAAGTATGCGCTCCCTGGTAAGAACTTAGAAATATGTACGGACAAACGGCTACGCCAAGGAAACCGCATGCGAAGTCCACATTACCTACATACATACCAGTATCTATCAGGAACTCTATACCTACCTTTATGCCTGGGTGCCTGCTTGTAATGTAATGCAACCCCTTGGCATTCGTGCCAACGTGGACGCAAACCTCGCCAAGTTGCTATAGTTTGATGTCCAGGGATAAGCCTTCATAATGTTTTTGATCTGGTGAAGGAATTCATTTACCTGCCTCATATCCGAAGGGCGTTACAGGCACTCCACGTCTAACTTCCTTCGCGGCTCCTCATCCTCGCCATTCCAATAAGCTTGCAAGGCCGATCTCAAGCTGTTGGATGAACCTTCACACAAGTGCATGCCCGGCGTCCACAGGAGATGTATGGAATGTGCCTAACACCTGATTGCCGTTGACGAGCATTGCTCACAAAATGCAATAGCTGACGATAGCTCGTGCGAAGGTTTAAGAGAATGCCACATCGCCTGTTACGAGCGGCCTTTGTCTTGGATTGCAATTTGCAAGCAGTATCTCGCAACAAGCGTGCGATGAAGCAAACGATGCAACAGCGTGACCTAGCACCTAGCACGCATGTGTCTCTCGCTTTGAGGTATGTTACATCTACCTTAATCCCGCTTTATCCGGACGATTCTTGCCCTCTCCTGCCTGCCGTTCAGTGGAGAACCTTGGAGAGGACTTGGGCGGAACCCGGATGACGGGCGCCAAAAGTGCGGAAGCCCATCCCGATCCCGACTTTCTTTCTCGCTGAATGTCAGCAGCCATGCTCAACCTCCAGGCTTTAAAAGACTGGCAGATCTTTAGTTAGGTCATCGGCATCAAATCATAAGCAACCAGCGTCCATGCTTCATAGTGTCTGCTGTGAGCATCGGGTTAAACGTTCAACAATGGTTAAATGCGGCCACTACATTGAGAACTCAAAGACCACATTAACTTCCTGCACTCGTGTTCCTAGCCCCTGGTGGAGGCTTCGCTCTTCTTGCGCGTTATATATGTGGACCGGATCGCAGTGTCCATGCTGCTTCTGCTCTGCAAGTTATCTTAAGGTTTGGATTTCTATACCCACTCCCAGGGCATCCCACTACGCACTACTCCCCTACCTTCCACTACGACTACTATTCTTATCTTTGTATTCACGGAGCGGGATATTCGCCCATCACCATCATCGTTCATCACAAACCAAATTAATGTGTATGTCTGGGGTGTGCCCGAAATGGTATTGCCCAAACAAACAATTTTACTGCACTTGAACCGTTCCGTCCTGAATTCGCTTCTCGCAATTTCTATACTGTAGGTTCCACACAAGTTCTATGCAACGGAAAAACGTCACGGTTATACGGTACTTACCGACCGCATCCCTGGCTTGGGTCTGTCCCCATACCAACGGTAATGGAGCTCCTATTCCATTGTGCTCCCTCTGAGTTTGCCCTCAACAGCTTCGTGCACGCGCGACGTGGCTCAAATAAAGACCAACATCTCTTCTTGCATGTCCGCGCCACTGCTGAAGCAAATGGCTCGCCCAAAGCACTATGGTATGGGGGGGCTCTCCAAAAGTAGGATTCGTGCTCTACCGCAACCCCTCTACACACATACATGGCATGTCTCTAGATTTTCCTGGCGTGTACGGCACGTCCATCCACTTGGCGTACCATCACACCACGACTCCGGGCTTCTCCCTATCTCTTACCCGCCCTACTTTACGTTGAGCATTATCGTGGGATTCTGATTAAGGTCTAAATAGTTCGTAAGCCGTTAACATGCATTATCGGAACTCCAACAACACTTCAAACGGTACCTTAAGACTCAAGATTGCCCACGAACAAAGCTTGGTCAATCACGAGTTTTGTCCTGGTTGCTGAGCTCTATCTATCGTCACAGACGTACTGTACTGCCTGCCTGACATGAAAGCCTTGTGAGAGACCTGGATATCTTGTAAAAATGGAGGGAACACGCACCTCAGCAGAAAGTGCTATTGCACCCTTTCACCTTATATTTTTCATGGTTCGCATCGCTTGCATGCTTTGCATAGCATTGGTGGCAAGGTTGGTGCCACTTAATACTACTGCCCGTTCGTACAAATCCCGAATACGCGTGTGTGTCCCGGGAGGTTTCAGGATGCATCCCGACTAACGGATTGGGTACTGAACCCGGGGAGATCTCAGATTCCTAAGAATTCAGAATGAGTGAATGGATGATGAGGGCGTCCCGAACTTTAACAGAAGATTGGGACTGCCAGATAATAGCCATGGGTGAAGCCAAATTCCATATCCTATACACAACCGGATGTGTATGTGCACACGCATTGCTGTGTATGCACACAATAAGTGGCAGGTCACAAATTCGATTTTGCTCCGTCGCTATATATCCACCCCTTGCTTGTTCCCAAGCCACATTAGTGCCTTCCATTGACACTGCAATTCTTTTGGCACGCATCGCCTTCATAACCCAGCCCTGATCCCTAGCAGGTCTCTGCTAGCCCACATGGCAGATGTGCCCGCGGATAGCTCTAATCCTGCTAGGCTAGTACCCGCCTGTCGGATTAGGGGCTTCTCGCATAGGGCCCATCGCCATTCCATTTTCATAGATGCCGAAATGACGGTGCCGGCGATTATGTTTACAGGCAGGCCTTCCTAAATCACAACGTTTGATATAATGCCACTCGCCCACCGAAGCCGCGTGCCTACTACTGGTTATTTGTACTACGTACCGCAGGCTTGTGCACAGACAAAATGTAACAGACCGTAAGTGGGGAGCTCATTAACAAACATTATCTTGTAACAAGGCACACAAGTGTCTAGTGGAGCGATCAGCAAATTATGTCCAAACCTACATCGCCGCAGTTCTCTTCTTTGCATGTGCACTCTAACCTAGCAGCTAATCCTGCAGTCACATGACGCAAAACTGAAGAAACTAGCATGCCATGTTCATCCTAGCTGGATACCTGCACGGCCGTGCAGCTTAAACCTATTGGATATCTTCGGAAAACCCCGCCTCCACCAGACACAAAATACTACACCGAAAATACGCAACAATATGCCTACAGTCTGAAATGTGCCAGTGCAGGCTCTTTTACCCCTCCGAAGAGGCTCTCTCAACCCACAGGAGAACGTACACCAGCCTACGCGCGCTGATTGTAGCTCTGATTGCGCAACTCCGTAAGAGACACGATACGCACCGAAGGTCATTTGTCCACTGCATCCTCTGCGTCCGTGACCACCTGGAAGGCTTGGCCTATGCCAACCCTTCTTCCCCCTGCATTCTTTCCAGCATCATTCTTGCTCTTCCCACGCTCATCCAAAGCCCTCTTGCAAAACAGCAACCGTTCCAAGCTCTGTTTCATTCTACGTGCAAGCGCGATATATGAGATTAGATCACACAAAGCGCATTTAGGCAGGGTCTGAATTAACAGCAAAGGAAAATTACGGCCCCTGTAGCCAGTTTGGGGCGGTCCTACTGGTTATCTTTACCATGAGGCCATCTCCAGGCCTTTTTTGGCTCGGGGGGAGTAAACCACGTGACGTCCGGCTACAATGCGGGTCAGACTGACTTTTAACTCCACGGCAAAGCGGCATTGGCTAACTTGGGAGAACCCAAACCGATGCGACACCAATATGGAGAGCCAACAAGCCTAAATAACCCACATCAACAAGTAAGACGAAGCCAATGCCTTTGCAATCACATGTAACCCATTATGTCCGTTCTCCGCGCTGGGCGATAGGTCATGTTGCCAGCAGTAACATACGACACATCAGGCAGGCCCTGCCGGATAGGATGGTGGCCAATGCCACGCAGCCGAGGCAGGCCGCAAGCCTTGTGATAATGCTCACAGCAGCAGTGACAGAAACTAAACAGAAGCAGAAACGCCACCACATCATTCTACGAAATCATGGTTTCATATCGCCGGCTCACTGTCGCTATCCACATCTCAACCACCTCAGCAAGCATGGCCGCGGGAGGATCTGGCGGCGTCCTTGATGTAGATGCGATACGTACGTAGGAGAGAAAAAAGAGTTTCAAAGGCACGCAAACCATCCTGCGTGCTGCTGGCCCCTTGCCTGGCTGGTACAGCATCGCAGCCTGTGCTGCTTTTCCCCGTTCGGAAGCGGCCAGACATCCCAGCAATAAGGGGCGAGAGAGCATAATAACACCACAATGTAACGTACCCCATCAAAGCAGGTTCTATCTTACATCCGGTATATCCTAGCCAGCTGCATGCGCTATGCTTATCCCACAAAATCAGAACTGCACACACACACGCGCGTGTTCCAAATACACGGCCGTATCACGTCCACAGCTAATACCGCTGTTCCTCCTCGCAGTCCCCCTATACACCGGCAGCCTCGGCACCGCCAACGAAGGCGCACGTGCCAACCCACATTCCTGTGTGAGCAAAGCAGGCGGAGGTGTGGTCCCAACCGGCAGTGTTTGTTCTATTCCTGCGCTCACTGTCCCCCTCGTGAAGCCGTCTCCCTCATGCTGTGCAGCTCACCCTCAAGCCTGTTGCGCCACTCACGCTCTGCCCGGACCTCCAGCTCCAACTCATTGATGCGTGCCTGGTGGGGTTGGGTCCCCCGGGAAGGGAGATCCCCAAAGTAGGTGGGGGTGACACGTGAATATGGGCCATAGGATACGGGGAGGATGGAGCGGGACGGCTTTTGCCAGCTTTGTGCTTTGGTAGGGCGCCCCGCAAGGTGGAGATAGTTTTGGGCTCCTCAGGAATGCAGTAACAGGTGCATGGCGGCAGTTAGTCCACCAGGTGGTCAGTTTAATGGACGGGGTTAACCAACACGGTGCGCGACCGGCCTGACGGTGCCCTGACGGCCCCAGGCCACAGGGCGTCCAATGTAAATTTCATGTTCTGCTGAGCGGAAATTTTATTGGGACACCATAATGGTGTGCTGCGCGGCATTGCCCCGATATCCGCATGCGAACTGAACAACCAGGGCGGTAACCCTGGCGTAGGCAGTCCTAGCTATGAGGTTGCTCAGCGTGCTCGTTTTCCACGCCAATAGGATATCATATATGTGGATAATGCATGCCGGTCTGCCCAATACCGCCAGCTTGGACCGACCTCATATTTGTGCCGTGCGGCAGGGTCCCGCTTTACTGGCACGCAGCGTCCGGCAGCTTCCACGGATGAAATATTTGTCGGAACCTTGTCCTTGGCAGAGTCTATTCGCTGTGTAGCTTTAAGAACCATGTTCTCCAGGACAGCGTCGTTGCCCCATTGCGCCGGAAAAATGCGGGTTGCGGTCTCGTTGTTCTCAAAAAGCCGCCGTTCATCAGCCTCCGTCATTTGCTTTGGGACCTTCCCCTTGGCCTGTGAGCAGGTTACCAAGCCCTCATGAAACTGTTGCCGATGTGGTACAAAAGTTTCAAAACAACGCTGCCTACCTGCAGCGATGAAATAAGCTCCTTTTGATAGCTCTCCGCAAGGTGTTTCTTGTACATTTTTACAAGTGCACTGGTAACAGAATCGAAGGCGCGTCGACTAAAATGCTGCAAAACGCAATACAAAAATTATTTCCGTTGACCACTTCTATAACCTCAGTGTAGGGGATTCAAATTAAAAAGAAACGTGACTCCGAGGCCACGACCTGGCGTGTGAGACGCGATAATTTCAAGTTAAGGGCTGAAGCATTAGCTGTGTACTAAGCTTTGAATCCTGAGAAAACAGTCACCCCGTTGTAAGTTGTTGCGAGGATTGCAAGGGATGAGCATGAAAACCAGCCTGTACGGAAGTCGCTGTAGTCTTGACTCCTGTCATGGATGTGTTTTTCATTGTGTGGTGTAAGATTGTGCAATGGTTTCTGGTTGTGATATATATTGGAACTGAGCGATTGCTGCACCCTGCAACGATGCCTCGTTTGTAAGACATCTTTTATAGGGAATAGGGATTCCATTGTGCTTTTTATTATTGATCATCTTGGAACTCTGGTTAACGTTGTCCCCTCCAGCCCATCTGGACAGCCGTTGCGTATTTGGATTTCTTAAGGCGTGGAGCCTTCCTTTATCGGCTTTATTTCTTAAACAGGAAGTACTTGGACCATGGCTTGGCTTTTTAGCTGGTGAAATTCCCACGCTGCTGACTCGCTCGTCTCGTCATCAGTCGGCCCCTGTTCCACGAACCATGTATATCTTGCAAGAGATGCGCAACCATTATTAGCCTCCCCCTTCCTTCATCCTAGCTCCGTCGATCCTCCGCAGCGACTCCCACCTCAGCAACGTTACAGCAACCACCCCCTTCTCTCCTCAGCTGCTAGCCATGGGGCCCGCAGCCGAGGAGGCAGAAGCCGGCAGCGTCGGCGCTACGGCCGCCGCGGGTCAGCTTAATGCCGCTGCCGCAGTGGGCGCCACCTTAACAAAGGATGTCCACCAAATGGAGTGGAATGGCCAGATAAGCGAGAATATGTTCCACCTATTCGTCAACAGTACGGCAGAGCCCCTGGAGCTTTCCTGGGGAGACGAGCTCCGGGATAACCCCCATAGCACGGTTGGGCCGCATGACACTGCTTACCTAGGTCAGTATTGCAGCGCGGTTAAGCTCCGCACGGTACATATAGGTACAGTTACGGGGTACAGGGCGACTCAACCTGTATGCCGACAAGAGCGCGGCTTCACGAGTGGCCATACACTCAGACGATAGAGGGGGCTGATACCCAAGATGAACTGTGAGTTGCCATAAACGGTAGTACCCTGGGACATACAGCTGCCAGGAATAGGAAGTTATCATCGGCATGTGGAGGACACAAAGGTGCGAAATGTGCGGACATGTGCGGAACTGAAGGTCTTCTTGATTGTGAGGTGTTCTGTTGCATTAAAACTGCCGCGTGTGCTGTCAAACAGCCCGGCAGCTGCGGCATCCCGAGAACATCTTCAAAACTCCTCTCCCGGCTTTGCAACGGTGCGATCGCGTTTGTTGCCTGGACAGGACACCGAAACATTCATTTCCGGATTAGATGGCCTTGCGCGAATTGCCTTTCAGGGTTTTGGAGCCAGTTAGCCACTGGATGTGGTTAGCATTGACATAGCGGTTAGGTCGTCGGTGCCTAATTGTTGTTGATGCTTTGGGAGGATTACATCCGTGCATTTTAACCCGAACGGGGCTTGTTCACCTGGCTGCGCTTTTCCTGGAATTGAAACTCCCTATATCTGCCGGCACTTTTTTATCATAAGTGTTTGGGGGTAAGCTGGCCTTGTTCCTCTGCTTCTGTTGCCATACATCTATCCATTTTGCATCTGGGTTCGGGTTACAGTCTTCTCCAGCTTCTCCTGGCCAATTTGCTCTCTTATTGTTGTAGGCAAGCCGGCCTTTAAAGTGCATATCCTGCCTTGTCACCTGGACATACCGCGCTTGAAATATATTTGAGTTCTTATTTGTCCGGACATATATTCTGTTGCCTCATCCTCATTACATCTTCCGTCGTCGCGGGATTGGGAAAGGCGGCCCTAAGGTTTCATGGCATGATTTTGCCGTACATTTGTGAACGAGTCGTGACTGTACGATTTTCTCCCATGCACGTCCGACACGTCTTTCCCAGGGACCTACAGTTTTCATACATGGCGGATTCGGAGCAAGTCCCGAGGTCATATCGCCACATACACAGGTGGGGTCGAGGCACGGGCAGGGGGGAAGCCCGAGTGGACATCCGGGGGAAATTGGTAGTATGAATGCATGTGTGTATGTGTGCAGAAATGTTTGATAGATGAGTGACAGAGGGGTCAAGAGCGTGAATGCAAAGAAAACAGTCAAGGGAGAAGCGGTAGGGGATACATGCATATGCTTTAGGTCAGCAGCCCGCGCCACTCCCTTTTCTTAAATCATGTGCCGATACCTCTAACTACGGTTCCGAGCCCTACGGTTCCGAGCCCTATCGTTTTCCCACCGCCATCGCCACCATAAGCACAAGCATCTTTACCCTTTCGCTGCTATGCCTCACCTCCGCCCAGGTCCATCTGTCATCCTAACCATCACCGAAACTAGTTACACGACGGAATTGAATCCAAGCGGCCGGAGACCCCACCAGCTGCACACGACCGGACCGGCCGCGACTGCCGCGGCAAATGGCACCACCGCCGCCGCCTCGCAAACAGCCGCTGGTGGGTCGGAGATGACTTCAGCATCGGCTCGAGGAGGTCAGAGTTCGGAGCCGGGGTACCGGCAGCGCGCCTCGGTTCTTGAGATGCCGATTTGGGTGAGGCAGCATTTAGGCCAGAGGTGGGCCGGAGAGGAGCATTGAGCCGGGTCCATGCAGGATTGCTTGAGGAGGAAGGGCAGCTTCAAAATGGGGTTTTTTAGTCCAAGGCTAACGTAACCAGAGGGCGTTGTGAATAAAGCATGTAAAGCATGAAGGGGGGTTGGCCCGCTACTCCTGCCGCGGGCTTGTGCCTCCCGTTGTACCGACGTCCATGAGCACCATGCTACGCCTCCGCTTTCGGTCGGTTCACTGCCACCACCACCACCACCACCACCACCACCCCACCGCGGCCTTCTCCACTCCATATCACGATGGTTCTCCGGTTATCAAGAACATCGCACCTCGCGGCATCGCACCCAGCTCCGTTGCCGACGCCAGGTATAATAACCATCCCGGCCACCCTCTCCGTTCCATTTGACCATTTCGCGCGGGATTCATTCCGCTCTCTCGGGCTCGTTTTCCCAATTCGCGAACACATCGCGCTGTTGAAATTTGCTCCAGGCCTTCGACTGTGTTTCCGACGCTGCAGTGGCGCGGGTGGCTCACGTCGTGTCGGCCATGCTAGCACACTCCCCCGCACCCCTCCTGGAGCGACTGGTGGAAGGTGGAGCCTCCTTTGCTGTATTCGGAACAGACCAGGTGGTCACAGGTGAGACAAAACGCCTCCACGCAAAACCTCCACACCTAAACAATTCCACACCCACCCCTACCTCCAAGGCACCTTCACACATACACACCCTATCTTTCGCTGCTCGCTCGAGAAATGGCAAATATGCTTTTAATCTAAATGATAAATGTTTTATAAATTGTGCGGGGACCACCTGCCGCATCAACTCTCTTACGTTCTCCTTTTCGCAAGCCAGCAGCCGGACCAGCACAAACCGCCCACTGGTCCAAGCACTCCATTACCTTCTGGAATCCTAGTAGTTCATCTACCGAATCAGCACTTCACTTGTCGCCGTTCTCCCATATCTTAATCGCGTCCCCACCCCGCGCTTATTTCCCTCGCCTTTCCCCAGACGTCCCCGCGCACCGCTTCATGCGGTATAACACGGGCCGTGACCTTGACACGTCAGCTCGCGGGCTGGGGGCCACCCCCGCTGTGCCCGTCACAAGCTGTGGTGAAGAGAACCTCACCATGCAAGGGGACAGGTACGGGCGGGGGTGGATCATGGATGTGGCGGAAATTTGTGCTGCCGCCCGAAATACTGGGGAAGGTAGGGACTGCCAGGTAGCGCCCATGGGTGAAGTAAACTCCCCCTATGCCACACACAAATACACATAGATACCGAGGTACGTAGGTAGATTGGTGGGTAGGTGGGTTGGTTGATTGGCAGGTTGATAGGTAGGTATACATATATGTATATATACATATGTTAAAATTACATGATATTTCGTTTATATATTACATGTGTGTATATACATACGTGTGTACATATATTTGCATGTGTTGTGTTAAGGATATACCTGACACTCCGTGACCGACTTCCATGTTTCCCAACTTCTGCACAACTTTCATTATTCAGATGGTACCCCTGCCAGTCCATCCTTATTCATGAAATGGGGCATATGGTCCACAACATGGGCCTGCCGTCTGGACCTGAAGGGGTCGAGGGCGTGCTGGAGGCATATCGTGCGGCTATGAAGGTGGGGTGGAGGTGGATTGGGCCCGGGCCCAAGGGAGTGAGGAGAACGAAGCTCTGCATGAGATGAAAGGACGAAGCCACAAGGACAATGGCAACGTAGCTGCATCTGAGTAAATACCACATGACAAGATTGACGGCGGGTTGGCGTTTACGTGTTGTGTTTGGTCCATGTCCTAAACCCTACATCCCCCACCCCGCCGATGAGGTCAGGGGACAGGGCATAGCCCTGGTATTGCATGTACGAACAGCATTCTAAAGATCAAAAACGTCTGTCACTTATGTTTTGGAGTACGTTAGTCGTCCTCGACTAGGACTTAAAATGTTATTGCGCGTGGATGTGAGGATTTGGAAATGCGGGCACAAGCTTGCGAGATGGAGACCTACGGGCTCCAACGTTGGCGCGGCCCACGAACGAGATAGGCCACGCAATCCCGAGCGTCCTCCAACTTAGGTTTCCACTTTCTTTCCTGTTGACACGATTCCGGCCCTGTCAACATGCTCACCTCAGGCTTCCTACCTTCGACGGAATTGAAGCAAAACTGAATTAATGTAAATGAAAATCTATAATAAATAAATAAAACCTGAAATGGATTATTCCCCTCAGGCTCGGCTGTATCCCAAGGGCTGCTACATGATGACCAACGAGCAGGAATATTGGGCCGTAGGTAAGAAAGGAGAGAGCGGTGGAGGAAGGGGAAGGGGGACAGTACTAGCTGCCAGAAATGCAGAGAGCAGGCAGGGCACAGAGGCAGGCACGTGCGCCTCCGCCCATTCCCCTCTTCCCCCTCTTCCTCCCCCTCTTCCTCCCCTTCTTCCTCCCCTTCTTCCTCCCCCTCTTCCTCCCCCCCTTCCTCCCCCTCTTCCTCCCCCCCTTCCTCCCCCTCTTCCTCCCCCTCTTCCCCCTCTTCCTCCCCTTCTTTCCCTTTTTTCCCTCCTCCTCTTCTTCGCCCTCCTGGAATGCAAGGGTCATATGCATCTGTTTCGCAATGTTTGCCTGCCGACGCGCGGAATGAAAGCGCAATAACACGGGAGTTTTTCTGGTTCCCCATACTTCAAAGAATCCCGTGACCGCGTATTCCCAAGCAAACTTATATTCGATTTACCGTGGACTACCGGAATGAAATGCACCCTGTTCTCCCAGCCGTGGAGTCCTGGTTCGAGAGCACCATTCGAGGGGACGTCAATGGCGGGATCAAGACGCGCGCCCAGCTGCGCAAGCACGACCCCCGACTCGCGGCGTTGTTGGAGGCGGCGTTCGGTGACGGCGAGTGGCGGTATTGGAAGGACTGCCCGCGCCAGCTTTCCATGCCGACCCGTGCAGCAGCAGCGGCGACGGCAACGGCGACGGCGACGGTGACGGCCGCCATGCAGCCGCAACGGCGGCCATCGAACATGGTGGCGCCGTCCCCGCCCTCCTGGCGATCTCGGCGGCCAGCCAAGCTGGTGGTGGATTCCATGTTGGACAACGCGGAGTCGTCCCCGGCCGGTGGGGGGGCTTTGGGGGCAGAAAAGGGAAGGGGTTTACGGCACGGAGAAAGAAGAGTAGGTTTCAGACCAATACTACTAGGCAAGGATACGCACAAAAAACCCTGCAAGCTGTTTTCCACCAACCGCAGCTAGCATGTTTTCATGGACAACTGGACAAAGTCGGGAGAGAAGAAGTTGTGGGTCTCGGGTATCCGTTGAAGAGCAGGACGTCCTAACGAGGAAAGGAAAGGAAAAGAGGCGATGACACCGATGCGATGTATGAATCACAAAGGAGATAACGGTCACTAAGAGCTTGCGAACGGCAAAACATTTTCAGCGATGGCACGGAAGCTTCAAAAAGACGATATGCCATCAAAACGAAATGCATAACACGAACCAGGCAGGAGCGAACCAAGGAGGAGAAAAAGGATCCTCAAAGGTGAGTGGAACGTTCTCCATTTTGGCCCCCCGAATGTACTACGTTTGTGTGTTACTGCCTTTGTGTTAACGGCCAAAAAACAGTTGTAGGTAAATTTGATGGAATGGGACAGGAATGCAGACGGAGAATGATTCCTTTTAGCCCCCAACGAGTTGACAAATCCGGTCCGAAATGAGACTGGGAAAGCGAGGTGGTACCAAACAATCCGTGGTTAAGGGTGTGTGTGCTAAAGGGTTTATTCGTTTCCGTCTTCCTGATGTGTTCGCTGTGGCGCCCTGGGAATCGCCTGATGTTTGAGGCGGGCTAGCATTAGCGGGCGTTATGGCCATCCGGTGATGTCTAAGCGGTAGAAAGGCAAACCGTCTCGTCTTCCGTCCAGCCTCAAACCCATTAACCGCATTGAATTGGCACGTGTAGTGCATCCGGCATGCCGAAACCCTGTCCATCGACGAGTGGGGCCAATACGGCACAGGGGGACCCTGGTAACGCCCAGGCATGTGCAGGGAGGATTGACGCAGGACCGTAGGCAACCGAACGCTGGAGGGCTTGCAGAGTCAACGCCCTTTCAGCCTAGGACTGCTGCAACTGGTTGGGCACCAGTCCCTCCTAAATCCCGTCCGGCATGCACGAGACGCTCAGCGCCTCCATGACTCGTATTATTTCAAAACGGGGCCTAAGCCCCGTTATGTACCTGTGGATGAACTCATCGGCGGTATCGTGCGCATGTCACTGCAAGGCTCCCGAAGTCATGCTGTATTTCAGCTATAGTACTGTTCTAGGGCAACGGCACCTGAGCAAATGTTTTTCGCGGTAGCGAGGATTGTACAACGTAGGTACCTGTAGCGTGGGGTTACCTGAATGTAGCCTGATCACCACTTCCCATCCTGGCCCCTTGCCACCACCAGCTCGGATGTATGAAACCCATAATTGCTATTAGTTCGTTCCTTCCTTCGTTCCACATCTTCCCCCTTCCACTCATGCCAACCCATTCCCGAACATCTGTTAACCCGCATTCAATGCTAGTGCGCCTTCTGCTTCGTCGGCTGTTATGCCGTCGCTTTCTTGCTATCCGCCGCCGTCGTGGCAATACCCCGCACATCCGCGGGGCTGTGCCTGTAGCGGCAATGACAGCCAATACTCCCGAGGTGGTGGATGGGGTAGCGGTGAAGGCGGCGGCTGCGGTGGCGACGGCAACAGACGCAGATAAAGCCAATCATCATCATAGAAAGCAGGCCGTGCGATTGGAGGATGATGGCAACGCCAATTCTACCGGCGCCAGCGCAGTTCTGCACCATTCGTCAGGGCCAATACTGTCGAAACCAATGGCAGTGGAAATGCCACCACCGCTGCCGGCAGCGGCTTGGGGCCGTCAGACGGCAGGTATGGCAGTGAAAAACCCCAACCGCCAAAAACGGAAGGAGAAAGAAGAGTCGGAGGATGATGAGGAAGACCGTGCGGAGGAGGGATGGGCAGCGCTTGGCAACTGGTCAGGAGAGGTGGAGATGCCGCCGCCATTGCCAGAGCCACTGCCGGAACCTCTGCCGTTGCCGCAGCTACCCGCTGCCGCTGCCATCACCATCGGCGCCGCCGCCGGCCCCGCTAACAGGTATCCAAAGTTGGCGCCTTTTATGGCTAGGAAAACTTGTGCATCGATCTCCTTCGGTAAAACAGCTTGCGGCCCTGCCCCGGCCCCGGCCCGGGACCTCACCCTCGACTATGGTCACTCTTTACCTACAGTTATGGCCGCGTGCGTCTTCGACACGCATATGCCCGATAAGTAAGGCACCCGTCGGATTGTGCATCTACATCTTGGGTCATCCCCACACCCTGACTCTGCCATACCCTGCTCGCCTTCCATGGGCATGAATCAATGAAGTCATCCAGCATCCTTCAAGGTATTGCAAACGAGTATTTGCAGCAGACGCCTCTTAATAGCAGCAGACGCCGCTTAAGACACCGTTATCCGGCATTTGCAAGATACGAAGGCAGCAAGGTAGCGATGCCATGAAGATATCTCGGACTTCAGCCGCTGCCACTTGCATTCTTGCATAAGCGAATATAGCGCCCGTGGTTATATTTCCATCCAGACCCAGAACTTTACCCGTATCTGATGTGTATAACCGCTACCTATCCGTAACTAAACATATATCGTTGGGTGTCCAGAGAAAAGTAATGCAAACACCGAACCGGGCAGGAATATTGTATGATTCGTTTTTTTGTATGTATCGGCACTTGATTGCTTAGGAGACAATCCACCACTTACCGTCAAGTCCTAGTCCCAGTCAATACACCCCCTTCTATGCATGCAGATGACGTGGAGGCACGCGCATTCGCACAGAAGGTCTCAGCCACAGCATCCAGTTGCCTCCGGACGCTTGGATTTGGGGGGCCCGCCACCAGCAGTTGCAGCTGCTGGCTGCCTATACCGCCACCGTTGCCACAGTCTCAGCAGGCGACGTTTGGTTCGGGCTCTTCAAGCAATGCTACCGCCACTGGAATCAGCAACAAAAGCAACGGCAGTGCTGTTGCTGCATTTACGGTGGGTGTTCAGTTGCTGTGGGACATGTGCAAGGGGCAAGGCGGGAGGCCCTGTGGCGTCGGCACTAGTGGCAGCAGCAGCGGAACGGATGGGAGTTTGTGGTGCTGGCCAGTCGTGACATCTTGGGTGACACCGGGTGTTGGGGGTTGGAGGGGAAAGCGCTCATATGCCCTTGACTGAGCAGTGGACTAGGGCGGCGGGAATAGATGTATGAACGGAACGGGGGGCATGGCTTACACATCTTCGGGGGCGTCGTTCAATACGTACCTACGTAACAAGCTTTTCCTGGAGAGTGACGTGTTTGGCTGCTTGTAGCTATATTTTATTAATGGGAGTGGGAAAGAGATTCATAAATGCAAAACAGGGATGGCCTGTGAGTGAATAGGCGGTCGACATATTCATATTGTTCTCATGCGACTGGCAACCTTCCAAGGTATGCTGGAGGATGGAAAATCGACTGATTGTGTACGTTCGTAAACGGAGCTCGCTGCTTTGTTCGTGGCAGAAGCTTGCTGCTCAGCTCATCTCCTGATGGTTAACCCATTCTCTGGGGTTTTGTATGCCGCCGGCGGGGCTTGCTTTGGGTCATGCTAAATAGCTACTTGCTCTTCCCCTTCCAAGGCTATTATGTTCCCGATAATGCTTTGGTTGGCTGGTGAGGACTTAATTCACTGCTTTGCTGTTGCTGCAGCTTAGGGTTATGTGGATGCGCATATCAGGTTTCTTGCGCAGGCCTTCCATAACGTAGGGCCTGACTTTACGTATGATTATGATGATATGGAGATATGTGCTCAACATGGCATCTGTGTACGTAGGCACTGCAGCAATGGCATTTAAAAAGCAACATACAGTCATGCCAATAATTTTTATGATGTGGCCGTTCGCATGTATAGTGTTGACGACGTCTGGCACGAGCGTTACTTGGTTTATTTCTTCAGGACCAAGCGTTGCCTGTCTGCGTGGGAATTGAATAGGACCCGTTCTATACACGTCTATAAAGGAATTCATGTTTATCCATGCATGGCTGCCGGCCCTCTTATAACCAAAATAAATCGACATTAAAATGGCACGACACGAAATAAGACGACAGCAGCTAGCTCATTGGATCTGAAAAGATCCAATGAGCTAGCTGCTGTCGTCTTATTATCTTCCTTGCCAAGGAATTGCAAGCTAGAGACCAGATAGAGAGGAAGCACTGCATGCCCATAGAACACATACTGGCTGGTCTAATCAGAGGGTTGCAAAAAGGTCCTAATCCTCTAATCCCGGGGGTGGGTACTGGGCAGCAATCCTCTAATCTCAAAAGTGTTTGACCACTTCTAATCTCCAATCTCAGAGTGGTGTTGTAAAATCCATATCCTGGGGGCGTGTTTGTAATCCATATCCTGTTGGAGTTTCCCAATCCCAATCCTGTGGCTGGGGCCCAATCCTAATCATAACCTCGGGGTCCTCACCCTAGTCCTAAGCATCCGATCGAACTAGTTTTGAGCCATTGCATGAAAGGCGAGCAAATATGTGCCTGGGCGGAATAGTTGCAGCTAATTGGCAGAGGTGAACCAATGGTTCACCGACCGCACTTGCAGCGAAGCAGAGGACTGCAATGCTATAAATACAAAGAACTTTCGCGGCTATGTATTTCTCAACATTTCAGCTACTTGTAGTATATGTATAACGCAGAAGAGGCAACGGCTTGAGGAGCTGGTCGACCCCGCCGAATCCTAATCCTGTGGGTGGCAGCCCAATCCTATTCCCTATTCCTACCATCGGGGTCCTCATCCTTAACCTGGCATCACTTTCGTATCCTAATCCTGACGGTGGGGTTCAAATCCTAATCTCTGCCTGCCCAGTACCCGAACGCAATCCCTAATCTTTGCAACCCTCTGGTCTAATCCCAGCCCTTCCCAGCGTACACACAGCGCTGCCTAGCCCTACTAAGTGTATTTGCTTTTCGAAACATGACATGGTAATAAATTATATGCGCAGCACCAGATGGCTAGGTCGACACACAGGCTGCTCCGTCTGACAGCTGCCCATTCTTGCCCATTTACATGATTACAGTGTCCATATAAAACCGGTTCCCTTGCTTGCTGACCCGGCATACCGTACCTTGATGAGTGGACCTAGCTGCTGCGGCCGGCGCACGTACATAGTCGACAATACTCGCCGCATTCCTTTATGGAACTTACGGCAAACGATTTATGGGTAGGCAAAAAGATGAGCACGGGTAAAACCAGTCTGCCATTCCAGTTGTTTCTTACTCTTGCGTAAATGCCCCCAGGCCTACTTATTTGCCCTGTGGTAATTTATATTCCATGCATCGTTCCTTCAACAGTTAGTTGATTTGCAATCAACGTCACTCGCTGGATGAACGAAACTTGCAATGGTTGCTTGATGGCGTGGGTGTCTGCCTTTATAAGTACAACGCTATATCTTAATAAGGCCTATAAGCGCGTTACAGCAAGCCAGTCGCGTAGCCTCCTGCACTTCCTTGCGTCAGCTGCGTGTTTTGGGGGTTGCAGCACCTTGTTCCTTCCCCATTCCCTCGAATCCCCATCAGTCCCCACAAAGAAACAAACACCATGAACAAACATCATGAACGTTGGAAATTTTACAGATGTATGGTCGATAGGCCAACCGGCTCGTACGACAAACGCTTTCCCTTGCATTACGTGAGTTCACCGCTGTCCTGTTGAACAGTATCTTGTCTTTTTAGCGTGTCCATTTGCCCCAGCAGTATTGCAACAGCAGAACAGTAATAGACGATAGCAAGGAAGGAAGTTGAAGGGAAGGACCAAGGTTGTGTATGGCTGCCACAGGAAGAAGGCAACCTGAACGAAGAGTTAGCAAGAAGGCAAGCACGGTGTTCTTGCCTTACCCGTTCTTGGCCCATGTAACGGAGAATGTTGGTTTTAAAAGTATTCCATGTAATCAAGTCTTGGAAACCATTCGAAGGTGGTCTGGTGGTGGCAACATGGCATTATGCGATTGCACGACACACGAAAAACCTACCAGAACCAATCGCAAAAAATCAGGACAGGCATATTCAAATTGGTTTAAATTTGTCACGCCTATATCGTATTTTCAACAGTCCGTAAGTGGATAGTGTTGGTAAGCAAGAGATCCTTTGACATTGAGAAGTTGATAGGGCAATGGCCACTGCGGCTCCATATCAACTAGGAAATCCGCTTAGCAAGGTTCATGCAGAGGCTGCGGAGGGTCATAAAACACACGCTACGTGGAGCCCGTGAGTCCATGGTGTCTTTACTTGGATCCGAAGTTCTTATGCATTTTAACAAGACCGCAACATATGTTTTTGCAGATACGATGACAATGGCGGGTAAGGCTCCTGGATATCTTGCTCCGTTTGGATCTCAGGCAGTCGCGCGCAAACCGAGCTCGCCTTCGGGACCTGTACCTGCAGAACGGTCGTCGCTGTTGCTGGAGAGGATTACTGTATTGTTGCGGGAAGCACCCGTATGTCCACCGGCTTCAACATTCTCACGCGCGATGCGTCAATGCTCCTCCAACTGTGAGATTACGGCCTCTGAGCTTGCATTAAACGGGGCTGAAAGGGGGTGGGGTGGGGTAAACGAAGCGTGGCACTAACTAAGCTGCAGGGAGGTATTTACAACCGCGCTTGGGGTAGGCCGTGTGGATAACGACAGCATCAGCCTGCAGCGGAATGGGACCGTGGCGTTGTCTATAATGATCAACTACGCACGAATGGGCATCAGGTTACCGGCTTCCTTCCCACAAACGCGACGATATTCATGTCCAAGAACAAACACACGGGTCAATGTGATCGCAAACGCGTACAAACGTGTGCATGCTTATCATGCTCATTCACCCCGCCCAGACACCAGGGGCCGGGGGCCGGTGCCTGGCTATGCAGGATCTTGAAATCTACAGTAGCGTCTTTCATCAGGCTTGCTTCCTCTGTGTTCTATGGGTTAATGTGTTTCATCTGTTGTCGGGATCATAGTACTCGTGAGCATACTACGTGCTCTGTAAGCTCTTTTGCAGTGCAATGCCCACCCCCGTGCATATCACGACGTCCCCTCCTCCTCGCCTCCCCTTCCTTGCAACCATCGCTTGTGCTTGTAACCAGGACGGACAAGGTCGTGATCGCTTCCGCAGGCATGCAGGCCGACAGGAAGGCGTTGCACAAGCTGCTGCAGGTTCGGTGGCGGGACTCTTCGCTTTCGGCTTAATGATGGGCTGTATGCGTGGTCGAATCTCCCTCCCTTTCCGTCCAGCACCATGTGGCCCACCCTACCAACAGATTTCTCTGCTGGCATTGCTTGTATTGCCTGTTTTAATAGAAGCCGAGGATGCTGTCTCCTGGTCCCATTGTCCCTGTAACCAGATCCGTTGCTCTCCGTGCTCCCCGCCAAAACCCGCTGCGCCGCAGCACCGCAACGTAATGTACCAACACGACCACGGGCGGCCGATGAGCGTCTCCGCCACAGCTCAGCTCTTGTCCAACACGCTCTACTACAAGCGCTTTTTCCCGTTCTATACCTTCAACCTGGTTGCCGGACTAGACGAACAAGGTACGGGGTTGAAGTTAAGTGGCAACAGACATCGGAGCGGGTTATTATTATTATCAATCATGGCGCAACAGCCGCGGAGTTGTGTTGGTATGAGGTGGGAAAGCAACTGAACTACGGATTTATTAAGTCTACGGGTGGGTTAGGTGGGCGGCGTAACCTGAGGAGCTCCTCGGGACGGGCAAATGGGGTGAGAAAGGTTGGAGGACTTGGGCGTGGTGAGTTGGGACGTGGCGGGTCCCTCGGGACCTGCGTTGCGTGAACTCGTTTGCTCGTTTTGATGTCTTAAACGCAGGCCTGAGTGCGTGTTGTGCGTCTGCTGGTGCAATGTACAATTTTTATTCCGTTGATAGTTCGCGTAGGTGGCCACACAGCGGATCAGACCCTTCATGCCTGTAGTGTAGTGCAGGGCTTAATCCCTTGTCATTTTAACGATGGCTGTGGGTCACGACACACTGCGTAATCAGCTGCTTGATGGCGGAGGGCACGGACTGTTGTGTGTGCCGTGAACAGTGGCAGTAATGCTGTTGGTTAAGCCGTTCGGATAGACCACCATCGGGCAGTGCCTGCCGCCTCTCGTACTACGGTTTCGGAGCCCGGGAATGAATGCAGCAAATAGCTAGCACAATGCAGTAAGCGGCGAGATGGTCATGCGGACTCCCAAGCTTCCGCAAAGCCATTCCATTACCTACTATTTACTGTTACTGGCCTTCATACTATTAGTCCCCTCAGCCAAATTGTTATGCTAGTTTATCCCTTGGCACCACCTTTTGTTTAGCCGAACCCGCTTCATCACGTGCTCTTTAGGTCGTGGAGCCGTATATAACTATGACGCGGTCGGCTCGTATGAGCGGTCGGGTTACTTCTGCCAGGGCAGCGGCAAGGAGTTGATTCAGCCGGTCCTGGATAATCAGCTTAAGGCCGCCAGCCCGTTGCTGCTACCGCCCAGAAACAGCATTACGGCACTGCCATTGGACCAGGTGGGTGTGGCATGTGGGGCATTCAGTCAGCATTTGCGTCGAAAAGATTCCACTGTCGGGATCGCGCTTGTGCATGTATAAAGGGCATCTTGCAGTAATGGGCGTCTGATACTGTTTCGCATTAAATTGATCGTTATTCGGTGTGAATGTCCGTTAATTAAGATCATGGCCTGATGTTGCCAAATGTCCTAGACCCCGATCGGAGGTGGCCGGGTGGAAAGGCCGAATGGAGATGCAACTACGGCCGTCAATACCATTACATGCCCTTTGCCGTGCCATTACATTGCACCATGCACACACCACGTATCTGAACATTTTATGCTTTATTGACTTCTAAGGACCCGAACTTGCGTAATAACTTCTGTTTTCATGAACCTGCAACATGCACTGATTTGCCAACTGCTTGTTGTTAATCGTCAGGCCCTGGACCTGGTGAAGGACGCGTTTGTATCCGCGGGTGAACGCGACATTTACACGGTATGCTGGGTTTAGAGGTTTAGGGGGGGCGCGATTATGGGAAGATCCAAGGCTTATAGGATTCGATTGTTTTTTGGCTACATAGGTCAATTTGTGTTATGTGGGCTGGTCAGCTATGGTGGCATTGGCAGTGTTCACATGGGAGCTTCTATGCGGCTGTGTTGTGTTAGGCTCTGTGTCCCGGGATCGACAGAGAGAACATGCGACGTCCTTGATTGGACGGAAATGGTCTGGGATGGCGCAGCGTGCAGCACAGCGTGCCATTCTCCGTGAGGCAGTGGGCCGTCCTCGCGGACTGGCAGACTAACTTGCCGGCCTGGCTCCATTTCGCTCTGTGAGACCGAAACGCCCTCCCACTATTCCACCTCACCACAGGGCGATAAGGTGGAAATCTTCATCATCACAAAGGACGGCATCCGCCGTGATGAGCTGCAGCTAAAGCTAGACTAGAGCGGGGTAGGAAAGAAATGGACCCGGTCTCATCCGCACGGGGACGCTGCGTTCTTCTCAACAGGAAGTTGGGGATGGCGAGGGGAAGGATAGGAAAGGACCGCGCACACCGAGGGGAAGAGGTTGAGATGGACGGCTGGTGGCACGTTTTGGTGAGGTGGCCCCATGATATGATGCTGTTGCCCTGTACATACGTTTGTGAGCAACTGCTTGAACACCAGCGGCTTGTGGGGAGATAAATTCGATGGAGTACCTGCTACAACAGTGTGCAGCCGCTTCCGCTGGTGTTGTAGCTTATGCGATTGACGACGGCACTGGCCTGCCTTGGAGCGATTTGTACCGATGTGGCGGTGGTTCAGGCGACAGTGGGACTCCAGATCGTAGCAGATCAGGACGACTTCAATAAGTCTCTTACTTTTGTGAAGTTTTAGGCGTCACAAGTAACCGCTCGCACTCGCGCATTTTCAATGTTGGCTGTGAAGCTGTAATGCAGGACGCTGCGATTCGAAGGGCGTGCCGCTGGAGCAGCTCTCTTGAAGGCCCGTTGAGTATGGATATCTGACAATGTGAAACCGGCACGGATTCATGAAAATGTGTGGACTCATGAAAACGTGCCCTGAAGCCTGAAAAGGCACCATGTAGCCCGAAAAGCTGTTATCCATCTAAGGGGGCAGGGTGTACACCAGTGCGTTCGGGGCTTTTTATGACGGAAGAATATTGGCACAGAGCGGTGGCAGTCAAAAGGAAAATTGCATACCATAATAAGACCCTGAGCAACCATGGATTGTCAAGGGATTCGACATTATTCGAAAGTTGCGGTAAAGGAATGCGACTTACAGACCAGGCGACTGATGATACCAGGCGGTTCTATCTACCGTTTGCAAAGACTTATTGACACGGTCCAAATATCTTGGCACTCTGCTTGTGCCAACTTCCAAATACGCAGGTGTGCCTGCCGATGCATTAAAATGCGCTGATGCACGCATGGGACATGACCCAAGCTGCAACTCGCAACAGTGCCAGCAATTGGCGGCGCGGCCTGTGGGCGCGGCGCACGTTAACATGCATGGGCCGATCACCACCATGTACTGCATAGATAGCACAATGGTGTCCAGCAGCTGCGCCCGGACCGCGTGTCATGTCATAACTATCACATATCCGGCTCAAATAATGAAAAGCTGAACCTAAATTTCAATATTCCAAGTGAACAAAAAAGATAATAACGATTGGAAAAGCTCAAAGCCGTGAAAGCGAGAAATGTCGGGCGGCGGAAATCGTGCAGGGATAGGGGCTACCGAGGCAATACCTCGCTATCTACTCTGCTCCCGACTATTCCGACAATTCCTGCCCGTGCTGAAATGTTTTAGAACTCCCGAGAACCTCCCAGGAGACGGTAACTCAAACAGCGATGTTGCAACGGCCTGTCCTCTCATACACAACCCTACTACGACGGTTTCTCGAAACTTCTCAACCTGTCATGCGCAGCACCACCTGTGTGTTAGCGCACTGAGTGGCGCCACATTATGATAGAAAACATAACTGCAAAGCTCATACCATAACCAACCATCTGACGGCGATTGATCGGTGCAGAAGAAGTGAATGGCCTTACACCCGGGGAACTACTTGCTTTGTGGAAATGTATGCACAGCAACACTTAGGGGCAGGAGAGAGCAGAGCGCTCAGACATCCTGCTCTGACACACTCGCCGTTGCAACTTCTCTCCGAATCTTCCACTCGCTGATGCTAATAGGGCAATCAACAGATAAACCATCTCTGGTGCATCACAGCGGTATCATGACTAAGGGAAATCTGCCCCTACGAGATAATAGTCCCACACCAGAAACCAGATGCACTAGTTCTTCCCACATAAAGAGAGTTGTGGACACCACGGAGAAGAACACAAAACCACTACATCCACCAATAACCCAAACCACCACGACTAATGAAAACCATTACCGCTACTACGACCACTGCCGTCATCGCTATACCACGACGACTAACTCTAATACTCTTCCTGTCGTTGAAGAACACTCGCTGAAGGACTTAAGGACTAGTTGCGCAATGACGGAGCGGCCAACACGCCGTTTGCCATTAAAGCCCGCCCTGCAGGTTCAAATGCAGTAATGTATATACTACTCCTGCAGGTAGGTGCATGCATGCACCGTGAAAGGTACAGCAGCAGCGGCGGCAGCAGCGATGGGGGGCGGCAGCAGCGCCAGGACGCCAGTTGTCCCTACCTTCCCAGCACATCCCTTCACATGACCCTGTTTCCAAACCTCCAATGCTCCGACATCCCGCACTGGTCCTCCCTCCTCTCCTTCAGATCCCCTTCTCCTCTTCTTCCTCCCTCCTCTCCTCCAGACCTCTGGATGCACAATCCCACCGCGCCGCCGCCACCACCGGTCTTACATTTTCCAAACGGCGCCTGATTGCGCCAGCCACACGTCGTGCGTAGGGATCTGAAGGCGGGAGATCGAGAATACGACCTAGTCAAGCATTGGCGTTCGGAATCATCACGAACTGCATCTTAGGGCGATGGCGACAGCAATGACGCTTCAGTCGGCAGAGGCGGGCAGCGGCGTGCGGAATTCGCAATACTGCCGCCTTTGATTCCATTGCCGCCGTTGCCGTCAGCTGAGGCGCGGTTACTCCTGTCGCCGCTCTCTCCCCCGCTCTTCTCCCGGTCCAACAGCTCCAACTTCGGCATTCCTTTTTCACTATCGCTTGTGCTATTGACCCGTGGGTCATTGCCATTACCGTCCTGCGGGGCGCTACTGCTGCGGCGGACCCGTTGGTCGCTGTCGTCAGCTTCATACAAGGGCACCGTGTACATTATCCCCGGTTCGCGGCTGCGCACAGATAAGGAGCCGGGTGCGGTTTCGGCCTTCATGGCGCGGTGGTGACGCACAACAAGGAAAGCCGCAAGAGCCAGGGCAGCGAGGAGGAAGGCCCCTGCCACAGCGCCAACTGTAGCAGCTACGACGTGGCTTGGATCTTTGGTAGCGGCGGCGCCCTCCGGTTGGAATGGTGTCGTTCCGATTTGGGGAAGAGTTGAAATTTGCTGCGTGGAGTTGATGTCAGCAGTGACGGCGCCGCCGCCGTCAGCGGCACCAGCGGCAGGGGTGGCGGATGCTGCCATCAGGACCTGTGGCGGTGTCGATAGCCCCGTGTCTGCCTCCGTATCCGCTGGCTGCGCTGGCGCTGTCACTGGCACTGGTCCACCTACAGGCGAGGCGGCGAGGGCGCTGGCGACGTCAACTATCTTGGGACCCTGCGCCACAACGAAACTGCCGGTGACCGATGCGAAGCACGTGGCTCGACCCGCTTCCCTGTCGTACGACATGAAAATCACTGACGAAGCCGCCGCCGAGGATGCTGTAGCGGTGCCGTTAAATCTCAGGGTGCCCAGAGCACCTGTAAGGGTATTCGTTTTGGCGTCGTATGCAAGGCAGGCCGTGATACGGCTGCTGTCGAAGTCCCGAACCGGGATATGGATTTGCAAGTAGTTAGCCTTGCCATCCAAGTAGGGGGGAGTGAAGGCGGCGGCGGCGGCGGCGCCGGCAGCGGCACCGGAGGCGGCGATGGATACATGGCTCCAGGTTACGGTCGCGAGGCCGCTCCGAAGGCTGATGTTTGATCGGGTCAGCGTCGGTGCTAGCGCCGCCGTCAATGTGGCGGCAGCGAACGGCAAGTACGACATGCCTAGAGTATAACTCTCTGCGGCGGTCGCGGCAGACCCTGACAACACGATATATGCCTCTGCGTCGGCGAAGATGGTCGGGGGGGACTCCTGAAGGGCCCTATCGGATGGCCGGTGGAGCCGCTCCAACAGCGGCTGCGGCTGCGGCTGCGGCAGTGGTGCTCCAGTTGTTACCTTGGACGTCGCCCACCGGCTGGCAATAGCCGTCTGCCGTACTGCGAGACGCCTTGCCGTGCTGCCGCTGGCTCCGAACGAGTCCGAAGACGGGAACTTGTCTGCGCCGGGGCCGGAAGGCAGGGTCAACACCACAGCGGCGGCGGCGCCCGCCTGCTTTGCAACGGCTGGCGCAGCCGCCGACACGTGCACACCATCGTAGCCGCCAGAGACGTACGATCCGCCGGGCACCGCCAGCCTTCCTAGCGTCGCTGCCAGGCGCTTCGTTATTGCCACCGCCTGATGCAGCCACTCCTGCGCCTCGACCGCAGCGGCACCGGGCCCGTTCAGACCTGACGGCGGCGGTACAGCAGCTGCCAGCAGACTGCACAGGTGCGACGTAACGGTGCTGCCGACGGCGCCGCCGCCGCTGGAGATGTAGAGGGCCGTTTCCAGGCCCTGGGCCGCCGCCCGCAGGAAAGCTTTATTAGACAGGGCGGTCGAGTTGGTGGACGAGGTGACGATGGCGAGCTGGCTGAGGGCTGCGAACGCGGCACGAACCTGCGAGCATCACACAGGAGGGCAGCACCCGGGGAAAAGACATACGTTGAAGAATACGTTGGTGCGTGCGGAACGAAAGCGCGCGGAACAGAGAAGGAGATCAGGTGAAAGGCGAGGCGCTGGAACATGTGTGTGTGTGGGGGGGGGTGGGATGGGGTGTTACAGGGTGGGGGTATGTGCACTTGGGGGAAGGTGAAGATATGTGTATGGCAGGGGGGGGGTGATGAGGAGTCGGGATAGCTTAGTCAGTGCATTATGATGCAAGAGTGACCATGTCGTGCAACCTGTGCCATCAATGCGTCAATACCGTATTTGTCGTACCGCGTGCCATGTCATTGACGTGTGCCGTGTTGGCGGGTGCTCTGTCACAGTCGTGCAGGTGTCCTTTATCGTACTCATACACATCGTACCTGCTGCAGATCGAGCATATTTACGGAATCCAGCAGAGACTGGATCAATGTCGTACTGAGTGCACTGGCAATCTCACTCGGCATCGCTTTTCCATCGACATCGACATCGTTGTCACTGCCACTGCCACTGCCATTGCGGCTGGTGGTGGTGGTATCAGCACTCAATCCGGACAAGCCCAAGGAGACCTGAATGGTGGCTTGGACGAGTTGACGAGGGTCGTTGATCTGCGGTTGGGCCGTTACCGGCAGGTTGGTTACATGGTTGCAGCCCAGCATGGCCTTAAACAGCTCACCATGGTGGTTCATAACGGCTCCAACATTACACGCTACTGCCAATGGGCTCCCGCATGAGGCTTGGTTAGGCAAGTGGTTTCGGTTTAGTTACCGTTAGCGGAAACCGCGCGTTGCATCGAGCTGCTTACACCCTCGGCAGGTTACCCTGAATCCCTGGCTACTGCAAGTTGGTTGGTCGGTTCGTTGTCCGGTTGGTTGGTCGGTTAGTTGTTCTCATGCACTCGTCGCAGCGCAACGCGTTTCGTGACCAGCCCTCGTGGCCAACCCTAGACCTTTTGACCCATATCTTTTTGATTCTGGTGGCATTGTGGAGTCTCCTTTGGTTCGCTGTTGCTCTGACACCAGCCACAGTAAAAATCCCCCCCTCCCTCCTTTTTATGTTGTACTGTTTCGCGGCCAGCAGCAAGGCCGAGAATAGTATACACACATATCTATATCTATATATAGATATAGATATATATAGATATACACACACTGTTGCTGCTTCTTTTGTTCTTCTTTCTGCTTCTGTTCACGTTATAGCCTCAGCGGCGGTGGCGGTGATGGCCACACCACCTGGTTCGCGTTCAAACGCCTTTGCTTCCGCCTTTGTCCACCTGCTGAGCGGTGGAGCGGTGGATGAGGCCCAGCGGCCATCGTCCCACCACGATCACGGTCAGGGGTCAGTGATGGTTCCACCGCCAGCAGCTGCTCCACCAGAGTACCCGCCCCCTCCTGACCGTTCGGGCGACTTTCACCTCTTGCACAGCACCGTCTCGGCTGCTTGCCTCCACCTCAAGTCCCCCTACCTGCTCAATGGCGGTGGTGTTGATGCTCGCCAGTAGAGCCGCCGCGTCCAAAGCAGCCGTTGGCAGTTGAACGGCCACGACGGCGAAGGCGCATGTGCGAGCCCCGCGGCTGTCTACGGCACAGCCATACACCGTAATATTGCCTGACGTAAGGCCCACGAGCACTGCTGCCGGCAACATTCCCAGCTGCTGCGGCATATCCACAACACCACCGCCGGGTCGTACAACGCGCAGGCCAAACTCATAGCTCAGCTGCGAACCGTCACTTTGGTCGTACCAACCAACAGCCCGTACAGCTACGGCAGCGGTTGGGAACGTGTCGTGCACGAGTTCAACCTTAAGGCAGGCCGACGTGTCGGCGCTGCGGGCGCAATACGGCGCGCTATTGAGTTGTACGGTGGTTACCGCGGCCCCAGTGTAGCCGTTATACCCCATGGTTGCGGTTACGGTTATCATTTGACGGTTGACGGTTCGCAGGAGCGTGGCGGGAATTGTGAAAATGTAGGCGTTGGCGACCGGTCCAATGCTGACGGGGAGGTCACTGGCGCCGGGGACCTCTGTGCTCGACCAGCTGACGCCGGCGTCCCTGGCGGGAGGACGTACGGAAGGACACATGTGTCGTACACACGTACGACATTGTCAAGTGACGTACAAAGTTGAATACGTTGAGTTTACCCATTTTTCAGCAATCCCCTAACAAGGAGGCAAAGGCTGTCTTCAAGACAACGAGATTGCACTACACAATATTATATAATAAATGTGTACATGTAATGCATGCACACATTTATAAATACAAAATATAATTATATGATATTTATTGAATGCGTGTGTTTCCGAACGGTAGATCGCACGCGTCCGTTTGTTACCCGCTTTCCGCCGCTACCCGCCGCGTTGCCCTGCCTCGCTACTTACTGTTTCCATCCCTCCCCCTTCTTAGCTGCACCTCGGGGCTGCTCTCTTTGTGTAGGATTAGAGTTAGGTGCGGGTTCGTAATTCTCATGATCGCCTGATCGAATCCCTCATAACCCACGTGTCTGAAAAAAGTACAGAAACCACCGTCAACCTGCTCTCACTAAAGCCGAACTCGCATCCATTACATGTGACGCACTCTCCTTACATGTAATCGGGCGCCACCTCCAGCATTAAGGTCAGGTCCTCGTCAGCGTTGTGCGGCGATACACAGACGCCGTTAGCGAGCGCAGCGGCGATTGCGCACTGCCGTGTCAGCGTGCCCCGTGGGAAGGGTTCCTCGGCCCGGCGAGGCCTGAACTCCAGGGAGGCGCTCGAGGCCAGCGCTGATGTTTGTTCCGGTACTACCTTGTTGACGGTGACGGTGATGGTGTGGCGGATGCCCGCCGTCAGGAGGCTCGCGGGGACCTGCCACACACCGGGGGTTGTGTCCCAGTCGCCCTGCTCCGTTCCGGTGAAGCAGGGGTTGGGGTAGTCCTCGCGCCTGCGGGAGCCGCACCGGAATACATGGGTTCAGAAGAACGCTGGGTAAATCCTTAAGACAATCTAAGGGCCAGTGGAAACGTAAGTAACGGCTATGTGGTAACGGCTATGTGGTGAAAGGAGACGGCGGTGGTCGCTGCAGGGGCCTCAAGGCGGAACACGCAGGAGAAGGTCGGCGCGATGGGTGCGGGGAGGCGCGGGGAGCGCCGCCGATCCCTTCCTCCCTGCCCCGTGTCCCCCTTTACCGCCCTCATCGGAATCGCCGACCTCGTCGCCGGCACCGGCACGCATAAACAATCATATACCCACCCAAGATCCGTTAGGAAGTACTGTTGTTAATATGTCGTACTGAAGTACTTGTTCCAGTTTTATGTCCCTTTGCCCACAGCCCCCAAAACAATGTATCAGGAGGTGCTTGCCCCGGGCAGGAGGAACGCATTCGTTGAGTCCACCATCTTAGGGATCCGTGCGTTCATCTTCTCCGGCACCGATCATGTCCCCACCTCACGCCGGCACCGATCATGTCCCCACCTCACGCCGGCACCGATCATGTCCCCACCTCACGCCGGCACCGATCAGGTCCCCACCTCACGCCGGCACCGATCATGTCCCCACCTCACGCCGGCACCGATCATGTCCCCACCTCACGCCGGCACCGATCATGTCCCCCGAACCCGCAACTCCGTCCCCACCTGCAGTCCCACGAGAACTCGAGCTGCTGCATGTCGGGCGTGGTGTCGGGGTCACGAGAGGAAGTGGCATTGAAGACCAGGACAGAGTCGTTGGGTACGTCACCGGATGGCCCGTACACGTATGCGTACGGCACTGCACCGATGGCCGTCATAGTGACAATACTGGATTGGGTGGAACCTGTTTTGGATCCGAGTGTGTTGTTGTACAAAAATGATAGGCGCAACGGGACAGAGGAGATGAGCTGGAAGCCGAGATGACGTGTAAAGCTGTTAGTGGCCATGCCACAACTGAACCTCATAAACCCGGTCTCAACCATCTGAAGCTAAATGATGCTAAAAATAGCTAACTGAATCCAACGGAATCCAACTGATGCGAGCTAAATAGTAATCTCTAAAAACCAGAAACCAAAAACGGTAAATTGCATGGACTCAAACTCATTTAACTAAAACGGAGTCATCATAAGTTCGAAAATTTCCCATGCACGATGCCATGCACAACCCCATGCACAAGCAAAGGCAAAGTTTACCGAGCGGACTACGTGTGCCAGGACACTCCCTCGCCATCCCGCATGCACATGTACGGACCTCCAGGAATACTTCCATCGTACACCGCCTTGACTTGCAGCTGGATAGATTGGCCGTGAACGACTGGCAGAGGGGCCGGCAGGTACAATTGCGGACTCCTTCCCGAGGCATTGGTTAGGCCATCCGGCCCCCCCACGATCCACTCGGCGGATGAGGTCCACAGCCAAGAGGCCGGCGAGTGCCCTGCAATGGGTGGGCCGGAGCGCAAAGGGACATCAGGGATACATCCGGCATGGTTTGGCTAGGTTAGATCCAGGGGAGTGGTAAGATCCGACACCAAATTCGGAATGTATGTGCCCAGTGCAGTGCCTAGTTAGGATCCGGGTCGAGGTTCCCCCCGCAGCTCCAGCTCCAGCTCCAGCGCATGAAGACAAGTCAAGACAAGTCGCCCGGGCCGGAAATCGCCCCCAGTACGCCGGGTTGTAAATTTGCGGACTTGTGAGGGAAGAGACGCTACGAAGATGCCTCCGGCCCGACGGGTCCGGTCCGTGATGTGCGTATCATTTCTTGGGGCCAAGTATTTGGCAGCAATAACAGGATGGGGCCAAGTTCGGGAAGTGGGTGAAACAATTGGGACTGATGCCGGTAGAATCCGGCTAATGGATCTCCTTTACGTCCCTAATGGATGAACAGACAGACCCACATCGGTCAGGACGAATTTCAGGACAGTCGCAGACCTCAACGGTGACCTCAGGCCCCCCGTGCGCCGGACATATCAACTCAGCTGAAGACACCGAACTGGTACGGGGCTGGTACGGGGCTGGTACGGAGCTGGCACGGAGCTGGCACGGAGCTGAAATAGGGTTGTTAGTTCTCAAGTTATGTTGTTATGTACTTCAACCCGGACGCTTTCCTGTACGGCTTACGGTATCGGCTTCTCCGTACTTCTCCGTACTTCTCACGCGTGACTATCATTTCCCTCTCTCCTGTTTATCTACGTTCTCATTTGCCAACTATCTCGCTTCAGGACTTCCCGTGCCCAATCCATATGATCCTGTTCGCATATTTTACAAACCCCGTTTACGCATACCATACCACTATCCTCCTCCTCGGGCTACGCAACTCCTCCTCCTCATGTGCCCGGGCCAATACTAGCACGCCAGCTACTATGAAATGTACGAAATCCCCAGCTTTCAACCTCCTCAAGTTTCCCGCTTACCTCCGCCACACACTCGGGCAGCCTCCGCGCTTGCTCGAATGCCCTCAGACAACCGGAAGCTATGTACTCGTGGTCCCAAGATCCATACGGGCGGAGCCGCGTCGCTGGCCGCAGGTTTGCTGAATTCCACGGTTTCGGAGCTTGTCGTACCCAGCCACGACACCAGCGTCACTGTCAGGCCGTAGCCACTGTGCGACGGCAGCCCTGCCGCTTCGTCGGCCGTCAGGGAAAGGACGAGACGGTCGTTAGGATGGGTAAGTCGGTTAGTACGGTCAATGGCATCCTGCAGGATAGTCCATCCATCTTGAGCAGACGCAGAGTAATTCCCATCTGGGTGCCAAAGGGCCCATGTGACGTTTCGCCAAATGGATCTTCCTGAAGGATCGAAGGAGAGAGAAGCGTCGAAAGAAGGCGGCACCATAGAGGCAATCTGGAGGAGGCTACTGCTACTGCTACTGCTATTGCTATTGCTATTGCTACTGCTGCTATCAGCATGGTGAAAACAGGGCTGAGAAATGGCTGCTGGACCGAAGATGACTGCGGATGGTGCGGCGCAGGGGAAGCACGGCTCAACCTGCGATTGGCACAAGGTTGTAACAAGGGTGCTACAGTTAGTGCGTTAATTGGATGAGCTGTTGGTTAAGTGGTTGAGTGTTTGGTGAAGGGTTTTACACACGAATGCAAACGGACATGTAAGGACAGTTTCCACCACCTCGCGAGTAGGATTGGAAGTCGGGGTTTGGGGGGGGGGGAAGAGAGCATTGAGGACGGCATTTGAGGTCCCTGACTCTCTCCAATCCACACCTTCAACCTTATCGTGTGTGTGTCGGTACCTAAGGTGCTGAAAACGCAAGGTGATCTGATCTAAGCCTAGGGTGTTAGGGCGTTACAACCTTATGACAAATCCGCGTCCCTGCCGGCTGCCCCCACACCCTGCAGAGCCGCTCCCCCTAATGAGAGTACTGCATGGGAACCCTGACGCTGCGCATCGCCTCCCGCATCACGCCGGTCATAACCACCCACCGTGATATTTCCCGAAAATGCTGCGGAGGGGTCCACCTGAGCCGTCAGAAGCGAGCCGCTGGACCGGAGCACCAGCACTTGGTTGGGCTGCGGGAAGGACGGCGGGGAATGCAGTGAACGCGGGGCTTGGTCTGTACCCACCGAGGTTCTGTCCAGCCAAGGGGGTGGCTGTCTGTTCCGGGGGTCCCCGGAGTCCTAAAAGCTGGTACACACACGCACGTGAACAACCACACCATATGTTGTGATGATGCCAGTCGGAATCAACCTCTATTACAGGTTTTGGGTTTGGGTTTGGCGGCATTGGGTTTGGCGGCATTGGGTTTGGCGGCATTGGGTTTGGCGACATTGGGTTTGGCGGCATTGGGTTTGGCGACATTGGGTTTGGCGGCATTGGGTTTGGCGGCATTGGGTTTGGCGGCATTGGGTTTGGCGGCATTGGGTTTGGCGGCATTGGGTTTGGCGGCATTGGGTTTGGCGGCATTTTAAGCCTAAAGCCTCGGAATCTTGCTGTCGCCCCCAGTGGGTGAAAAGACATACCTGAATTCTAGAGGAGGGGGGCACATTGATGGTTAGTTCATCGCCACGGACACTGCACAGTGCCGCCGCAACGCTGCCGCCGTCAAGCAACTCCGCCGTGATGGTGTCAAACATGGCGGCGCATGGAACGTCCGTCAGCGGTGTCGCAAAGGCGTTCAACGACAATGCTATCGACCTGCCGTCCTCTGCCAGACGGGCAGATACTGGCCGAAGATCCCGTGGTCGACAGCGACCCAAACATGGCACCTTTGAGAGCGCCTGGTTAAGAGGATCGTAGGTCCAAGATGTGCAGTTGACGGCGGTTGACGAAGAACAGACCTCCTCTCCCTCGCAAAAAACGTGTCCTTCAATATCGCATGGAGCAGCGCCTCCGTTAAGAAGCCGAAGAATCTTGGTCGTAGGGGACAACTCGAACAATTTCCGGGCCGTCACATTGAAATAAGTACGAGAACCAATCAATCGTGAAGAAAAGCTACCATACGTTGGCGGACGCGGCAACGGCTGTGCTGATCCAATGAGAGCTAAAGGGCCTGAGCTGGCGTACGAAGGTGACGCCGATTGGCTGGCGTAAAAAGGTAGTGGGGGCGGCTGTGGCTGTGGTAGTCCGAACTGAGCAGGAGAAAAAGAGCGGGTCTGCTGCGAAGGAAGAAACGCTGAATAGATGCCGTACAGTGGTGGTGCCTGTGCTAGTCCGAATGGAGCTAGAGGGACTAAGCTAGGCTGCTGGGGCGTTTGTGGCACCAAGTTGCTGCCGTACGTTGGTGGCGGCCGTGGATGTGCTGGGCCAAAAGAAGCTGATGGGACTGAGCGCGCCTCCTGCGAGGGTGGAAACCCTGGATAGCTGCCGTACAGTGGTGGCGGCGGCGGGTGTGTCAGTCCGAACGGAGCTAGGGTGACTGAGCCAGGCTGCTGGGGCGGCGGTGACGAAATACCGCTGCCGTACAGTGATGGCAACGGCAGCTGTGACTGTTCTAGTCCAAGCGGGGATGGAGGGACTGCGTTGGCCTCCTGCGAGGGTGGAAACGCTGGAGCGCTGCCGTACAGTGGTGACGGCGGCGGCTGTAACTGTTCTAGTCCAAGCGGGGATGGAGGGACTGCGTTGGCCTCCTGAGAGGGTGGAAACGCTGGAGCGCTGCCGTACAGTGAGGGCGGCGGCGGCTGTGACTGTTCTAGTCCAAGCGGGGATGGAGGGACTGCGGTGGCCTCCTGCGAGGGTGGAAACGCTGGAGCGCTGCCGTACAGTGGTGACGGCAGCGGCTGTGGCTGCGCTAGTCCAAGCGGCGATGGAGGGACTGAGTTGGACTGCTGCGAGGGTGGAAACGCTGGATAGCTGCCGTACAGTGGTGGCGGCGGCGCCTGTGTCAGTCCAAAAGGAGCTAAAGGGACTGAGCCAGGCTGCTGAGGCGGCGGTAACGAGAAAACGCTGCCGTACAGTGGTGACGGCGGCGGCTGTGGCTGCGCTAGTCCAAGCGGCGATGGAGGGACTGAGTTGGACTGCTGCGAGGGTGGAAACGCTGGATAGCTGCCGTACAGTGGTGGCGGCGGCGGGTGTGTCAGTCCGAACGGAGCTAGGGTGACTGAGCCAGGCTGCTGGGGCGGCGGTGACGAAATACCGCTGCCGTACAGTGATGGCAACGGCAGCTGTGACTGTTCTAGTCCAAGCGGGGATGGAGGGACTGCGTTGGCCTCCTGCGAGGGTGGAAACGCTGGAGCGCTGCCGTACAGTGGTGACGGCGGCGGCTGTAACTGTTCTAGTCCAAGCGGGGATGGAGGGACTGCGTTGGCCTCCTGAGAGGGTGGAAACGCTGGAGCGCTGCCGTACAGTGAGGGCGGCGGCGGCTGTGACTGTTCTAGTCCAAGCGGGGATGGAGGGACTGCGGTGGCCTCCTGCGAGGGTGGAAACGCTGGAGCGCTGCCGTACAGTGGTGACGGCAGCGGCTGTGGCTGCGCTAGTCCAAGCGGCGATGGAGGGACTGAGTTGGACTGCTGCGAGGGTGGAAACGCTGGATAGCTGCCGTACAGTGGTGGCGGCGGCGCCTGTGTCAGTCCAAAAGGAGCTAAAGGGACTGAGCCAGGCTGCTGAGGCGGCGGTAACGAGAAAACGCTGCCGTACAGTGGTGACGGCGGCGGCTGTGGCTGCGCTAGTCCAAGCGGGGACGGAGGGACTGTGTTGGCCTCCTGAGAGGGTGGAAACGCTGGAGCGCTGCCGTACAGTGGTGGCGGCGGCAGCTGTGGCTGCGCTAGTCCAAGCGGCGATGGAGGGACTAAGTTGGCCTCCTGCGAGGGTGGAAAGGCTGGATAGCTGCCGTACAGTGGTGGCGGCGGCGCCTGTGTCAGTCCAAAAGGAGCTAAAGGGACTGAGCCAGGCTGCTGAGGCGGCGGTGACGAGAAAACGCTGCCGTACGTTGGTGACGGCGGCGGCTGTGGCTGCGCTAGTCCAAGCGGCGATGGAGGGACTGCGTTGGCCTCCTGCGAGGGTGGAAACGCTGGAGCGCTGCCGTACAGTGGTGGCGGCGGCGGCTGTGGCTGCGCTAGTCCAAGCGGCGATGGAGGGACTAAGTTGGCCTCCTGCGAGGGTGGAAAGGCTGGATAGCTGCCGTACAGTGGTGGCGGCGGCGCCTGTGTCAGTCCAAAAGGAGCTAAAGGGACTGAGCCAGGCTGCTGAGGCGGCGGTGACGAGAAAACGCTGCCGTACGTTGGTGACGGCGGCGGCTGTGGCTGCGCTAGTCCAAGCGGCGATGGAGGGACTGCGTTGGCCTCCTGCGAGGGTGGAAACGCTGGAGCGCTGCCGTACAGTGGTGGCGGCGGCGGCTGTGGCTGCGCTAGTCCAAGCGGCGATGGAGGGACTGAGTTGGACTGCTGCGAGGGTGGAAACGCTGGATAGCTGCCGTACAGTGGTGGCGGCGGCGCCTGTGTCAGTCCAAAAGGAGCTAAAGGGACTGAGCCAGGCTGCTGAGGCGGCGGTAACGAGAAAACGCTGCCGTACAGTGGTGACGGCGGCGGCTGTGGCTGCGCTAGTCCAAGCGGCGATGGAGGGACTGAGTTGGACTGCTGCGAGGGTGGAAACGCTGGATAGCTGCCGTACAGTGGTGGCGGCGGCGCCTGTGTCAGTCCAAAAGGAGCTAAAGGGACTGAGCCAGGCTGCTGAGGCGGCGGTAACGAGAAAACGCTGCCGTACAGTGGTGACGGCGGCGGCTGTGGCTGCGCTAGTCCAAGCGGCGATGGAGGGACTGAGTTGGACTGCTGCGAGGGTGGAAACGCTGGATAGCTGCCGTACAGTGGTGGCGGCGGCGCCTGTGTCAGTCCAAAAGGAGCTAAAGGGACTGAGCCAGGCTGCTGAGGCGGCGGTGACGAGAAAACGCTGCCGTACGTTGGTGACGGCGGCGGCTGTGGCTGCGCTAGTCCAAGCGGGGACGGAGGGACTGTGTTGGCCTCCTGAGAGGGTGGAAACGCTGGAGCGCTGCCGTATAGTGGTGGCGGCGGCAGCTGTGGCTGCGCTGGTCCAAGCGGCGATGGAGGGACTGCGTTGGCCTCCTGCGAGGGTGGAAACGCTGGAGCGCTGCCGTACAGTGGTGGCGGCGGCGGCTGTGGCTGCGCTAGTCCAAACGGGGATGGAGGGACTGCGTTGGCCTCCTGCGAGGATGGAAACGCTGGAGCGCTGCCGTACGTTGGTGGCGGCGGCGGGTGTGTCAGTACGAACGGAACTAGAGGGAGTGAGCTAGGCTGCTGCGGCTGTGGTGACGCCAAATCGCTGCCGTACGTTGGTGGCGGCGGCGGCTGTGGCTGCGCTAGTCCAAGCGGGGATGGAGGGACTGTGTTGGCCTCCTGTGAGGGTGGAAACGCTGGAGCGCTGCCGTACAGTGGTGACGGCGGCGGCTGTGGCTGCGCTAGTCCAAGCGGCGATGGAGGGTCTGAGTTGGACTGCTGCGAGGGTGGAAACGCTGGATAGCTGCCGTACAGTGGTGGCGGCGGCGGGTGTGTCAGTCCAAAAGGAGCTAAAGGGACTGAGCCAGGCTGCTGAGGCGGCGGTGACGAGAAAACGCTGCCGTACAGTGGTGACGACGGCGGCTGTGGCTGCGCTAGTCCAAGCGGGGATGGAGGGACTGCGTTGGCCTCCTGCGAGGGTGGAAAGGCTGGAGCGCTGCCGTACAGTGGTGGCGGCGGCGGCTGTGGCTGCGCTAGTCCAAGCGGGGATGGAGGGACTGAGTTGGCCTCCTGCGAGGATGGAAACGCTGGAGCGCTGCCGTACAGTGGTGGCGGCGGCGGCTGTGGCTGCGCTAGTCCAAGCGGGGATGGAGGGACTGAGTTGGCCTCCTGCGAGGATGGAAACGCTGGAGCGCTGCCGTACAGTGGTGACGACGGCGGCTGTGGCTGCGCTAGTCCAAGCGGGGATGGAGGGACTGAGTTGGCCTCCTGCGAGGGTGGAAACGCTGGAGCGCTGCCGTACAGTGAGGGCGGCGGCGGCTGTGGCTGCGCTAGTCCAAGCGGGGATGGAGGGACTGTGTTGGCCTCCTGCGAGGGTGGAAACGCTGGAGCACTGCCGTACAGTGGTGGCGGCAGCGGCTGTGGCTGCGCTAGTCCAAACGGGGATGGAGGGACTGCGTTGGCCTCCTGCGAGGATGGAAACGCTGGAGCGCTGCCGTACGTTGGTGGCGGCGGCGGGTGTGTCAGTACGAACGGAACTAGAGGGAGTGAGCTAGGCTGCTGCGGCTGTGGTGACGCCAAATCGCTGCCGTACGTTGGTGGCGGCGGCGGGTGTGTCAGTCCGTACGGAACTAGAGTGAGTGAGCTAGGCTGCTGCGGCTGTGGTGACGCTAAATCGCTGCCGTACGTTGGTGGCGGCGGCGGGTGTGTCAGTCCGTACGGAACTAGAGGGAGTGAGCTAGGCTGCTGCGGCTGTGGTGACGCCAAATCGCTGCCGTACGTTGGTGGCGGCGGCGGGTGTGTCAGTCCGTACGGAACTAGAGGGAGTGAGCTAGGCTGCTGCGGTTGTGGTGACGCCAAATCGCTGCCGTACGTTGGTGGCGGCGGCGGGTGTGTCAGTCCGTACGGAACTAGAGGGAGTGAGCTAGGCTGCTGCGGCTGTGGTGACGCCAAATCGCTGCCGTACGTTGGTGGCGGCGGCGGGTGTGTCAGTCCGTACGGAACTAGAGGGAGTGAGCTAGGCTTCTGCGGCTGTGGTGACGCTAAATCGCTGCCGTACGTTGGTGGCGGCGGCGGGTGTGTCAGTCCGAACGGAGCTAGGGTGACTGAGCTAGCCTGCTGCGGGGTGGGAAACGCTGGATAGGTGCCGTACATTGGTGGTGGCGGCTGGTACAAGAAATTTATCGAGCCCAGCTGAACCGGCAGCTGCTGAGTCGCAATGCTATCTGAGTAGCTTAATGACGGTGTTAAGGATAACTGATAGGTGTCGTATAATGGTGGGGGAGGTCGCTGAATAACTACCATAGGGGTCCATTGTGTAGGACTTGTCGGATCTTCTGGATTATCCGGATATGTCGGTGATGACCCCAACGTTGAGTAATCTTGGCTAGCTGCAGGAAGGAATGTTTTAGAGAGAGCATGTTATTCAGGGAAAAGTATTTATATGGAGAAGACACGATGTACCAGCCAGGCCCCGTCCCTTGGGTAGCATTACGAATAGGGACAAGGAAGTCATGTCTAAGCAGATTAAGTGAGTCAAAGCCACAATACGTATCTTTTGACTTCCAGCATGGCAAACGCGGAAACGTCCACCCGCGGCGCATCGATAATGACATAGTTTTATATTTGTCGTGAACTTTCCCCCATCTTGCGGTTCACTCTTCATTGAGTATTCCTCGTCTTGCCGAGATTGATGTTATGGTTTTGGCGTTCGTGGATAATGTTAAATCTGGCGAAGTTCCAATACTCAGCCCTTTATTACCCTGAAGGCAACATCCCTATAGTTTCCCGATATGTTTATCCGTATTGAGCGATTATATCTGAATCAGGTCGAGCTTTATTGGTTTTGTGAAAAGCGCGCGGAGGCGAGCGGAATGGGCTCGGAAGCATTATAAAGAGAACGAAGACGCGATGTGTTGGTAATCCAAGCTAGATCGGTTGCTTTTTAATAATGCAGTTAGCAAACATCGCTTTGCGTAAAGGTTGGGCGTTTTGCCGCCTAAAGGTCCCTCGACAGGTAGGACAAAGTTAATCTAAATTCGAAAACGGCAAAAGAAGAGCGAGCTTATGTGCAAGATGTATCATATCATGAATTAATAAAGACAAAGAAATAGTAATTTCATATTATTTCCGGGAAGTTCCCCGAATTGCAAATTCGTATGGACCCGTTCAGATCGAAAATACATCCGAGGCCGCATCCATTCGGCCAACAGTTAATGGGAGCTTTTGTTATACCCGATCCGGATTATATTTATTCACTTACCGAAAGTAACTGTTCTTGCGTTCGCCACATGGAATGCGACCAGCAGCAGTCCAACGTAAGAGGTAAACGGAGTTGAAATCAATCCCCTTGCCATTTTCAATCGTGGTTGTAAGAAAGATGCATCCAGCTAAAATGATTATTTAGTAGTTGTGGTCGGCCATTTATGCACCTTGCCCCAGTTATCTAGACATTTAGAAATATATACATATTACGGGTTCGATCCTCACTTGTTATCCTTTAATAGATTTCTTCAGGCAATGTAAAGCTCTAATGGCTGTGAATGCCAAGCTGACGGTTATTGTTATCCAGAGCCAACCAGACAAAAAATAGACGAAATTCAATTAATAACTTATATGTCGAAGGAATGTTATGTATTCTATAACCTTTTACATTTGATCAAAGGAAACGAATGCTGTACGAAGTTGAACCGGCAAAGGCGTCAGGCGCGTCATGTACGTCTCGGTACGCTCGTGGTGTATGCAGCTTAAGAAGCCCTGACATTAGAAATCAAAGGATAACTATCTCAGAGGAACGTAAAAGAGCGTTGACTACAAGGCAGATACCCAGATTCCGGAAATGAGAGGTCGCGAGGTCATGCAACCCCGCGCAACCTTTCTGCAGGTTAGATGTAAGGATACATGACTTCGGCTTGGTCCGTGCCTGTCCGTGCTGTTTTCTCAGACACCTTGAGTTACGTTATGAGGGGAGCGGTAGAGGCCAGACAGGGCCAGAGTTAGTTCAGTTACCACATTTCTGCTGGTATTCTCCATCACCCTATCGTCCTACATGTCCTCGTATATATATAATATATTATACCCTGGACACACCTGGACTACCTCTCCCTGTCTTAAGGCTTTAGGTCGCTATTCGCCCTGCGTAGCCCTGCCCATGTCGTCGCATGGCAATGGCTGTATATTTGCGAGGGGAAGAAGTGGTGGAAAAGCGAATATACAGCGGGCACATAGCATAACGAGTGCAATCTACGGCGTGTGCTTCGACCCTGTCCGATAGGGTCCGATGAAACCCGAACGCTAACTTGCCACGCAGTTAGGCGGATGAACACATCGTCCAGATTACCGGTACCGATTGCGTATCGTGCTTGCAGGTGCTGGAGGGTTCGCCGTCAGGATTAACGCCGTTCGTATTGCAGAATATGACAGGGATTGGGGACTGTTGTTTGTTTGGTTGGGATCCAGAAGTTGCAATTGAACGAACATAGCTGCCAGGAGCTATCAAAGTGCTCAACGCGAGAGAGGTCCTTAAACATACGATGCAGCGAGGGAGCTCCCAACCGTACCTCCAATCTAGGTATCTGAATATTTGTCGATATCCATCGCTTGTAATCAATGGCAATTATGTGTCCGGTCCACCTTTGATTACCACCTCCCCATGTAGTAAGAAAAGGCCAACCGGACAGGACCGGACACATGGCCCGGCCCCCCTCTGGCCGACCCCGCAGCTAAGGTCTCAATGTTCGCTAGAAGACCACGTGTGGTTGCTCATCCCTGTGCTGTGGGTTGGGCCCGGTCAGGGCGCCCCGTGCTCGTCAGTACGGGGTCCACAGCATGCCCCCTTCATATATACGGGTAACTGACTTGCTCGTGGGAAACCCTACCAACCTGAGCCAAAGCCATATATCATTCCACTGTGACCCTCAATGCCACAGTGTTTTCCCGCCAGTGGAATAGTACGGGGCCTGAGCCTGTAAGAGTTACTCGAGCCTACATTTCGAGTCTATACTGCTCCATCTGCCCGATCAGGACTCCAAAAGCTTCGCATTCCTGACTTATCTCGTTATCCCCTACACATTGCTCTTGGTTATGATAACTCACACGTTAGTCTGGCCTTGTCGGCCTGGCCCCAGTTTACCATGACCGAGCAGATGAATTCGACTAGGCTTAAGTAGATTTGATGACCTCGTAGCGGATTTAATGGGCTGGGTAGGCGGATGCATGCACTTGTACTTGCCTTAACACAATCCGCAATTACAGCAGACAGCCGTGTTTATCTATTCTGCACAAATTCACTCCCCCTCACCCCACTGCTCTGCTGAGGTAGTTGAGAAGGTGGCGATGGTTCATAAGCTGGGAGAGGGCGTGGTAATAGCCACATAGTCCATGTAGGGTAATTGGAGGCCCAGCTGAGGCAATAACAGCTCGGGACGATGAACGGTACATTGCTAAACCGTTTGAGGTCCTATACTGGCCCTATCAACCCAAAACTGAACTGGACCCACATTATCGCCACTTACACCCAGGCCCATGTCTGCCGTACAGAGAGCTCGTTTTCGTTGTGGCATTTTCCAAACGCCTACGAGATAGATTGGAGCTGACTGGAGCATCCCCATACAAGTGACGCCTCAAATAATGTGACAATACATCCTTCAAAACCTTCCCGTACAGTTGAACGTAGTATTTGCTGCCACATGCAATCGAGCCACCGTCATAGGGCAAGTGCAGGAGCCTCCTATGAAGTGGCCCCCGGTAGAGATTGGGACCGCCGATACCTTGCAGCCACTTGGAGGAAAGGCGAAACAAGCCCTGGATACGAGCGGAGACAGCGGCGTTTATTCAGACTTCCCCGGCATGGCCGATGGTAGGGATCAGCCCCCAGGCGTTAGGCGGGACGACCACTCAAGGTATTAGAGGTACCATCGGCCGTGTTTGGGAGCCGAATGGAATGCACTACCAAAGTCGTTGATACTTGCTGCATGTAGGGGGTGGGCTGCTGCTGCAAGTGCCTTGAAACTGTTGCGTACAGGCCAGGACAGGATTGGTGGTAGTAGGAGCGCAAGTGCTGTCGGAAATCATAGACACCCAAGCTAGCGGATGATCGGACCGAGACTGCCGTTGGCTGTATCATTCATGATAAAAACTCCCTGGAATCTGTCACTTCCTTGAAGACCGCTTTCATTGCTGCCACAAGCAGATGGCGAGAGACAATATCCCACACGTTTAGGAATCCCGGGAACCTCGGGGAACGTAGCAGGAGGGTACCAAGAGGCATCAGATGAGGTGAAGCACCTGGCTGCGGGTATCGTTTTACTTGTGTCCACATATCCTGAAACGGGGGGGCATCTGGGTATCTAAAAAACATTCTTTCGTATCTAAATGCGGTTAGGGGTGCTGGTCTGGATTTTTAAATGCTACTTACCGAGATGCGGGTTGTTTGTGTTTCTTTATTTGCGGCCTCCAACAGAGGAGTATATTTGTGTCCTAGAAATGCATGCTGTTGTGCATGAATGCCTTCGTCGGGACCTCCATCCGCGTCATAGCATGCCCTGCTCTACAAAGCCGCAAAGGCCGATGTCGGCACTCAAGCGCGTCGACACAAGTGCACGTCGGAGCCACGACAAGGCAGGAGCAAGCAGGAGGTGTCACATGGGCGCAGTTGCATGGTGATTCATAATCGCCATAGAACACAGGAAGCGGTGTCTCAGAGACAGCTGTGGCATCCCACACAGCTTCAAGCCTGGCAGTGCCTGTGCCGGCTGTGCGTACGCAAGAGTGATAAATCCGGAGACATGCGGTGGCTTCTGTTTGGAACGCTACCTGCGGCCCTGAGCAGGTCCGCGCTCATGGCGAGCACGGTTGTGGGCCGATGCCCTGCCATGCAGCGAACCGCCACCGTTGCCATGTAGCGGCATATCAAGGCTTAGACGTTCGAACGTTTCCTGAACGTTTCCACCTGCTTGAAATCCAGAAGTAGAAGTGAATACGCAAGCATTTGTGTATAGCCGCAGGCAGCAACTGCAATACTGCGCCGCAAAGCCCACCATGCAGAAGACTTGTGGTGGAATGATTACCACCCTACGGAGCATGAGCGGGGTAGGGGGAGCCGGGGACCTTAATACGACAGGCTTCTGCTTCTTTGCAGGCTTTGCTCCACCTATCCCGGCTGCTACGGCACGGCGTCCGTACAGGTACATTATAGTGTAATTTTGTGTCTCATCCTCTGTTAAATGGCAACATCAACTCATTTGCGCTTGAAGTTGTTGCTACGCACATCGAGTGGAGAGCCATTTAAAGCAGGTTATCTAGAGCAAATATAGGTATATACTAGCGGTACTGATATAAGCGATGGCCTGCAGTTGTTCTCGTGCAAAGAAGTCGCACCCGAAGTCCGGGTATCAGACAACAGGGCCAGTGCAAACTGTTTGATAGAAATGGAATTACTCGACACAAGGTGTGATTATAAAAAGAAGAAACAATTCAAAGCTGCTTTAAGTCCATGCGGCACCACGTTATGGCTCAGTCGTTACCAAATGTTCTCTCAAGCGAAGCGTCGAGCGACTTCACGGGAAAAAATATGCTTTATTATAAAAGTGATATTGCTATGTAAACAAAGCTCAACATTGGCCGATAAACAAACACAATATTTCGTGAGAGGCCCTATGCGGGCATTAATCTTGAGGTTACAGTAAACTCCAATCGCCATCTATACGCACACATTAGTTTGCTCCGTGAGGGTAATTAGGAGGCATAGGAGCAACGACATTACCTGCCATTAGAACCAGGCTCAACCAGCATGCAGCTCAACGCCTCTGCCCAAGGTGGGGCGCTTGGCCGTGCCAGCAGCACGCGCCGCGTTCCAATCGCAGCTCAACGCATTGGTGGACGCACACGGAAGGTGATTCAGTGCTCCGCCAGCTTACAGTATGGCTTCTTGGGCCAACGGGTGGCTGGTCGCGTGGCAGTGCCCACCGCCGCCCGCAAGTCTGGCCGTGCTGGTCGCCTTGTTGTGAAGAGCATGTTTGAGCGCTTCACTGAGAAGGCCATTAAAGTTGTTATGCTGGCGCAAGAGGAGGCCCGGCGGCTTGGCCACAACTTTGTGGGGACGGAGCAGCTGCTGCTCGGCCTCATCGGCGAGTCGACTGGTATTGCCGCCAAGGTATTGAAGAGCATGGGTGTCAACCTGAAGGATGCACGCGTTGAGGTCGAGAAAATTATCGGGCGCGGCTCAGGCTTTGTTGCGGTGGAGATCCCCTTCACGCCGCGCGCGAAGCGAGTGCTGGAGATGTCGCTGGAGGAGGCTCGCCAGCTGGGTGCGTGTAAATCTTTTTCCAGCATCATCCATATAAGCTTCTGGAGTCTTAAGATCTGAAAGAGGACACGAGCCGCCGGGGGCCGCTCGTTTAGTAGGGTTTACGCTGCCGGAGATCGTTTCCGGCGCCTATGACTATCGCTCTTAGAGTAACACATTTTAAGCAAGCATTATGGCATTCTAATGTTATGTTAGGCTATTAGGATTTGTTCTGCTGGATGTGACCGTGGCGGTCGTGTTGGTGGTGCAGGCCACAACTACATCGGGACGGAGCACATATTGCTGGGCCTGCTTCGCGAAGGCGAGGGTGTTGCTGCACGAGTTTTGGAGACCCTGGGTGCTGACCCAGCGAAGATACGTACACAGGTGGGAGGATTACATATGCGAGATGGCCCAGGTTGAAGTTCTCGATAACTCTTTCCGGTCCAGCTTCAGCATGATGAATCTTTATGAATCCTGAAATCTATTTCCTGGCAAGCGGATAGGTTTCCCTCTCAATTCCCCCACCGAGTTAACGCGGGTTAAGCGTCGGAGATGTTACTGACGCGGACGCTGTTTTCTACACTTTTTCGGTATTGCGGTGTGCGGTAACGGGACATTTACGTATCCGAACTAGCAAAGCTCCAGGGCCCCGCCATCCGAATGTATTTTAGCATTCCAGTGATTACAACGTGCCTCACAGCTATCCTTGCCGTCGCACTGTGCGCATGCCCTCCGCAGGTCATCCGCATGGTTGGCGAAAGCCAGGAGCCAGTCGGTGCAGGCGTGGGTGGCAGCCAAACGCAGGGCTCAAATAAGACTCCAACCCTGCAGGAGTACGGCACGAACCTTACGCAGCAGGCTGCGGAGGTAAGGGCAGCTTTAGGGGACATGGGGCCGCGTGTGGACCTCGCTGCTGCCGTGCGCCGCAAATAACATGCATTGGACGGTTGCTAACAAGTATAACTGGGTTGATGTTGGTTCTTCTGTGAAGTCTCTCTTCTCTGTGAAGTCTCCACGCCGCATTATATAGATGAAGTATAGGTGTATTGCTATTCGACTAGTATGCACTGTGCGTGCCTATGTTGTATCAGTGTTGATAGTTCAGTACAGCTGAACCTTGAGCCAGTAGGGCGACTCGGGCGTCTGGATGAAGGATGGTAATGTTGGGTCCCTTGTATGGAGTGCACTGGGCGTCTGTTGCCCATTTGCGCTGGGACACCTATGTGTGCATGTTGACCCGTACGGAAAGGGTGTCTATGCCATGCTTCTGGGGCCAGTCTGCCGTTCAAAGATAGGACATTGCATTGTAGACATCTTGATCTGGGTCAGCCTTTTGTGAACGATTACGGACATCGGAAAGGGGTTCACAGATGGGGAGGAAGGAGCGATGGGACTTTGCGTACTGTTAATTTATGTTGGTGCAACATGCTGCTAACGTTTCGACGTGTTAGCTACGAATATTTGCCCGGGTTCGGTCCTTCTAGGCCTGCTTAACGTGGCTGGCTAATGCACGCAACCCATATGAATATTGATACCTCTGGTCCGGGGGAGTTTGAAAACTGGTTCTTATTCTAATAATGTATCCCCTTGACGTGCAAATGTGGCTTATTTACAGGGCAAGCTCGACCCAGTCGTGGGGCGCAAGAAGCAGATTGAGCGCGTGATCCAAATCCTGGGTCGCCGCACGAAGAACAACCCTTGCCTGATCGGTGAGCCGGGTGTCGGTAAGACCGCCGTGGCTGAGGGTCTGGCGCAGAAGATTGCTACTGGCGACGTGCCCGAGACAATTGAGGGCAAGCAGGTGCGCAAATGACTGCTCGCTCAGTCGTCCTGGCTCCGCTTTTGCCTAGGTCGGGAATTGCATTTGTTAATCCCCGATGAAAACCATGGGACAAGAAATGATGTATCTGGGCGGCGGGTGACGATGACGGGAAGGGTGTCTGCAGCTTACGGGGTCATCGCCATCTCTGATAGGCATGTCAGGTCCTCTCTGTGGGATTGCCTTCAGGGAAAGTGTGTCCATAACTAATATGAACGGCGTATGGGTTAGTTTGGGACCGCATATGGTTATGTGCCCGTCTTATCCTATGCCTTTGGGCCTTTACGTTTGCTACTCGCGTCCCGTGGCTTCTAAATCCCCGTTAGGCTCTATCCGCTTTCCTGTGCTCGTCCGAAAACCATCTATCTTGCCTATCAAGCAAAACTAATTTCATTTTCTCGTGAGATTACAATTCCTTTCCAACTGCGTATGTTGCATGGGATGCGATATACAAAGTGATAAGGCTCGATTTTGGTACAACGGCACGGAAATCGTGCTTTATGCTGCTTTGGTTTGGCTACGCGACGAAAGCTTTAGAACAGTTATCACTTGCTTATGAGGACGTCTGTTTTGACAATCAGGTCGTCACCCTTGATATGGGCCTGCTGGTGGCCGGCACTAAGTACCGCGGTGAGTTTGAGGAGCGTCTCAAGAAGCTCATGGACGAGATTAAGCAGAATGACGATATTATTCTGGTGAGTGTACTAAGGGGTTAGCAAAAAACTTGAGCGAGCTGCGTGGTTGATCCAGATGGATGGTGTTGGGTTTTAGGGACCACACGAGTTTGGGGGCCTTTGTGCAGGAAGCTGATAAGTACTGGATCGGGGCTTTGCCTACTCGTCGGTGTTATGGGTATGTGACAGCGGACTTCAGTGAGTCTGGCGCATGCAAACCGGTATCAGATGGTACATGGGTACTGGGTTCCTGTCTTTTTGCTTATGGTTCAACGACTGAACTTGCATTGCAAACAAGGCTACTTTTTTAAGTAAACCCTAAGCGCCTGGTGAAGGCTACTTGGGTTGGTATCACGAGTCGTCTAATATATTTTACGGGATTTGAAGTCATCAATTCCTCCAGTGAAAGCTCATGTGTATCATGGATGAAATGCCTACGTACGGTAACCGGATGATTGTCTATATGGAATGGCGATGCACGCGATTGCATTGGCGGTTTAGGGGGAGCCACTCGAAATCAGCTCAACGAATTAGCAACGTAATGGACACTGTGATGCACACGCCACCGATTAGCGGGCGATAAGTTGCAATCACGTCCCATCCTTACTTGGCGGTGGCGCGTGGTCTCGCTTAACAGTGGCATAGATGGTTATGGTAATGTATTCTATCACTATTATTAGCTGTCCTCAGGGACTGCAAGGATCTCTACGCACTTGCACACTCCGCACGTCCTCACGATCACTCTTCCTGGTAAGATTCTTACCCATGCTTACGTAATCCTCCATCCACGACTACGTCATCCATGACGTGTGTGACATTGCCTCCAAATGACTTTTCCCCTCAACCCAGATGATCGATGAAGTTCACACCCTGATTGGTGCGGGTGCGGCTGAGGGTGCGATTGATGCCGCGAACATTTTGAAGCCGGCGCTTGCCCGTGGCGAGCTGCAGTGCATCGGTGCCACCACTCTGGACGAGTACCGCAAGCATATCGAGAAGGACCCTGCTCTGGAGCGGTGAGGCCTGAATCTTTGGGACGTGTGAATGCGGGGTGGCACCGGCAGGTTATTAAGCGTGATGAGAATTGTTAAATCGTGTTACAGGCCGCTTATGTGGCTGCATATTCCCAAGCTGCAACCTTTTGTGTCAGGATGATGTCAGGGTGCATCGCGCACGATATTATGCTCCAGTGGGTCCTTCGGCTTTTGTCGATGTATGCATCATGTAAGGTTGTTGACTACCTTAACCAACTAACTACCGCCGTCTGTTAGTTCTGCTCCAACCCATGATGGACCCATTTTGTGGATTGTTTGACTGTCTGCTTGACCTTTCTTCGCTCGTGTTTTTTGCTGGTGTACAGTCGCTTTCAGCCTGTGACCGTTCCCGAGCCCACAATCGAGGAGACCTTCGAGATCTTGCAAGGCCTGCGTGAGCGCTACGAGACGCATCATAAACTCCGTTACACGGACGAGTCACTGATGGCCGCTGCCAAATACAGCAGCCAGTATATTAGCGACCGCTTCCTGCCGGACAAGGTAGGCGATTTTTGCTAAAGAGCTTGCATGCCCATCAGGATATTTTACGAGGGATCACGAATGTGGGGCTTCACTGACGCTGGTCTCCCAGCTTGAAGATTACTCCAAGCGTTCCATTTGTATATATTGGAGCAGGCGAACCATGCCTGTGCCTATCCGTTTGATGTTGATGTAGCTGAATCTCTCTCTTCTCCCCCCTGTTGCGCTTATTTTTTTCGCAGGCTATCGACTTGATTGATGAGGCCGGCTCTCGCGTCCGGTTGCGGCACATCCAGCTGCCAGAGGAGGCTCGTGACCTGGACAAGGAGCTCCGCCAGGTCACCAAGGATAAGGACGCGGCAGTCAGGTCAGTAAACGGGAAGCAACGTGCGCCATGAGTGAAACCAACTTGGATGGCAAGATACTGTGTGTGCCCGTTTGTACCATCTAAGTACCTGATGGTAAGCCGTCGTCAGCGGGCGGAGGGCGATGTGGGCAGCCCCTCGATTCTAGAGGGCCGATAAAAAGGTTATGGCTCGTGGTCTTCTGTTGGTGGGTCCATAAGCCTGTATTAGAGCGTTTTGCTAAACCGCAAACTCCGGCCTCCTGTTGTGCACAGGGGCCAAGACTTCGAGAAGGCCGGCCAGCTGCGTGACCGTGAGATGGAACTCAAGGTAGGTCTCTTTGCGTCTTAGCTTGCTACCTCTAGCTTTATTCTTCTGTCTGCTGCCGATAAAATGGGTGGTGCATTTAGACAATGTAGTTTGGTGAAGGCGCACATATGGTGAGTGCCGGGTGAAAAGGTAGCAATTTGTGTGAAAGCTTACGCCATACTGAGTCGGGAAATCTTTTCTGGCCTAATATTTACTGATAATATTTCCTTGTGGCCTGGCCGTACATCCCAAATAGCCCGCCGTCTGGTCTCCATTGGTTTCCGCACACGCAGGCCAAGATCCAGGCCATTATCGCGGGTGCGAAAGAGGCATCTAAGGCTGAGGCCGAGAGTGTGGAAGGCGGCGGCCCCGTGGTAAGTTCGCCGTGAAGTTTGTAGGCCGAAGCCCTGGGTGGGAACATGGGTAAATGCTGTTTGGTTATGCTATTTATCATCCACGCTAGCAACAGGAGACAGGAGAGCTGCCGCGTCGGCATTAGGGGTGTCTGAGCTTGCTCAGATGGCTTCAGTGTTTAATTGCTGTTGCTGACTAGAATCCTTATTTTTTGGCCGGGCGGCCTCCACGTTTTGCACCTGCAGGTCACGGAGCAGGATATTGCCTCGATTGTGGCACAGTGGACTGGCATTCCCATCGAGAAGGTCAGTGGATTGTGCACGTCTGTCAAATGATCAGAAATACAATGCACCTTTACGGTACTGGCTGTGGGTAAACTGAGCAAATAGCTACACCCTCCCGTGCATGTGGCTCGCTTCGAATTGGGATGAAAAAAGCGCAACGTATTCATCAGCGAGTTTGTACATGAGCATTGACGCTGAAGCTTTCGGGACACATGGCGTGCCCGGGTTTTGGACATACACAGGGGTGCCTGACTGTTTCGAATTTCTCCTCTTCAAAACTTGGCAACACGACTGTTCCCTCTATTACTTTATGTAGGTGTCCTCCGATGAGACCGAGCGGCTCATCAAGATGGAGGAGGTGCTCCACGGCCGCGTCATTGGCCAGGAGGAGGCCGTCAGCGCAATTAGTCGCGCCATCCGCCGTGCACGTGTTGGCCTGAAGAACCCGAACCGCCCCATCGCCTCGTTCATCTTCGCCGGTCCCACGGGTGTGGGCAAGTCAGAGTTGGCCAAGACGCTGGCCAACTACTACTTCGGTAGCGAGGAGGCGATGGTGCGCCTGGACATGTCGGAATTCATGGAGCGCCATACGGTGTCCAAGCTCATCGGCTCGCCACCAGGTGCGTTGTGGTGTATGTTCTATGCGCCGGAATTGCGGCTGAACTGTGGGCCGGATACAGACGACTCTGTGACAATGTCGTAATGGCAGCCGGGGCGCGGTGGAATGGTGGCCACGCCAATGAAAAAGAGTGTCAAGGGCCCCTTAGCATGGCTGAGCGTGCATACGCGCAAAAGTTCGTGGCTGGAATAAAGCATCCACTGATCTTTGTGCGTTCATTTTCTTAAAACAGGCTACGTGGGCTACCAGGAGGGTGGCCAGCTGACGGAAGCTGTGCGCCGCCGTCCGTACACCGTGGTGCTGTTCGATGAGATCGAGAAGGCGCACCCCGACGTCTTCAACATGATGCTTCAGGTGCGCTTTTTACTGAATCCAAATTAGTTGTCAGTCTTTTAAGGTAGTATGGATCGGTTGTATCACCAAATTGCATTCCCAACCTGGTTGCATTGTGCCGAAAGTCCTACACCGCGAGTGCGTGCCTGTATGTGGGTTGCTCCCTACTGATGGACTTGCTGATTAGTGTTTTTGTTTTTGTTTTTGTTGTATTTATGTAATTTACTTGATATCCCGACCACATTTGGGGATGTGGACCTCACGTATGCAATCTCTCGTCAGATTCTGGAAGATGGGCGCCTGACGGACTCGAAGGGCCGCACAGTCGACTTCAAGAACACGCTCATCATCATGACGTCCAACGTGGGTGCGTCCGTCATTGAGAAAGGTGGCCGCTCCATGGGCTTCTTCCTGCGGCCCGATGACGAGGACATGGAGCAAGATATGTCTTACAGTCGCATTAAGAGCTTGGTCAACGAGGAGCTGAAATCGTACTTCCGGCCAGAGTTCCTTAACCGCCTGGACGAGATCATCGTCTTCCGCCAGTTGACCAAGAAGGAGGTCAAGCAGATCGCCGACATTTTCCTCAAAGACGTGTTCAAGCGCGCGGAGGAGAAGGGCATTAAGATCGAGGTGACAGAGAAGTTCAAGGACAGGTACGTGTCATTGCTTGGGGACTGGGATAGTGCGTATAGAGGATGACTCTGGGGCTCCGGGGCGAGTGCGTATATGCTGGCATTCCTGGCTCGGCGAGGTCAAGGTCAAGGTCAAGGGATTCGCCGGTGTCTTCGCTAAACCAGCGTGCAACTTCATTTTCTGCCGACTTATATTCGATTGTACGTAACCAAGCTAATTGGAAACTTGTATATCTCTGCCTATGCAGGCTTGTGGATGAGGGCTTCAACCCCACATACGGTGCCCGCCCACTGCGCCGCGCTATCATGCGGCTCATTGAGGATTGTCTGGCAGAGCGTATTCTCATGGGCGACATCAAGGAAGGCGACGTAGTTATCATGGACGTCGATCCAGACGGCTCCATCGCAGTGCTGGCCGGTGACAAGAAGATGCGTGCTGATATCGATGCTGTGCCAGCTGGCATTGCCTAAGCATCCATCCGGAAGTGTTAGTGTTCCTTGGGGCCGGTGTACGGAGGAAACATTGTGGTAGAATGTTGGTGATGGTGGTGCAGGTCACGGCCAATCAAGGCCGAGGCGCGAACCTCCTGGGAGGGTCAGTTCTCCAATGTATCATCAGTGAGTGCATGTGCTGCCGATTGCGGTGCTTACGTTGCTCACTATGGACGGCGATTTCCTCTCGTATGGGAACTCGTCCGTCAGTGGCCCGGGGAATGGGCGCTCACGAATCTGCAAAGGAACGGGAATGAGGGTGAGGTTGAGAGGGCTCGTGTGTGAGTGTGTGGCCCAGTTACCGGGCGAAGATCCCGCCTAAATGAGACGTGATCCATCTTTGCTTGGATGGTTGCGTTCTGGCGTGATTTTGGAGCGGCAAGGCCGCCAGGCACTCCATATGTCTTGGCCAGAATGTACCAACGGGTTCCGCACACCCAACGTGCGGGTTTCCCCGTCTCCCTTCTTCCGTTGTAGAGATAATCGTAGGAAGTCCTAAGACGCTCTGTCAACGCCAAGCACACGGTGTGTCAATAGGCTGATAGGCGTCTTACCGTGTTGTTGCGATTAGCCCGTGCTGTACGGCGTATTGTGGTGTTGCTGTGTACACATGTGGATACTGTCATGTTCGCGGTGGTTTGCTTACCTCTGTGCGTGTCTGTCTGTGCTAAGGTGTATGGTAATGTAACGAACGTCTCGTCATGATGCGGTGGTTTCACATCTCATTGTTTCCTTCAGTCTGTGCGACCTGGGGGGTTTGTGAACTATTTTGGGGTATGCACGGTATGCAGATGTAGACGGTGCCGCCCATGGGGAGGAGGGGGAAGGGTTATGTTGGCGGTATGCATGCTGCCAGTCCTTCGCTTCAGATATCGAAATCGTGTCGGAGCCTCGCAGGGCCCGTGCATTTGTGTGGGCGAGGGTCGAAATGCCACGTTGAAATGCTGGACGGTCCACAAGCGTACGGCTGGGAGGAGGTTTCAGGGTGGTGTCTGAGTCCTTCAACAGCGGATGTTATCATACTCAGGCCTGGGGTACCTGAGAGGGACTGAAGGCTGGATGGGAGAGGGTTTTGTCAACACGGCTGCTGCCTGGTTGCGGTGGCGATGATACGGAGCATAGAGGGTTACTCGCTTCGTAGAGTACACGAGTGCGAAGCCTCGCTAAGCGCGGCACGTTGGCGGCTACTGCGCAAAATAGCAGCATGTATCGGTCGAGCAGTAGAAGGCTAAGCGTGCGAGCTGAACCGTTTTACGGCGCCTGTGCGTTGATGAGGGTAGAGGCGAGATCTGAGAGGAATGCTCCGTCGGTAGCGGCAACGTCAACGATTGCAGTAGCGGCTTGTCTCGGTACGGCAGGATTGAGCGTCAGCAAATATGTAGTCGGTGGTCTCCGGCCTGGGGCCGGAGAGAGGCACGCCGTGCGATGGCTATACGTCACGAGAGACCCGCGTGTTTGTATTGCTGGGGTGCATTTTGCCAAGGCAAACGCCTCGGGGATAATATGGTGTGAATGGCTAGGGTTAGCTGTTTCTTTAAGACAAAGGCTGCGGCCATGTACTATCTCCTACGTAATGACTGCAAAACATAAGGCAGTCAGCTTGTAAAAGGGGATTTTTAAACGAAATAGGACGTAGGTTACAGATTTTTTGGCCTACGACAGCTTGGCAGCCACGATATTGCGGTCCGAGATAGATCTGGCTTGAAGTCTGTGGAGGCAGCTCTGCGGATTATTCCTGTTATCCCACACATTTGAAACAATCCGTGTCAGAAACATATGTATGGCATAGGATAGTAAATGAACAAACAGAATCAATTTGCGCATCCCTCTAATATGTAAGCATTGATGACATGCATTCTTAAATCGTTCCAGTACAGAATCGACATCTCATGCGAGAGTAGGGACCATGCCTGAAAATGCAATTCTTTCAAGGGGTTGGTCGCCTAATCTTGAGCTTTGACAATCTTAACTTTCGAACAGCTTTCGTGGGTGTAGGCCCACCAGGCCATTCGTTTTGAAGGCTGGCTTGTGGGGTTGCCCTCAGATAAACAGGTCGATCTTTATGGTGAACAGCACAATCAAGCGCAATCTAGCTCACAATGGTGGCCCCACCCTCTGCCTCACTACCACAAGTGAACTATTGATTCACATGGAGTGCTTGCGGGAACACCATCTATCCGCTCTCGTTCTAGACAACAACACACCATAAATAATTGCTGTCGTGTCTCGAATTCTTTATATTATGTTGTGTACCCTTAGATAGGAAGTACCCACATCGACGTGATTTCCGTTAGTTGTAGCATAGGTGCGTGGCTTCCCATGCGGAACAAAACGACCTGCATTGCAACTTGATGGGTTTCAGTAGCGAACTCAAGATTCGGCCCTTCGACAATCGCATCTACCGGACATGCTTCCTGGCACATTCCGCAATAAATACATTTAGTCATATCAATGTCATATCTTGTAACGCACGTACCACAGGTGCAAACACTGCATGATGCCGAGGGGCGATTTCCCCATTTTTACGGGCACACGGTAAATGGAGCTCCAGATGCTGTCCCGGTGCACCTCACCAACGGCCTCTGTAGCATTTAGCCTTTTGTAGCATTTACAGGAGTTGTTATTATGTAGTAGTCCGCAGTGTGCCACGTTTTCCAATCTATCTAAATTCTGCACTAGCAGAATCCTATCCTTCTGCCAGGCAAATCTGGATACCTCGCATGCCCCTGCTAGCCAATTTGAGCCCCTGCCAGCGTAATCTAGGTATCTCGAATGCCCCACGCAACCGGCGAGATTTAAAATCCATCCAGATTTAAGGTGGCATAAACATCTCGATATCCCTTTTTGACACTCAACTATTACACATACAGGTGACGACCAACGTGTTACCATGCATGACCCAAGAAGCGGTCCAATTATTGGTATGTACTCCACAAGGACGGCTCATCAAAGCCACCTCCAATATCACTATACTCGACCCTGCCGCGTCACACATGCCTCCCACTGCTGCTCGTTGCATCATACATTCTTGCGGCGACTGGTAACTAGTGACGAGTAACGAGTGAGTCGCACATTGAGCCTACTCGATATTCGGCCTCATGGACCTCACCGAGACATCCTGCAAATCGCTTAACGAGCCCTTTCCGTGAATAGTAAGTACACCGGCACCCGTGAGTATAATAGTAGTGCGTCCCATTTAGTGCATCCCATTAAGCTTGGCGACGTATCACCAGTGCCGCATGCCTTTCGCCTACTACCTTATGTCAATATGCGATATACTACTACCAGGGTCCATTTGTTTGTGATTAAATACCGAGCTGCGTCGCCGCAATGCCAAGCTCCTTCATGCCAGAAAGCACTTTACTGCTGATGGCTGGAATCAAGGCCTGGGACCCCACGGCAGGCCTCTGGACGCCCCTGGCTTCATGCATCCCTATGCGATCAAGCGCGACAAACCAGCCCCCGGGGGGACCCCCGACAGCGACAAAGTCCTGCCATCCTGCGCTCCCTTGCTGGGTCACCTGACACGCCGAGGAAACAGGGCACAGCAGTTGCTTTTGCAGAGAGAGCCGTGACGAGAATTGGCTGCAGCTGCTGGTGGAGACAATCAATGACCGGATGACAAGCGAGATAGAGGCTCAACATCGGCAGTGTGCCCGATCGACTGTGGGCCCCACCATCGAAGCCTAGTGAGCCTAAAAAGCGACCTATCTAGACATGTTTTTTATGAAATGGTGACAGAACATATCAAACTTCGACAAACTTACTGCTCGTCTCCTTGCATACGCACAAGATAGATAAATACCTCCATGCATGCACCGTAACGGCATTCACCTGGTGCCGAGTGCCGAAACGGCCTCTCGAGATAATGAAAATGGTGCTTTATGCACCTTATTTCATTGTGCTTGTGTGTGCCGTGCTGTGTACGACTATTACACACTACGTACTACCTTATATATCGCCGCTATTGCATTGGCACCACGCACATTATGTGTTATACCATATATTGTTATCTTCCGAGGCATGCACTTACATGCTCTGCAGTCTTCATATTTTAGACTTTCGCCTCTGTTTTCTCTCCCTGCAGCAATAATGGCTCCGTCTCACCGCCCTTCTCGGCCAGCAGGTTATTACTCTTAAACGGGCTCCTGTTGCCGCCATTGCTGTCAACCTCCAGCAGCTGTGCCCTCCCTGCCTGCTGCATGGTCAGGTAGCTGTACCAAACTATGCCCGTCATGGTCACGATGACGCCAAGCAGCCGTTTCCAAGGCATAGCCTCTCCGAAGATGAAACAACCACCTGCTAGAATGAGCACCTGGCGGGCGGGGAAACAAGAGGTCCTGTTCACTGCATGCTCGTGTGTGGATATTGACATCATCGCTTTAAGGGCTTCTGTTGAGATTGTGTTGTAAAGCATGAGGGGGGAAAATTAGCCACAAGCAACGAGAAACTGTATCGGTTGAGGGTTCGGCGAAGTCAGTATATACGTACATACGCTTCAGCATACATACACTTCAATACATAACGCAGGTCAGGCCTGGTCAGGGTTTTCGGTATCGAAGGCAGTTTAAGGTCGTCGAAGAATGTAGGAAGAGACGGCTTCCTTGGGTGATCGATGCCGCGAGCTGGAATAGATTCCGAACGAACAATGATCTGAAGATGGCAGATTATACGTACGGCATGCATGAATTTTGATTGTGGATGAGATGAAGCAAACAACGAAAGGTTAGGCTTCCGTGAGCCTATATTATAACCGTACGCAGCTGTTCGGCAGGTGCGTGTCGAGGTCCCTAGTATATGAAAAAATAAAAAGCCACCAGTGGTTACCAAAAGTGCATCAAAGGCAGGAAATTGGGTCCGGTCCGTACTGCATGAAACCGCCGTGAAACCGTCAGACACGCATGTGGCAACTAACGCCCCTGATGACGGCACGTCACGATCCTGATAACGTGCAAGGTCTATCTAGTAGCTAGGCGGTCTCCGCGCGCGCGGCCTCGTTTATTGCACGTTCTTCCCTGCTACCCTAAGCAACCTGCTGCTTCGGGACGTGACGGTAAAGTACGACCATCATCTTTTCGTGAACCAGAGGAGATCCTCCCTACCGTCTTGGAATGCCCCACTACGTTGTAGGTGAGGCTGGAGGTGGCACCGATGACCAAAAAGGTGGTCAGGCTGACCATGACTCCGAGGGTCCCGGAAATCGCAATGGCGAAGATGACGGCAGGAGTATATCGGAACCCCAGCACCGTATCACCTCCTCGATGAGGAGACCCGACATCATCCAGCATTGGGACGAGGACCGCCAGAATTGCCATTGCCTGACGCCATGGGGGGAGGGGGAGGGGTGAGCGGCGGGGGCGGGTAGAGGGGCTGAATGACAATAACTAACCCTAAGCCAAAAAGCCAGGAATGATGATTACTAACAGGAGTCAAAAAGCCCCCCCATGGATAGATTGCAGAAATACGGCGGGAGATATATTCTCTAAGGGTTTTAGGAGAGAGATATTACATAACCAAGCAGCGTTGCGTACGGCACCGACAACTCCTGGATTAATAGCTGGGCTAGTAGAAAGTATAGCATATATGCGAACTCATCAGCGAGCGACGAAAATGAAGACAGTAGAAGGTGAGGTGGACGAGGAAGAAGGGAAAACCGGCATATGTACTCGTAATGATGCATGAGGCGTGCAGCAGAGAACCGGATGGCAGGATGGATGGTTTGCAAATACGGGGAGAGGAAGCGATAAATCTATTCTACCGAATCAGCACCAGCAATCGATCTGTAAACTGCTGATCGGCTGATCCCAGAGCCAGCTTTTAAAAGTTCAAGTTTTAAAAGTTCAACTGATACCGCGCAGGCTGTAAGGAGATAGAGTGTGATGCAGCAGCGGTTTGACGCTTATCTCCCTATACTCCTGATATTCCTGACCCCGTCGTTCGGTCATCCGGCCCTCTCCGTTTGAGTTTGGATGCATAGTAGGTCGACGAGTTCTAGCATATTATGTTGCTGTGTTGATTTGGGTCGGTGGTGTTCTCCGCGTTCCCCCTCGCCAGATCTTATTACTCACTGACCTGAGGCGTGTACGCCAGCAGCAGTTGCGAGCTGTTCGCATGCAGCTCCTTCTGCTTTGACCCCGCCCAGATCTGATATAACCCCGTCACCACGACCGACGCCAGGCCCACTGCCACACCGATGAGGTTGGAGACGGCCACTTTGTCCGTCACGGCTGCCACCGCCACGCCCACACACACCACCATCACTGATATCAGCACTCGGACGCTCTGAACTTTCCGAAACAGCATGAATTCCAGCACGATGATGGTGGGCGTGATGGCAATCTAGCAACGGAAGGGGAGATAGAGAGAGGGGGAGAGAGAGGGGGAGAGAGGGGGAGAGAGAACGGGGTGACGGAGTATTAACTACGGCATGTGTGGATGTTTTAGTCGAGTCGAGTAATAAAACGCATTCAAAATAGGCAACCGAGCGAGCATGCAGAACAAAACATTGTCGAAAATCATGTATATGCCGGAAAATCATGTATATGAATCATTAAAATGATTCATGTTTACAACGCACGGAATGTGTGCTCCATCTGTCTTACTTAGATTCACCAATTCACAGAATCATGGCCTGGGCTACGCACGAGAGCGGCCGGTGTTTGCATGCCGTTGCCCGTCCCCTAAAAGGCCGACCGGCTTTGATATATACAGAGATTGATAAACGCTACGACTGTCCTCGAAGAGACAACAAAACGCCCAACTCGCTGCCGCAGCGCGACGGCTGCCGGTGGGGAGTCCCTACAACATGCTTACATGCTTTCCCGCGCGAATGTTGATTTCGGTAATCGCGAGCTATCTGGGTCCCAGCGTCTTACCTGCCGCCCAACACTCGCTTTCCAATCCAGCTTTCGCGCAACATCCTTACCCTTGCTTTTGGTGCGTACCATGCCAACATTCTGTCGTCCTGTGTGTGCTGTTGAATCTGGAGCAATCACGTTCGCTGCACCATGGCGCCCCATCCCCAATGTTAAATATTAAAATAAATTTTTAAATAACATTAAATTATAATTTATAGTTAATTAAATGTATTAAGACATATTACATTTTTACAAAATTATTTTATTATTTGAAATTGGGGATGGGGCGCCATGGTGCAGCGAACGTGATGACTCCAGCAAGAGTATCTTAGTAGATTCGAGGACGACCCAAACCCTGGACATACAAGTCCATCAGCCGCACACCGCCAGTAGGGTCCCCGGGCGGGGCGGACCTCCCAGGTGGCTGACAGCTGCCGATGCCTACCTTCAAAATCTGATACAGACCGACGGTATTTAAATTTAAGGAAAGGTTGTTAAGCACGACGTAGCCCACGTAACCCAGCGCCAGGGGAGCAACATCCCACAGCGTGAACTTCTTCCTTTCGAAGAATCCTAGATGCTCTAGCGTCCTCATGCCAATCCATGTAAAGGTGGTGTGGATCAGCGTTAGGGTCGTAACGAACGTGAACCTACAGAAGGAGAGAGGTTTTTGGCGCGCACTGTTTTCGGTTACAATTATAATTATCCAAGATCACCGATGATAATAGCATGATGATACTGATTATACCATATTTTGGTTTCCATGTATATGCGGCCGACAATTGCTCTGCGATTAAGTCTTTGGTACCTAGTCGGGCAACTACCGTCCTGTCTGCAAGCCATCGTTTCCATGCCCAGATTATTGTCCAAATGAGATATAGTATGAAGTCTTAAATCCCCAGGAGGTGGACAACTTACCGATAAACCGCAAAGACAATTTTGTTTGCGAAGACGATGCCGCAAGCCACGAGAATGTTCATAGTTATGTATATGATCTTGATATACTGAGGAGTATCAGATGGCTTTAAAGTACTCGGCGATGAAGCCGCTTCTCCCTTCAGCTTGGAAGCAGAAGACATTTTTCACACAACGCCGTTTTAGATGTTTAAAGCTATTCAATTTGGTTTAGACATTACGGATTCGACTGAGATGATGGCACATATAAGACGATTGTGAAAGTTGCTCCATGTGCTGTACCGATCGGCAGCATATGTTTTAGGTCCAGGTTCCACAAGCCAGCATAAAGAAGGTTATATTGGGTTCTTTAAGTACAGTATGTTGACATACAGGAGGTTACAACGTCATTCATATGAGATTGTGACTTTGACTTGACAAGACAGTCCCGTCTCGGGACGGAATCTGTCAGGTAAGCTGTGCATAACCGTTTTCAAATCACAACATTTACATTAATATAATTAAATACAGAGTGTATGCTGAAATGTGTGCTCATCTATGATAGCGGGAAAGGCAGCTTACTAACGATCGATGATGGACGTACTACAGACATTTACCCTTTCCTACGTTACCTGGTGTAAATACAGTGAACTGTTCGTGGCTGAGAACCTTCTGAAAATGAATGGATACTATATGAGGTGTAATGCTTACAAATAAAGACTATCGATGCCGGTTACTCTGTTTCGTAAGTCAGGTCAGCCCGGAATTTGCGGTGAGAGCAATTCCACTTACGAAAACCACAAAGGACTTTCTCGAGGCAGATTCAATAAATTGAAACTAGCGTCGTACACGCGCCAAACGTTCGTCGCGCGGCAACCGCATACGTTACAAAATGGCACACAAACTTTAATGGCGCCTTGAGTGTGAAAATGATCACTGGAAGAGTTGGACGTGAAGATGGTTGTATTAGAGGGTTTGGAGGACGGCGTTAACGTGTCGGCAATGGTCGTCGAAGGAGCGGGAGTAGATGAGGACGGCGTCGAGGTAAAGCACAGCACATTTGTTTCGGAAGAAGGGGCGGAGGAAGGCGTTCATGAAGGATATAAATGTGGGGTGGGCGCCGGTGAGGCCTAAGGGAAGCACGCGCCATTCATCAAGGCCGTACTTACAGTATACGGCAGCCTTGTGGATGTCGAGGTCATGGACGCGAAATTGGTGGTAGCCAGACCACAGGTCTAGACCACTTGGTGAAGTAGGCGGCGCCGTGGAGTTGGTTCAGGAGCTCATCCACACCTGGGAGAGGTTTCTCTGCGTTTCTAAATAAACCACAATTGGCTAACATCCTTGACGGTGAGCTGGTTAATCGTGTAGAAGTCCACACAGAGGCGCAGGCCATGGCCACCAGGTTTGTGGGGCAAAGAAGATGGGGGCACCCAATTGGGACGTCCATGATCAGATCCAGCCACGGTCTAGGTAGTCCTTCAGTCAAGCTCTAGGAGCTCCTAGGAGCTTGGCTCCTAGAGCTTGGCTGGGGACCTGCGGTACTAACGCTGTTTGAGGGGCTGAGAGTCAGGGGTGAGGATGATGCGGTGGTTGGAGGGGCGGGATGGTGGCGATGAAGGTATGAGAGGCGCCAGAGTCCATGCGAATACAGGAGGGGCGGCCAAGAACGTGGGCATCAAAGATGATGAGGGTTGGTTTAGAGGCCGGTGAGGGTAACAGGTTGGTGGAGTTTCGGAGACACAGTTTTCGGTAAAGGGGGGGTGCCAACGAGGGCGTGGGGTCCATCAAACAGAGCTGTGAAGGACATTTGGGAGCGTGGGAATCGCCTTCCTGGTCCCCCCTGGATTCCACCTCCCTCCCACCTCCCACCTCCCTTGACTACCATCATGCGCGTGATTTGTGTTGTCGTTAGGAGTACGATCATTGGCACGTCTACAGCAATGGGTTTAACGTAACAGGATTCAGTTGCGGAGACAATAATAGTCTTTGGTTGGTAATCCCTCCCTTGACCGCCCATTCCTTCTGTGTGGGACTTTGCATACTTGGCTGTCGTTAGCACCACGGCCTTGGCTCAGTCCGTGACTACATACACTGTACTCGCAAATGCTACATTGGCAGCGCGGGGTTGACCCCCAGAGCACGGCACAGAATATATATACCTGCTGGCCATTTATCTAGAAAACCACCCTCTCCGTGGATTTTGTGGTTGCGACTACTACTTAGCCATGGTCATGTTCGCTAGGGTTTTTCAGCTGTTGCTTTCTGTCTAGACATCATAACTGGGGCCTCACACATGTGAGCGCCGAATACGATTTCCGGATCGCTCAGTGGAGAGAAAAAACCTATATGGAGTAGCTACCTACCTACCTGGTCAGTCAGCATAAGAGAGAAACGTCATGCCAAAGAGCAAGAGCTGACCACTCTCTGCTTTCTGCCCGATTCAACGAACCGAAGATGTCATTCCTAGATCGGGCGAAGAATTAATGATACCAAACTGAAATTGTGATACCAAACTTGTCTAGTAAAGATGCCGCGCGAGAGGCTAATCTCTTGGACTTTTTTATCTTATACCTGGAGAGTTGTGCCGTACACTGTACGATTAGTACGATAACAATCATAAATAACCTGCTTGAACCAGAGCGTACGTATACATACAAGGTATTCCCGTGCTAAAAGGCCAAAAGACGTAATAAGGGTAGGAAATACGTAGGTGGGGTATATTGCTATCTAGCTAGTGTACGCATGCACATAGGAGTCAGAGGTCACAATGGACATGGAGGACCGTGCACGCAGACACGACTATCAGTTCGCATACATAAACATGTTGCGTGGTTTATCATCCACGTACACATACGCGCGCGCACACACACACACACATATATATATATATATATACATATAGAATATATATATATATATATATAATGCGCCCTTCTATGCATGCCGCAGCACGCAGGCTTTCCGTCCACGCACGGCAGCTGCCTCGGCTGCAGCAACGACCTGGCATCCAAAGAAGACGTGCCGTACGCGTGCACGTGCGTGCATGTAGACATCAATCAGCTTCACCGTGCGTGCTGCTCGTTGTTGGTCTTACATGAGCTAGAGATGTTTTCTCACATGCGTGCATGCAGAGAGCGGTGTGCAGAGAGCGCGAGACTAGAACTAGCTAACGAGCACACATACACCGGATAGATAGAGAATGATTGGGAGGCAGGCAGGCACGCGCATACATACATGCATCCTAGCAACTGGTAGACGGGCAAGTGAAAAAATAAAGCTGACATCGCAGCCCTGAATGTCCCCAGCGGGGGTCATACTTATAGATGTACCAAGAAGTCGTTAATAACCACCTTTTTAACCGCCAAGCAACGAGCGAACGTGTACCAGGTGAGCCGTTTGGCACCTACCTGCACGCATGCACGCATGCACTCACCCCACTCGGTCACCACGCAACCCCACACACATCCCTTCTTCTTACTCCCCAGGAGGCATTTAATCAAACCCTCGGTGCACCTCAGCCCGAGTGACCCTCTGCAAGGCGACCACGAAGGCTGCCGTCCGCAACGGCACCGCCATCTCTCGGTGGACGGTCCAAAGTGCAGTGAACGCATCCGTCATCTTGCGATCCAGCTTCCTGCTCGTATATTAATAAACAAAAACACACATATATTAATATAAAATAAATATATAATAATTATTTTTTATAAAAGATGCATTACATGTGTACATTATGTAAACAAAATCAATGAGCAGGCAGCATGTTATCGAGCCCTTCCAAGTACTCGCGCGTGGCTTCCGCCATCAGCTACGGCTGGGGAGGATATGTGATTAGTGCTCAGCCTACGCATCCTGTCTACCGATCAAGCAATGCCCAGGTGAAGCGCGACAAATCGACTTAGGTTTCAAACAGATCAAGTCGATTTGTCGCGCTTCACCTGGGCATTGCTTGATTGGTAGACAGGATGCGTAGGCTGAAGACATTACGTGTATAGACAGCTCGTAGTACCTGTTGACATCCTCCTCCTCCCACTTGAAGTTCTGCAGGTTCTGCACCCATTCGAAGAACGATACCGTCACACCGCCACCGTTGGTGTAGATGTCTGCAATCATAGCAGCCACATGAAGCAGTCGATCCACCACACAGACACGCCACGCCACATCAGGTCAGGTCACGGTCACGGTCGCATGGATCACGTCATAGTGACGTTGTCACTATGCAGCCTGTACGGCGTGGCGGATGGAGACGGTGTGCGTGTCCACCCACCCTGCACTCCTCTCACCGAATGCGCGGGTGTGGCCTTCAACAGGATTTTTCCTCCCCCCCTTTCGCCCTCGCTCCCGCGAAATAATGATGTGAACATGGTTATATAGTCCGTCACGGGAAAACACTAGGCCACAACAAACCCCCAGAGCTCCCAGTCCCAACTCAGCCCCCTGGTGGCACCCGCATCTAATCAGGCAGAAGCGCCACTTTGCCGTACCCGGCAACACGGTGATGCCCCGGTCCCTCAGCACGAGATCCCCCTCAGGAGTGGTGGGGCCGTTGGCAGCTTCCACCACCACCTAGGGAATTGCGGGCACGAAGTTTGCGGGGGGGGGGAGACGTGGAGCGCAGATCGCAGTATAAGCAGAAAAAGGTGCGGAAGCTGCAGAAGGTGCAAGCCAAGCTCGGACATACATGTACAAAGCATATATATATATATATATATATATATTTTTTTATTTAGGGGTGTTACACGGTGGGCGACTCGCCCTGCAAAGACGAGCACCGGGGGTCCTGACCGGACCGAGCCACAGCGCAGGGGAGGGGCACGTGGCTGTCTGTCCCGCCACACACACACACACATATATAATATATAATATATTATATATTATATATAATATAAAACAGACATATTATATGCAATCAAGGACTGGCATGCAAAGCCTCGTTTAACGGATGGCGGACCAGTAGTAGCTGGTTCAGCGTGAAGGCACATACAGCCGGGGATACTGCACTCGAGGACTGCTTGTTAGGGCCCCCTCCCCTCCGCTTGCATTAATCAATAAGGTAATTTCCCACCCTGCTTGGTCCCCACAGCCCTCCGAAGCCGCAACCGCCACAACCGCCACAACCACCACAACCACCACAACCACCACAACCGCCGTAACCATTGTCTTTACCAGTAACTCCACTACTCACCCAGGATATATGCATACACATCATCGGTAACCACGCACGCACGCACGCACGCACCTTGCACTGCAGCTTTGCGGCCATGTCCGGCCCGATGACACCCCCGATGGCGGCTGGAATGAGCACGTCGCAGGGGAAGGCCAGGATGTCCTCCTTCCTCAGCGGTGCCCCATCCGGAAAGCTGGCCAGGGTCTTGCCGGAGGACATGTGGCGGCGAAGAGCACCGATGTCTAGGCCCTGCGCCGGCGCGGAGCATTCTTGTAAGAACACATTCTTGTAAGAACACATTCTTGTAAGAACACATTCTTGTAAGAACACATTCTTGTAAGAACACATTCTTGTAAGAACACATTCTTGTAAGAACACATTCTTGTAAGAACACATTCTTGTAAGAACACATTCTTGTAAGAACACATTCTTGTAAGGACGTATTCGGCGGCGTTTCATTCGTTTGGCACGTTGGCAGCCGGATGGCTTCGTGAGCTGCACATCCGGTTAAGTTGCATCCCTTACGCGCACCCTGACAAACAATCCCTCAAAACAAACGTACACACACATGGTTCATCATCCACGTACACACACACACACGCACACACAAATAAACAAACAATCTCTGACACAAACATCTGGCACACACACACACACAAATATGATTATGTTCTCACCTTCTGCTGACTTTGCTTTCTTTCGAGGCTATATCCCTTAACCAGACGGACGCAATCTACACACGCTTCTTGCACACACCAGTACGCAAGCTTAGGTGCGGGTGATGCGGATCACACCGGGCACGACGCGCAAACCCACATTAGACACGATTAGCAGACATAATTGCAAACATAACACACACATCATGCGCTCACGCACGCACATACACACACACGCACACGCACACGTACATTTTCGTTTGCTATAGCTCCCGCCACGTCGCTGACCGCCACCACCTTCCCCCCGGCCTCCCACAGCAGCTGAGCGGCCCAGGCGCCGACATTCCCGAAACCCTGCGTCGAAGCGCGGGGAAATGTGGGGGGTTTGATTTGGGGGTGGGGATGACGTGATGGGAAACACGGGAATACACGAAGCACTCCCCGAACCAGAAGGACTAATACATATATATATACATGTATATATTGGCGGGTCGTCCAATCCCCGCAATGATGTGGTACAGTTGCCTGCCCCTCCGGATTTTTTGGTCACTCTATACTTAATCATTTTTTCTTCAGAGTTCTTTAAGTTTTATGCTTTCTTAAAGCGCTAAGTTAATATGTCATTTTTTATGATCAGTCAAGATTTGATTTGCTTACTTTTGCAACCACTGAAAATCATTAATCTTTATATTAGACCTTTTCACCAGCTACACACCTCTGCCCGCCATGTGTACCAGCTCTGCCCCCTCACCTGGATGACGTACTTCTGGTCCCCCAGCTTCCCCATGTGCATGGCCTGAACAGGCAACGCACGAGACGCAAGAAGGGGCGGCAGCAACGCAAGGTTGTCAGCGGAGAGGAGCGGCGGTTTGGGGCGCGGGGCTAAGGGCGAATAAGCGAGTCCTGGTACTGCGACTTTGAGAGGTGTCACAGCCGCCACCTACTGTGACGTGAAAGTGTTTTGCGTGTGTGTGTGTGTGTGTGTACTCAAGCACGAATCTACCTCTTTCCCCCCCGGATGCATCAGGCTACCCGGTCCACGGATCGCCACCCACCTTGAGCAGCTCTCGGATGGCGAAGGTGGTGCCGCGTCCCGTGGCTGCCTCACGACCCAGAGAGCCGTGCAGGTACACGGGCTAGGGCGGGAACGGAGGGAGGGGGACCGGGAGGGGCATAGGGACATGGGAGGGGGAAGAGGAACATAGAAACGCTGGTTGTGGTTGCTGACATGGAAAGGGAGGGGGGAGGAAGATGAAGGCAGCGGACCAACCCGGTTCCAGGAAACGCGGGTCGTGGGGGAGGGGGGAGCGCAGCTAACCAGAGCTCCATGTACAAGGGCTGATGTCTCTATGTCCCTTTAATAGCCTGGGAACGAGGGCAGCCAACGAAAGCTTGTACTGCAGCAGGTGGAGGAAACGATACGACACGCTTGCTTGGGTTAGGATGTTGATCCAAAAACCACGCCTAGTTATCTCTCCTGAACACCCCACACCTACAACAACCCACTCACTCAGCTCCACCCCTTTCCCCGCCCCCCCCGCCGCTACCTTGCCAGTCACGACTCCAGGGGAGAAGCCCTTGTACTTCGAATACTCATCGAAGAACCAAGCCATGACCTTGGCGTCTAGGGAAGAAGAAGAGAAAGAGAAAGAGAAAGGGCAGGCGGGCGAATTTACGAAGCCTGTTGCTGGAGCGGGCGGGGACGTGAATGCTCCGAAACCGATTTCTATCCTTTATCAAAAATAAGTAATGATTACTAAATATGATTATCATTAGAGAGACAAGCGAACTGATGATGATGATGATGATGATGATGATGATGATGATGATGATGATAGAAAACGATGGCTAAACAAAATCAAAGATGAAAATGTAGTAGTTGGCAAGTCGATAGGCATATGGATAGGCATGCATGATAACCTTGGCACGAGAAGTGAAATAAAAAGGTGGAAAAGCCCAACGGAGATATCAGACAGCTCAGATATTCAGAAATGATCAGAATGGCGCGCCACTGGGTCGGGCACTGCAGTGATGATCACAGCCGCCACCAGCCAACGTGGTGAACATGCGATCGTCTCCAGCTGAAGCAAGAGGAGCATGCTACTGCGGTCAAGCCGTTGTTTTATGCGGCAAGAAGAAATAAACTGACAGTGACAGTGGAATATACGAGGATGGTACCTTGCCCTGGTAATGGTGGTGATGGTGGTGATGATGGTGGTGGTGGTGATGGTGGTGATGATTGTGGTGATGGTGGTGATGATGGTGATGGTGATGGTGGTGGTGGTGATGATGGTGGTGGTGGCGGTGATGATGGTGATGGTGATAGTGCTGCTGCCTAGTACCTAGTACCTACATCCTTGGGTTAATTCGTCTGCTTGGTCTGGCTCATGAAACAAAAGCGCCTTTTAAGGCGCCCACCCTGGTTAGCATCATCCCTTGATGGGAAAAACAGCCATACGTACGAACCCCCCCAAAAAAACACTTCCTTCCATCACCCGGCCCTTCCCCAAATCCGGCACCCGCCTACACACCAGTGTTCATATCAGGTGCGGGGATGTCCTCGTAGGTGCCGATGATCTCCTTAATGGCCTGCGGGTACGCGTGGGGATGGAGGGGAGGGGAGGGGTGAATGGGTTTTTCCCCCGAAAAACACCAGGGACTTGAAATGATAGATGCTGCTGTCAAAGGCCCAAAGAAGCCCCCACGATGGAAACGTACCATGCGCACAACCGAGTCGATACACACTGACTGCTGCGGCTAGCCAAGAGGAGGAGAAGGGAACGTACGGATAATGCAAGGCGAGTTTTAACATGGCCAGGTTGGCGTGTCGCACGTCGGTCCCTGCAGGGCGGCACTGCTGTGACGACAACCACAGCCGCGATCATCACGACTTAGGGTTTAACATGCTGGACTTGCCATCGCTGCCAGAGGAGGTGAGATGAAGTGCCCAACTCTGCCCTCCTCCCCCCACCTCTTCCCTTCTTAACCCTCCTCTCCTCCCTTCCTCGCCCCGCCGGCCCCGTCGTCTTCTTCCCATCACTCCCCTCCTGTGACCTCCGCTCCCCACCTCCCATCTGCACCCACCACCACGAGCTTGCGGGTCATCTTCTCCAGCTCCCGTTCGCTCAGCTTGCGAGGGTCCACCGTCACACCGCCCTTGGCGCCTCCGTAGGGGATGTCCATCACCGCAGTCTTCCTAACAAATGATGAGGGGAGGCAGAAGAGCAAGAGCACAGGAGAGGACTGTTGACGCGGTGTGGTGGGGAAGGCAGGGGGCTGCTGGAAAGCTCGAAGAGAGAGAGAACGAAACACAAAGTGCATGTAGAGTGGAAGCAAAACACAAACGCAGATGTATGCGTGCGTTGCGCATATGCGAACATCCGCCGAGATCGACATCCGTGAAATGGATCGAGATCGACATCCTGCCGATCCTGGTGGTTGGCAGGATCTCTGCTACTGCCCAGGCGCGTACAGCACACGTCGTCGCAATTCATCTTGAATGCCTTGCGGAGAGTGCCGAGGGACTCAAACAGTAGCAGCAGCACACTCCTCGCGAGGAGAGAGGGATGAGGCGGGGACCAGGCGGAGGGCCGTCCTCCTACCCCGACCCCGACCCCGACCCCTACGCCATGGACGGACACAGACAGATAGACAGACATAGACAGACAGATAGACAGGCACAGACAGATAGACAGACATAGACAGATAGACAGACATAGACAGATAGACAGACATAGACAGACAGATAGACAGGCACAGACAGATAGACAGGTATGGACGGACAGAACTCCCGAGACGCATGCACCAATTCGCGAAGGAGCGGCTGCACATGCAACTTACCAGGTCATCAAACTCGCAAGGCTTAATCAGCCAAAAGCGTGTTACACCGCCATGAAGCGTCCCAAGCCGATTGGCATGCAGGAGGCATGCAGAATGGACAAAATGGCAGGCAAAATGGACAATCAGGGCAGCAGGGGGAGGGAGGTTAAGGCACCACAGACCCAGAGATCAGAAACGAGGATATCCAGGTCCTACTTTTTAAAAACCCTAAAACCCTAACAATCGGGGTGCCAAACCCACAGGCTGTCGCTCGCGCCGCAATCAGCTCTTCGCTGCTGCGAAAACGGCCACCAGATGACGCTTCCGCAGCGCCATCTCCTCCTTCCTCGCCAGAATGATCGCAATCTCTTGGAAGGGAGAGAACTCCAAGAATCTCCAAGGATCGTTGGCTTGACATCACCTTCCCTGATCTCGCGTTCTTACCCCCCCTCCCCCTAAAACATGGGCGCATAACGATACGCGGTTTCTCGCGTTACTTGTGCTCCATGGCCTCAATCCTTTCCCGGTATCATGACCAAACGTACTTATAGACTCACGTGCACGTGCACGTGCACATGCACGGTTTACCTGCGCACATCGTCGAGGTCAACTTGGGGATGATAACGCAAACCACCTTTGTACGGCCCCCGCGCATTGTTGTGCTGCACCCGATAGGCGTTGAACACTTCAATCTGCCCATCGTCCATCTGGATGAGAGATAGGCAGGGTAGGTCGGTTTAGCAGGATGATGAGAAACCCGCAAAAGGAAATAAAACGTGACGGGACGAGCAAAACGAACTTAACGAACTTGTGGCTCCAAGCAGCAGTTCGATGACTATGGCTTCTGCACACACCCCAACGATCTCACCTGCACAACCAGCTCGACGCTCATCTCTCGGCGAGGAGTTAAGAGCAGGTTTTGCAGCTTCTCCGGATAATCCAGGCGGTTCAATGCCTAAAAGTTACATGCAAGGCAACGCAATTCCATGCATCAGTTCCAATAATGGATCATTAATACTAAAAATGAACAAGTTTTTGCAAATTGGGCCGCAGATCGGCGCACGAACGCTGGCTTCCGGCATTTGTCCACAACAACGTGATGCCAATGAGCGTATGTCCGATCACCTCTCGCAAGAACTTATTCGTGTTTTCTGCATGCGAGCTTGCATGCCGAAGCTGCGACAGGCTTGCGGCCAGGCCTTGTCCGTTAAGAAGGCGACAAACGGCACTTCCCATTTGTTGGGCGCCAATTAACAATGATCTTGCCATGATTAACAACTTAAAGAAGTTTAATTGTTAGGAATTATTTATTATACATGTACGCGCGCAAAGGCGCCTATGAAAACTGAAGCACCGAAAATTTTACCCGCATCGATTGTGCAATGCAGCAACACATCGATGTATTAACACATATTTATATCCATTATCCTTGCCACGTTCTCGGATAACAATGTCGTGACGACTCCTCTTCCAATGCTGACGCAGCACGGATCCTAGTTTCGCGCAGGCCGACGCGTGCTGTGTCGGATTCCCTCATCGCCGTCGACGTGTCTCATTTTACTGCTTTGTAATAAATTGTCAAGATCATCAGCCACGGGGGGCATGTGCATCACCAATGTTATGCAAATGGCATTCTGTGTCGTAAGTCCGTCACTATCCGTCACTATCCGTCCTCCCTTATGTGCCTTCTTGAACTGTATGGAGCAAGCTTGACAATTTTAGTTCCCACTCGCACGCCATAACATGTAAAGGCCCTTTACTGGTCAAAGTAAAGTAGGCTCATGACTTTAAAAGCACTTTGTGACCACGAGGCGTCACGTTTTCCTATGATGCAGGTATCATTTTGGACAGGGACGAGGCACCTCTTGTCGAGCCAGTTGTCACAATTCACCAACTCATGCATTCAAATGCTTCCAACTTATGCAAACACCTAAACTGCATAGACGACCGTAGGAGTTGGGACCTTGCCACAAGCAGGTAAAGCAGCTTCATTGTCGTAGCCCTGCTACGTCCTGCAGGCCTCAAACAATGTCAACCTGCGTAATGTTTGGAATCTATGGAGGTAGTAATCGAAAAATGAAAATTTGGTTGCACGGTTCATGTTGAAACCAGTTTCGCTAGCCAAGTGTAAAATACCGCTAAATAACGGTCATCCCCAAAGGACACTAATCACATATCCCAAAATACTGATGGAGTGCTTTATATTATTTCGCATCATTGTTTGGAGCTGGAACTTGGAGGTGGTAAAGGCCAACTTTTAGCGGTTAGGCGCACCAACTGAAAATGATGTTCGCGTTGTTCTCCCCTCTCCTGCTGCATACAATGACCGTGCGTCAAAATCTATGGCAAAATCTATGGTAAAATCTATGGCAAACGATACGGCTTATTTGCGGCCAAGAGGTGTCGGCTCATATTATTCAAACGCACCGATGCATAAAAGATAGCTCTTATAATTGACTTGATTTGAAAATAGTGGTGTGGTGTTGCGCCCTGTAACAGATTGGAGCGCATGGCTTACCTCGAGCTTCTCCGCTCGGGTACAAAGCGCACTTGTAGGTGACTTGAATTAATGGTTTGTAGGATGGGTGTATTTGACAAACTACAAAGGGCGGCAAACGGCAGGTGACGGGTCGCTTGTGTTTTGACACTGCGCCACACATTAGCGACACAGCGGCCTATGCTGATCTCATGGGGAAGTGGTTGTGGAAGTGGATCCTTCCTGGCATTCCAATGTCTGCTATCAGCGGGCACAGTGTGTGCACGAAGCATATGGCATTCCCAGTTTTTCAAACTGAACTTCGTGAAGCGGAGCCTTTTGTAATAAACCCCGCAAAATTAACGATAGTTGTACACGAGGCAGGCACCTGGGAACACCTAAATCTGGACTCGGATGACAGCTTGACCTGATCCCTTCTCCGAACGATCGGACTTGGTCCCGCATCCTTAACCTTCCCTCATGGCCCCATCCACCTCGCTTAGTTTTGGGTCTGGTCCTTATTCAGCTGTGATCTTTTAGCATATGTTCAATGTTAGTTGGCGCTGGCCGCCTCGTTATGAATGGAGACCATTTTTACGCCATATATATCATTACTAAATCGCAGATGGATAGCGTTACATGGTTATGAGCCAGTATGTACACGAGGCCCTGAACAACGGAATTTGCACATGAAGCCCGAGGCCCATATGCATGGCAGAATTATTGATTGACAGTAGCAGTGATAATCAACCTCGGAGATGGTACTAGGAAACATATGTACAAATCGCCTCGCAGAGGTGGCAGATACCAGACAGGCCATATACCGCTAATGCACGCAAGAAACCCCCGCACCGTGTGCACATGGCACCCAGGGGACTGCTGCGCATCCCCTGGTTGCTGTATGTACTGATAAAGATTGCATACCAGTCATCTAGCCCACCTGGACAATCCTCACTGTCCGCCATCACAAGGAATGAAATTGAGGCTCAGCACTACCGCAAAGACCCCACGTTGGACCCCACTTTTTAGACAATAGAGGAAACTTTTCTTCTATTGTGGTGTATTGTGCTGTATTGTGCTCATTCATAACGAGGCGGCCAGCGCCAACTAACATTGAACATATGCTAAAAGATCACAGCTGAATAAGGACCAGACCCAAAACTAAGCGAGGTGGATGGGGCCATGAGGGAAGGTTAAGGATGCGGGACCAAGTCCGATCGTTCGGAGAAGGGATCAGGTCAAGCTGTCATCCGAGTCCAGATTTAGGTGTCCCCAGGTGCCTGCCTCGTGTACAACTATCGATAATGCCGCGGGGTTTATTACAAAAGGCTCCGCTTCACGAAGCTCAGTTTGAAAAACTGGGAATGCCATATGCTTCGTGCACAAAAGACGATTTTTGTACACATGCACGCTGCTGCCAGACCAACCCGGAAGTCCTTCCAGCCTACGGGCAATGCATCTGAGTTCACTATATTACAAGGTGTTAGACAACAACTTTTTCATGGCGTTTATGAACGGGGCCTCAGGACGCAAATCCGTTGTCAGCAAGTAGGGTTTGACCTGCGGCAAAATACTTCCGCCTCTGGGTGTACAGACCACATGCCCTACAAGCAACACCATCGTGGGTTTTACCGTAAACCCTAAGCCACAAGCAAGTATATGCCCACGCCAGTCATAGATGACTGAGTGGTTTAAGAAATGCCGTTTCTTGGGACCATTGTAAAGTAGTGGCTCATCTGCACCTGGACGTCGAATGTAGTACTGAGCAGTGCCATCAAATTATGCCAACTGCGGTCATGTCCCTGCCTACCAACCCCACGCATGCTGCTGCTAGATAACGCTCTCCGCCGTGCAGCAGGGTCAGGCCGTTGTATAGCGTCCTCTGTGGCAACAAAAAGGCATTCAACTACATGCCAGAAGTGTTCACGAATAGAAGCAATATTTAGGCCTGACGACGGGACCACAGTCTGAAGAATTTGCTTGATTTTACCCAGAAGGAACCAGGGGTGACCCCTGACTTGACTTTAACAATCCGAGTCTTGAATTTCCAACTGCCAAAGCCCCTTTCTTCCGTCACGCAAGCCGATAAGCCTCGCAAGATGTCTGCGTGCTGCGCATTATTTGCGCGCTATTCGGGCGACATTCGGCGATTTTGAATTAGGGATGGATATGAATATATATGGACCCCCGTGCCCCCCGTGCCCCGCAAACATAGCAAGTTGCGTTGGCCAGTTTACCGACATCATCTCAGGGCGGCAGTCCCTCTCGGAAGGTTCCTATCAAGTGACGGAGTGACTCTCGTTGGCTGATTTACCCGGTACAGCCCGGTACGACCCTGTGTACCGGTACTTAGTCACCGATTACTTTTGTAAGCTAAATGGCAGCTCCGGGGAACTGCATCATCGACATATGCGTGTGTGGCGTCGCGTCGCGGTATTGTGCGTGAATGAACCAGAATGGATGGATGGACGTGTCCAAAAGGTAGGGCTTTTAGGGTTTAGGCGTTTAGGTTTTTCGTCCGCCCTCCAGATGCGGCAATAATCGCGGTGGGCGCTGAAACCGCGACATTGAAAGGTAACGAATATTATTTATATTTTTTCAACGACCGATATACACGGCAAACGAAGGATGGCAATGAGCGTTCAAAAGTGTTCGATTCATTAACCTCTTACCTGCGCACGCAGTCATATAGGCTTAGAGCGGCTTAGACCTATCCAGAACCATAGAATCAGCCCACAAAAGTTAACTCGCAATATTGCTACATATCTGTGTACATGACAACGTCGTTGATGTGGCGTCATTTTGACTTCTAGCCCATGCCACCTGCCTCTCTCAGCTTATAGTTAGACTGACTGTTATTTACAGTTGCGCAGCACACATACATGTGCATACACCTGCCCGACCCCTCCATCCATGCACACAAGGATTCCAGTTGCGCAGCGAGGGGCTGACACAGTTCCAACGATTCCCTAACCTGCTTGGGTTGCAATCAGGCATCAATTGGCTGGGCAGAGTTGTGCTCAACGTACACCCGCAGGCCTGCCTACCCGCACCTCGCTTTGCTTGCATACGCGCCTTGGGTTCCTGTACCTTCTTCGGTACTCCATTTTTTAAATCTCCCTATATTAAGGACCAGCTGAATGGTAAGCAGGGTGGGACCCTCTGATGCTCACTCCCTCAGCAGTACGTTGCCCAAACCGTAACTAACTTGGGTAGGGAGTAGAAGTTTACAAGTCGCATGTCCTTGATGTTTGCAGTGGCGGATGACCTGGCCAAAAGGCCCCTCGCTGGTCCTCGGCATATCTTTGAGAATGGCTGCGTTAGCTAACGAAGTGACGTATGTGAGAGCACTACCCTCTTCACGTATTGAGTTATCAACTTTCTGGGAGCGACCGTTGTACCCCCGATTATGTTATCCACAATATCTGCCTCGCTCTCACCCGAGATGCAGGGAGAGATTTCGCAGGTTTCAATGTTCCAAGCTGACGGCCAAACGCTGAAATCAAGTGGAAATTGATAGCCAATAGCCTTCTTGGAACCGGCCAGGACTACAAGTCCTTATAATATTGTTGGCTAAAAATATATTCGCTATCCAGCATGTGATCCGCGCAAGTCACCCAAAATTGCAGGTAGGGATGTAAAGGTTGTTCTCGGAGCGCTATAGCGCGCCACGACATCGGCACATGCCTCACTACATGCAGTACCACCAACTGCAGCTAAATTAGGACATTGTTCGCCATCAAACGCAACTCAAACGCATGGAATGGTAAGGGAGGTCACAGGTAGCCCGTACTAGTACGAAGTGACGACCGTTGTGACTCAAACATGTAGATTTATAAACAGGGAATAATTATGTAATGCACCGCATTCTTAATGATGTGACATTGCGAAAGGTAGTAATAAATAATGGGTCGTTTTCTTAAGGCGCTGGATTTCACGACGCACACGGAAGCAGAGGCACCAGCTGCTTCCACCCCACTGTTAGCAGAAAATGACTCCAAGGATCATGCCCAACCGTCGGGACAGCTTGGAACGGTTACAGCACCTGTATCGCTCCAGTCTTCTTTGGTCATTCCCGAACACGGTGGCAGGCAGCTTGATATAAGCCAAGCTAAAGCGATAAGGTTATTGTGGTGTGATACTGCTGGAATACGGCGATGCAGGTGAGTGTTGATATTGTGACTCTAATTGCTGTGTCGTGGATGCATGCGTGGGTCGTTGCGGGTAAGCTTTTTACCCGTCGCATGTCAGCATTCATGTGATTTCCTGTTATCCATTATGTCAAGGGAAGGTGTAATTATCCAGCTACCGTAATACTCAAAAGTCCTCCGCCATATTGCCGCTGCCTTCCAGCAACCGCCGTCCTCCCCTCTATATACTGAGCACGGTTCCGGCCCGGCATATCGCACACTTTACATAGTCGTGATCAGACTCACATTATTATTTTATTCATATCTTTCATTACTTCATCCCGTGCTCCTCCCGTGCCCATCCATGCCCCTCGTATCCCTGGGCGTCGCACGGCAAAGAGTGGTGCCGCCGCGCCGATACGAGGCACTTCATACATGCGGGCTGGGCATCACCACCGCCTGCATGGCGATGCCTGCCTACGGGGACTTCCCCGCACCCAACGCGGGCCTGACAGCTGTGGGGGAAGCGCGAATGAAGCCGGTCGAGTCAACGCGTGTTGCGTTACCATGGAGCCCAGGCCACCACATGGTGCTGGTGGAGTTCGAAGCGCCAAGGAGCGGTGAGGGGGTGTTGCGGTGAGGGGGATTTTGAGGTGAGGGGGTGTTGCGGTGAGGGGGATTTTGAGGTACGGTCAGGGTGGCAGTCGGGGTGCGGGTGACGTGTCTTGAGGGATGGTACGGGGGATGGTGCGGGGCGGGGAGGGCAGGGAACCTGAAAGGCCGTTAGGAGGGGCGTCGAGGATTGGCGGAAACGCCAAACGGGGAACGGCTTTTGGAGGAACCGAAGCAAAGCCTGGAGACGAACCTCACGGTTACTCGAATATTAGAAATTCGAACAGCCTATCACGATCACTCCACCTACATGTGCTCTTACGTCATTGACCTTCATTCACTTCGCGCCCGTCTTCGCATCCTGAGCCCTCATCCCTCATCCTGTCTGCTGCTGCTGCTGCTGATGTTGCAGAGACTCCCTGGGATTGCTGTCCCCGCCGCGCACTGCGCAACACGTGCAAGATGCTACAAGAAAACTTTGGACTAACCATGAAGGTGACGCAGGCCGCGGGAAGGGGGAAGAATGCGGGGAGAAGGTATCACCCCCGTTATCGTTGCTTACCTGCCTGCTTCTCATTATCGCAGGTGGGTTTCGAACTGGAGTTCTTGCTGCTTGAGCGGGCGCCGGAGAGCGATGGAGGCATTATGGGCTCCGGATGGGGGCCCGTGGACTCTTCTGTCTATTGTCAAAGCAGCGCGTTGGACTCCCAGGCGAAAGGTGGAACCAACTGGATCGGGACGGGGAAGGGGAGGGGGACGGGAAGGGGGACGGGAAGGGAGACGGGGTTCAGAATAAGATGGAGGCTTGCAGGGGTGGATTAACATGAGCGCAATTAGACTGAAGATGCTGTTAAGCTAGGAATGGAATGGAATGGAAGATCGGGATGGGAGATAGGGGGGTAATGGGTGCTAAAACCCTAAAACCCTAAAAGCAGTAACGGATGAATGGAATAGGGACACACAGGAGCCCCGTGTACGGACGGCAAATTATTTTCAGTACGTCGCGCGAAACTCATTATGTATTTTTCTTAAAATCCAAAATGTGTCGAAAATATTTATTGTTATATTACTACATTTTAAAAAAATCAAATCCTTTAGTTAAAATAACGTCAAAAATAAAGGGTGAGATTATGGGAGTGACGGATCCACCGACGGTTTATCACTACTGAGGGCGCGTATTTCCTAGGGTTGTCCTAAACAAGATTCAACATCTCTCTCTCTCTCAGTGTGCATATCGATCTTGCTCGCATCCACTCTTCCACGACGTCCGCAAAGCCCGGTCAGTGCTCGTCCCGGTGCTCGTCCAGGTGCTCGTCCTTGCAGGACCAGCCACCCACGGCGTAACTAACACCCCCATTATATAAAGCCCCAAATTGGCCGCCTCTTCCGCCTCTTCTGATGCAGTGCTGGATCAGGTCATCGACACTTTGGAGGCCATGGGAATCGAAGTCGTACAGTGGCACGCGGAGAGTGCGCCAGGTGCGTGATCGCACCAGGGCGGGAACATGAGTCTCATGGCCGCAAAACATCAGGCCACGCCATGTCGCATGTCAACTCACACTTGGCTGCCTCTGCCTCCACAAGTACTTTTCTTATGTTCTTATGTATATGGGGACATCATGGACGCCATTGCGTGGCTTCTTGTCAAAAAAATTTCAAAATTTGTTTCTTAATTCGTGTTTCCTGATGTGTTTTCTGTTTCGTTTGGCGAAGCGTTTGTTAGCATGCTGGCAAAAAGGAGGGGAATCTCGGCTCCTGTAAGCTCAGCGTTTGCTTTTTTAACAACATTGGTACGGCACTGCAGGTCAGTATGAGATCTCCCTCATGCACGGTGACACGGTGGAGGCCGCGGACAAGTTGCTTCTCGCAAAGGAGGCGCTGGTCGCGGTGGCGGGCAGGTACGGCTTATGATGGCGGACTTGTGACGCAAACCCTAAAATACCCTAAACCCTAAGTCCTTGTAATTCCATTCGTCTTGGTTTTTCCTTAATAAAGTAAGGGGACAGTTGCTCCACTCTCCTGTAGGTGGTTGTGTACAGGCTAAGGGGGCCGGGCTGACGATAGCCTTGGACGGAGCGTTGCCTTTTAGTTATTGATATCTGGGGGTTCGTTCTATTCGCAGCAACAGTGCAGCAACATGATTTCTTTATGTGATATTTAATTTCATATATTTACTTTTATGTATTTGATTTTTTATATTTAATTTTATATTTATATTCCAGGAATGAATGTGTGCAATGTGTGCATGGCCGTGTGTTGGCAGTTTTTGAACTTCCTGCTGCCGCCCACAGCAAGGCAGTTCGGGAAAGCGAATAAGCAATTTATGTTGTAAAAGTATAATATATTAATTATATTATATTATATTAATTATATTATATTATATTATATTATATTATACATATTTGGGTTTTAGGTTGAAGGGTTTTGGGGTCTTTTATATTTAATTAGTTGTACAACAGGTCGAAACTGCCTGCCGCCGCAATCCCGATTCTTAAGGTAGTTAGAATCGTAACTGTGATCATGTAAAGGCCGTTTTTACGGCACGCCTTAACGTACGGTGCCTATTTACGATCCCTTCCCTGGGGCTCCCTGGGCTCTTAAGTCCTTCCTGAAACAAAGCCGGGTGTGTACACACCTCCATTTCCAAGGAAGGAAGGAGGGAAGGAAGGAAGGAAGGCATATGGACCTGAACTGCCACCCGTGTCGGGTTGTATGCCCACTCCAGCGCTGCTGTACCCTCCTCCTTCACACGTCACCTCCTCCGTTCGTCCATTTTGCGTTTGTGCCCCCCTCTCGCCCGTCCTGCAGCCACGGACTGGCGGTCTCGTTCCTTCCGAAGCCCGTTCGTGATGCAGCTGGCAATGGCCTCCACGTCCACTTAAGCCTCTGGAAGGTGCGGTACGAACCACGTAGCCATTCCCAAGCAAGACGGACGCCCGCTTCCCCAAGAGCGCTCGGGGAACGCTCGGTCTTCCAAGAAGATAGCGAAGGGCAATGCCGTCGCGGAGGAAATCGCAAGTCACTCTTTCCATCAATAGTACAAAACGTACAAAAGTTACAAAAAGTACAAAATAATCGAATAACGAACGGGCCTTCATTTAATTATATAAATCATTCGCTGGCACGGTTGCTTTGATGCCGGATATCCGTTGGTCTGTTTGGTCGTCAAGCGACTCGTGGATTTTCCAAGTCCAAGTCCAAGTGCAAGTGCTTAAGTGTGGAAGGAAGAGGAACGAAAGAAGGGTTCAATCATCTCGCTGCAATGCTGATATGTCGCAACCTTTTTGGCGGCTGCCCTTTCCTTTCCGCCGCACACAGGACGGAAAGTGTCTGATGCACGACCCCCAAGGAGGCGGCAGTTACAGCAGCAACAGAATGGAAGTCGCCGCCGCCGCCGTCATCGCTGCGGCGGCGGACCTCACCCCGTCCCGGTGTGTGACAACGATCCAGGAGGCCAACCCCACAGAAACAACCGCAACCGCCTCGCCGTCCCAGATCTCGGCCCCGCCTTCCAACGAGAGTCAACAGTACATGTTTGGGTTTCGGCTGCCGAGCCGATGGCAGCCTGCTCCGGAACCAAAGCCGGAGGGGCCAGCTCCAGGGCCACCGCCCTCCCGGCTGGCCATCGCCGCCCCGTCACCCCAGCCAATCCCCTCCATGGAGATGCTGTCTTTCCTGGCAGGTGTATTGACGTACATTGACGTCCTGTTGCCGTTCACATCTCCCTCTCCGAACAGCTACGACCGACTGCATCCAGGAGCTTGGGCGGGTGCATATGCTGCCTGGGGGTACAACAACAGGGAGGTGCCGCTGAGGGTGACCGCGCCCGGGCCCAATCGGCTCGACATGATGCATCTGGAGTATAAGGCCCTGGACGGCACCGCTAACCCCTACGTGGCGCTATCCGCCATCATGGTGGCGGGTATGCTGGGTGAGTCCTTCGCAGTACTGAACGGTAGTGCCCAAGTGAGGAACCCAAGTGCGGTCAAGTATGGATTAAATACGTAAAAGAGGAGATGTTGAATCAAGTGGGGAATGGGGAGTGGCCGGATTTGTCGTTTCCTCCAAAGGCAAAGAGAATTGTATCACGGCCCCCATCAGGGTCCCTATCAGGTGTAGTATCCTGATTAGGGTATCTACGGGTAGTATATTGTTGGGTGTGATTAGGTGTGATGACGGCTTGTTGTCAGTGAGGGTATAGCGCGTCCTTTTGTAATAGCCTGGGATGTTTACAGCGAGGTAGTGTCCCAGGTGGCATGCACCTGGTCATGCATCTTTCGATCGAGCCTTTGCTGCTGTAGGCGGATATAACAGAGGTACAACATCAGGGCACCCAATAATATGGGTGGTGCTGCGCGGATCCGGGCAATGACCGTAACTGTAAGAGCAGTAGCAAACAGGGAAATAAAACAAAATTTAAAAATATTTTCAAAGAAATATTTGTCTGTTTACTAAATGGCTTGGCTCTCGCAATTATAGGATGATTAATTATCTATCTACATACATACCATCAGGGCTCCAAATTGTTGGATGTTCTTGAAGTTGTGAAGGGGCACGGCGGGCATTATTGGGCCATGGGGGCTCGATCAGTGGGGGCCGCATCTTCCTGGCCCCCGCCTCATATGCCCCATTTTGCCCTCCTCTTCCCGCAGGCGTCTTTGCCAAGTTGTTTCCCCCGGAGCCCTGCCAAGTTCCCCCTCACGAGCTGGACACGGAGGCTTCCTCCCGACTCGGGATACGGCTCCTGCCCAATAACCTGAGAGCAGCGCTGGACCTACTGCAGGTGTGGGGGATTGAGATCTTAAGCGAAGGGGGGGATTGAGAGGCGGCGATAGGTGGGGCCCTCGCAAGTGGGTATGGGTTCACGGACATAAGGCCCCCCGGGTCTCACAGCAGCTGGCGGGGTTTGCGGAGAGAGCCACAGACAGGAACTGCGAGAGACAAGCTATCGGTATGGCCTCGGGCTGCTGTCTGTGGTTTCAGATCCGGTCCCGCATATATTCGTCGGGTATTCGGCAGAGCATGGCATGGGACGTGAACCTGGGCCTTGCATTTGTCATTTTCCAGCAAGTAACGCTCGAGGTAAAAGTCTCTGCAGATGCTATGCGTTCGTTTCATTGGCTAGTATTTGCTACTTTACATCATTAAATACGCCTTTATGTTATTGTTTTTATTATTCGTTATATAATTTATTATTATGTATGCTTTTATATTTTAGGTTGGCATTTACGCATTTGTTCTGCACGGCACTGTACTACTGGCCCCAACACACACTTGTCTGCGTCATGGCTCATCACACATAATGACTGCCATGTCCAGCTTCTGCCATCCCATACTTGTACACGTAGGTCTCTGCTCTCGCTCGCTCTCTCGCTCGGTCCGCCGCCTTATTCCCTGTGCACCGTGTCGTGACCTCTCGTCCATGGCCCTGGCTCCCCCCCCCTTTATCATGCTGCAGAATTCTCAGAAGGGCGAGGCGTTCAAGGAAGCGATGGCGGAAGGTGCGTGCGCCTACGCGCGTGTGTGTCTGTGTCTGTGTGCGTGCGGGGCTGGATCGAGTTTGAATGGTTTGTTAGATCCGTATACTTTTTAACTGGCTTGATGGCTGCAGGTAAGATACATCGGCATATAGGTACGGCATATAGGTACGGTCCGTAGTCCCCTCTCATCAGCCCGTATTATTGGGTGACGAGAAGTCCTCCAGCCGCTGTCCCGAAAGCCCGGCTACGCATCGCATTGTCTTGCGTCGCGTTACGGCTTTAGCTTGCTGAGAATCAAGCTTATTCTGGACCTTGATCGCAATCGTAACCACAGCCAGACATAATCAAGTACAATATTTGAACATCTGATAATAATCATGTCGTGTAACGCGCCGGCCAACGTACCCTCCATGTCGTCCTCCATGTTGGAAAACCGCAGCCATCAGTCAGCCTCTCCTGCAAGCTTTCCTGGCGGTGCGCGAAGCGGAGGCTTTGCATGTCCCACATGATGACCCCCGTAACATGCTGCTGAGATACTCCTAATTAGGCAGCAACTGTAGGACCCGACGCAGAGTATTGCGAGTATATAGGGGCTTTGCGGACTTTCGTATTGAGATAGGGGGCTCTGTAGTGTTCGGGTAAGGTAGCATTGGCTGCTTATGGTCGGTGGTGTACAACAGGCAGTTAGTGGGGAGGGGTGAGGAGGGCGAAACTATGAAAACAATGAGGCGGCTGAAGGCCCCAGAGCTGCAATCCGTACCAACCGATTCATGAAGCTTGGGACGCGAGGTCATTTGGGAGGTAATTTGGGAGGGAGGGAGGGAGGGCCTTGCTCATTAATGTTCTTAATGTTGTGCAGAAGGGTATGCTAGTCCGGGGGGCCTGGATTAGAGCGCGTTTATGGATGTGGGCCGCGTCAGAACTCGGAACAGGTCCGGGGTGAAAAGCTGGATAGAAGCCATGGTGGAAAACCACGGTCCCCGTTAGCAACAGTGAGCAGTGAGGCTGGGGAGGGCAAAATGAATTCACAGCAATCTGGATGAAGAAAGACAAAAAGCTGGGCAGCGCAGTGCAGTGCAATGGATGGGACGGGGTTGAGTCTCTTGTGTAAACAGAGGGGCGTTGTTCGCCGTCCATGGCACTGTTGTCCACACTGCTGTGTGTGTGTATTTATTTGCACTACAAAACCTTTTCGTGGTTTGCCTCATCATGATCTAGTTGGGTACTTGCGTCATGTGACATGGTAGTGACATGGTAGTGGCATGGTACGATTACTGCTCCACATTCCAAGCAAAAATGGCATCATGGCGGGGGTAATCCGGGGGTAATCCGGGCGCGGGAAGCCCAAGGTAAGGTGGGAGGGGGGGAGTTTTGTGAAAGAGGAAGTAAGGGTCAAGGGGAAGTGAGAGGGAGGTAGGGGTCTGCGGTTTAGAAATTATAGCTTTTGCGGCTATGGGGAAGGGCGCGCCATTCCCCTTTCAGCGGATTAGTAAATCAGCAGGCGGAATCTCTTCGATGCCTGGTCTACATCGCGAGGACAGACGTCCCATTACTGGGGGGTACTGAATTCAATCGCGTTTATGTTCAGAACGGCTGGTTTGTTTTTTTTAACTGTGCTGCAATTCAGATTTAATACAATTATGTGTGCGCAATGTGGATATGTCGCATCTCACCCCAAGTATGGCGACCTGTAATCCGATATCTTTGCATATCTTTACATATCCGCAATAATAAAGGCCAAAGCAACCCATCAAATCAACTGCAGCATGATAAATCATATGCATCAGACGACGGTTGCACCAGGATGATATGATGCATTCAACAAAAAAAACACATACGCACACACACACACACAGAGGCCGTTGGCCGCACATTCACTATAATCCACGGCCGTGATCCCCAGCTGCCAGAGCTTAGCAGCAGCGTTCTCCAACTCTGATGGGGTTTGGGATTTTTTGGGATTTCCTAGAAGAAAGCTGAGCCGAGGAGCCTTACAGTCAGCCCAGGGCGAACAGGCGGAAGCTGTATTAAGAACTCGCCACTCGTCAGCTTGTGCATTTGCATGTCCTCTTTTCTTGATGAAGTCCTCTCCCTCATACTGCTGCCACCCACCATCCAACCATCCGAGGGGTCGTGCCTGCCAGGCTGTGGGGAGCGGACCTGGCACCGACACTTGGCACGTGCAGGTGTCGGTCAGAAAAATACCGCTGTTAGTACAATATACCGCCAATCGTCCAATCTTTCCTGAAACAGAATCTTAAAAACAGAATCTTAAAAAAGCAAAAATATCGATCTGAGCCTTTTCGAAACAAATGTCATGTACCTGCCATAATCAGATATGAGCTGTGCCGGCAGACTCTCCCAACGGAGCCCCTCCATCTTCGAAATGGATCCGCAGGCGATCCACTGCCGTACACCCATCCTGCCGATAACCGTCGTTCGTTCGCTTATCTCAGGTTGTACACCAGTGCGCGGCCGGTCATCTGCCCATATGCTTGCACGCCCACAGCACGCATCTCCCTTCTGCCATGCAAGCACGCTACAGATGCTGCTCCATATAACATCATTAACCAGAACCGTAGGGGCCCTACGTTCAGAACGTTCCTCCAATCCTGGACGTATACAATATGATGATGCTCGTCATGCATTAAGTGGACATATAAGTACGACACTATATTAAAGCTGTGACGTATCCTCAGCAGATTTGTTTACTGCTCCGCTTCTTCTGGAATGTTCGGCGCCACGCCCTGGATAATAATCCCGCCTCGCTGCCCCGGCACCACACTACCCGCCATGATTTCCGAATAACACTCGGGCAGGGGGCGGTCGTGGGATGGAGACAGCCACAACCGCAGCAGATGGCGCGTGTGGGCAGGGCTGTCCCGGAAAGCGCCACGGTAATGGAGGCAGGTGTGGTTGGAAAGCAGCTGCACGTCCCCGGGCTGCAGAACCATGCGCAGACTGAGTTCGGGTCCGGAGGCAAGCTCGTTGAACATGCGCATGGCCTCGTGGTGCTCGGCTGTCAGCTTTGGCACCTCGGAATGGCGTTGGCTGAGGAGGTAGTAGTTATCAGAGTAGTTGACGGAGAGGTAGCCCTTGTGGTAGTTGAACACGGGGATCTCGAAGAAGGGCTTCTTGCCTGGGGTACGATCAGATTGGGTTTATTATCGTAGTGTGCGACGGGGATTTGCGTGCGACGGGCGTTTGACCTCGAACCCGAACATGCACAGCTAGTTGCGGCAGGTGAGGCCTGACTGTAAAAGCGCACAACAGCAGCGCCAGATGCCTGGCCGCTTGCATGCTCAACTCGAAGATGTACGAAAATAGCAATATAGTTTAACTTTAATATTGTAATATTCAGTTTAACGTCAAATATATATATATATATAAATATTTTATTATACTTAATATATTTATTAGTATTGTTATGTTTATTATTTCTATTTATTATTTACATCTTAAGATAGCGATGGATTATTTAAATTTCTCGCCCATGCACCCGGCCATTCCTCTTATATTTACTTCCTCACCCACAGGCACTTCCGTCTTGCGATCGAAGTACCACGGACCAGCCAACACCGGCGCCAGATGCGGGGCCCTACGGAGGATCTCGTTATGTACGGAGATGGAAGACGACCAGCCGCTGTCACCGCCCTCCTCCGCGTTGGTGAGACATAGAAGGGCTGATAGCCGGGAAGGAGCGGAGTTGAGGAGGAGCCAGCAGGAAGCAACAAACCTAAGAGATGAACCTGACACATCTCTCATGTCTCAGGTGGGTGCGTGTGACCCAAGGGCCCGAGTTCGGCGAGAATCATGCGTTACGTGGGCACATTGCAATCCTCGTGATGATCCGCATTTCCTAAATAGGACAATATACTTCCGCACCTGCCCACCTGCTCCTGTTTATGCGATACTCAGCACCACACCAGCACAAGCCCGACTAATGGTGCGAGCATGTCACAGGTCACGGTAACGATAGCGATATAACGTACATACGACCTACATACGACACATATGACACATAAGACAAATATGATATATATGACATACGACACATATGACATTTTCATCACAGTCCTCTTCACGCAGCCTTCCCTTCCCTTCTCCTTTTCTTTATGTCTTTGGAAAGAAGGGGCTCCAGGATGCTGCGCCCATCAGTGCTTATTATGGCTCCTGCACTCGTTCCCGGCAAAACGCGTATTAATCTAATCTGGGAGAAACCCATTTTTGTGAGTCGAGTGCTGCACTGGTAGTAGCTGGCTCGAGCTCGATACAGGAGGGCGCATGAGTCCATGACCCCTCCATGCATTCCACAAAAAAACACGCACAAGGTGCAATAGCGCTTGATGCAGAGGTGCGAACTCCATCGTTGGCGCCAGGGACTCTGCACCGCGCTACACGCATCCGGGTGATGCTCGATGTGACCTCCCTAGTGCCGTGCGCTCACCGACCATATCCGCGGGCCCGTCGTTATGCCAGGGTTGCGCCGCATTTGACGTGTACAGGCGCGTTAGCGGGTTCTTAGGGTCATGTCCAATATCCTTCACATGGCCGATAAGATGGCCCTTTGCGTTCTGAGGTACTGCGCGGCCCCAGTGAAGACCCAGGATCCAGTACGCCGCCAGCTGCTGCTGCCGGCTGTAGCGCCACACGGGTACTCCGCGAACGAGCGCCCAGCCGCGGCCGAACTGGGCCTCCTGGCCCACCTCAAGCAGCGGACTGGACAAGCTGGGGAGAGCAAAGTCCGACAGGTCCACATCCTGCAGTAAAGCGCAAAGATTAATCGTGTACTTGAACTGCGACAGTTGTGCACGTACGCCGTAGGAAGAACGTCAGACGAACGCGAAGAAAGACACGGTAGTCCGTTACGACAGCAGTAAATATTACATCCAAGTAAGGTGCCATGGTCGGAGAACTTTTTCACGCGGCGCAACTTTCGTTGTCGCGGAATGTCTTTGGATGTACTGCAGCAGGCAGTACTGCCAATTAGAAGGCCAGTGAATTCGGCCGGAAAGGGGCCGCAAAGGTAAAAAGCACGCAAAACGCAACGCATTCCGCACATTTGTGCAATATGTATGCATGTTGCCTTTTCGTTCATGTGGGGCCATCAGGCCGTAGGTATTTTTGAGTTTTTCACTAACCTACGTATCATATGGCTTACTTTTACTATTACTATTTAAATAACTGCTAAGTTTTGACCGTACCTAGGTACCTAGGCAAACGCATTATCACATGCACTAATCAGGCAGCGCATGTGCATGTGCATGTGCATGCATTTGAAGGCGTCTTCCGGGGTGACCTCATCGAACGACCCATGGGTCTGTAAGAAACTGTTGACCAGAAAGCCCTAATTACATCATGATCATCATGACTATTATCATGATCATCATCATGACATACAGAAAACCGCATGCGAGCCAGGCACCGGTCCATTCCCGATTCCCGCCCCCATCCCCGCCCCAAACCTGCAGCCTCTTGCCGCTCGATAGCACGGACCCCACCGCCGCGTCCAGCTCCGCCAAGTGGGTCGGAGTCAGATGCAGCATGTGGTCCGCAACCACGGGGAAGTCGGAAGCAGTCCAAGCATCCGGGCCCTCGACAATGCTGAACGGCATTACGCAGCCCTGCCTGCGGCAATAAAAGATAACGGATCACAGAGTACGCAAGTCTCCGTTCATTAACGGTTGGGAATATAAAAACAACGTTCAAAGGCTCTAGGCACATGCACGTATGAGTGACACAGCACAGCACAATCAGTATTTGATGTCAACTCCTGTTCTTCGTAAGCTTTTTGTGCACGACCTGATAAACGTATAGTTTTGATTATGGAAGCTTTCTTTGATTATCATGACCACATGTCTTGAGGTCACTGCTCAGAGCCGTCCCGTCTGGTCCCGTTTCACAATTCTTAAAGTGAGCGAGCCAAACCATTTCACCAGCTGTTGATCCGAACAATTACGGGTCTCCACCATGTTCTGGTGCAACCAGCAATATCATGCGCATAAAACGGATCTAAACACGCCGAGAGTGCATTCAATCCGCCAATTGCACGGCCTACATCCAATCCCGGCGCCTAAGAAGCGCACCTGCAAGCCCGCAGACTGTACGTCGCAGTTGCCATCCTAAATCAAAATCCCAAAGACCTTGCTTCAGGACGGTCTGCCGTCCCTTCTGAGCTATTCGCGGTAGGCTCGCCTGATTGCACCGCGTGACTTCAATCCGACTGCGCATATAAAGTCTGCTGAAGGGCTTCCTAATAAGGATCATCCAAGGACGGTGACAAGGGAAGCCAAACATTCCTGTGGGTTGTTGGCGAGTCCCTAAGCAAGATCTGCACTGCGCCTCTGCATCAATTACAAGGCCCCCCAAATGAACCTCGTACGAGTTCCATGGCCTCGTGGTTAATTTGGTTTCTCTGGCGACATAGAGTTTGAGAGAAGTGATTGCGTTTGTGAGGGCAGAAGGCGGTGAAAGCTGAAGTGGAGTGGAGCCTTTAAATGGATCCAATGAAGTTAATTAGCAGCACTGCGCGCGTCTAAGTGCAGTTCGCGCTGCGTTGGGATGCCAGCCACACCTGTCGTGCTAACCAATACAATCAAGCGATAAAATGTCTCTCATTAATATATTGCGAAAGGGTCTAATGTTTTTGCATCTGCCCAGCTCGCAGGCCCCGCTATGGCCTGGGAACGCACTCAGGTCAGCCCCATCCCGTGCTTGTCCGCCCTTACAATCTCATGCATCGTAAGGATCTAAGCACCTAGGCCACTGTGACTTCCCACGTTTGGTAGTTTGGAAGCGAGGTAGGCCACCGTGGTACCAGTGTCACATAATGTGGCAAGCTAATGCATGCTGGCAAGCTAATAGACGATAACGGTTAAATGGTACATTACAGCCAACTTCAGCCAATTGCAAATACGCGCTTTGGAAACTTCGTGATTTCTGACGGCATAGGGTTCATTGAGTTAATGTTTACCGGGGTTGCCATCCATCTTTTAGGTATGGCATGCTAGGCGAAAGAATGCAGGGCCCAGGGTCCCCTGGCAGGGCCCCCTGAAAAATGAGCCAAACCAAGTTTGGGCCATTTGTACGACGCGCAGCTCCCCTTAACACGCGTTGTTTTGAGGGTGAATTGATTCGAGCGAGTGGGACTCTAATCAGGGCAAATTCTACCAGGTTCTATTAGAATCTGAATGACTGTCGGGGTATCCTTAGAATCATGCCATTTCGGGTTGATTCAAAGTGACTTGCCCGATTTCTTCCTACAAACAAAGCCTTGCAAAACTTCATTTTCCAGTCAAACATCGATGATGTTAGTTTGTCCTTTTATCGAGCGAGTTTAGTCTGGCAATTACTTGCGCCATGTATGTACTAGCCAGCCGATAATTTTACGCTGGGCGAGATCGTAGGCTGGGCGAGGTCGTAGCTCGCGCGGTGCCCACCGCACCGCAGCTGCCACTCGCTGCCAATAGCCAAGAAGCAATCGCATATGAACGCGACTCGTAAGATCGATCCGACATAGACTTCCAATCATAACCCCATGTGAACAGAGCCTTGAGAAACTTGTAGGCGATTCGTAATGCGCATTATCGGCCTGAAGGGGCGCAGCGAAACCGGGCAGATTTGAAGGCTTCAGATTCGGGATTCATTGCTGTACGGAGCGTCATGGACCTCAGCTTCCCTGTGCCTCGTAAGGTACCCACGGTATTTCTCGTACGTTGGTGCCAGTTACCGCATACATAAGGCTGAAGCTAGGTTCTTCCGAAGTTATCGCGCTCCAATGCAAACGTTCGAATTTCAAGCTGTTCTTTCCGTAAGCCATTTTAAATATGAAGGGGCTCCGGAACGCGCAAATTGCCTTCGGAATGCATAACTATGTTGACAAAGAGTTTATGTTTTGGGTGGCTTTTGTGATAACTGGACGCAAAGGAGAGGGTTTCATGTGTTATATGGAACCAATTACATCGCCATGGAAAAGCGAGCCTTGATATAGTAAACGCACGAGCAAAAAAAGGACGAGCACGACCAAGGTCGCGGTCCATAAGGGTTAAACCTTTCGCCTCCCATCTCTGTTTCCAGTGCACCTGCGCGGCGCAATGGGTATCTCGGCCTGCACAGATTTCGAAACCTGCATTCATAACCTTCGTCCTTGGGGGAAGCAGTATTTGATATGAAAATGCGTTTCTGGATGCCGTAAAAGTGCAGCCTGCAGTGACTTCACTCATTTGCAATCCCATGGGGAAAGATGAGGGTTACTTGCTTGTTTGATCATGTTCAACCCCGACGAATGCAATGATGAAAAAGTTACGCAAACCAAGCTGGAATGGGTCGTGACGTAACTTTCTCCCAAGTCCCAGATCGTCATGCCTCCTTTTTGCAAAGATTGTACATTATGTATATGATTTGCAAAGGTCTTTATTGCCTGTCACATGTGGGCAAAATCTTGGATTCATTCAAAATCTGGACCTGCTCGTACATTGAGGTGCGCAATTCATATTGGTACTTTCTTGTCTACAAATGGCAATATCCTCCAAGCGCTGCTTAGTCATAATATCGGAGGGTTATTATAAGTCTTAATGTCGGTTATGTTACATATATGACCGCATTGAAGACCAGACTGCACGTTACCAGTACATTACGACGGCCACCGACGCCCATGTTAGTAAGGTTACTTTGCAACATACAAATTTTTATTTGCCAAAAGTATTCACCCTTTACTTTCGGGCTCTCCTGTTAGCGGAACATTGCATTTGCGTCGGTCTCCAAGAAGTTAATCCTTGGAACCCCCTCATTTGCTTGACTATAACTTCATCAGCTACGCGCTGGCAATTGGCGGCGCTGGGGCGCACAGCAACTGAACATGGCTGCCCCAAAGGTTTCAGCGATTGACCCTCCAAAAACTATTTTCGAAGCAGCAGAAAGAGGCCTTGCTGGCTATATCACGAAGACGATCGAGCGGGCAATTGAATTTAACATCAACGTAAGGCGCATTCCGGTGCTTAGCACATTCGCGGCGGTGCGCAAAAAGTTCGGCGGGACAGATGGTCTCAATCGAGCACTTTATGTGCAGATACGTGACAAGTATCAACGAACAGCTCTTCACTGGGCGGCCGAGGCCGGTCAGGTGGAAGCTGCCGAATGCCTGTTGGACTACGGAGTAGATCCCCTGGCTACGGAATGCAATGGAAGGTTAGGAAAGTGTCAGATATGGGTTACGGGCCGTATCCAACGCCAGTGTATGGCTTCGATGGAGGTTGGGCTTCTCGTCGGTAGCTCCGACTACTTATTGTCCGTGCCGCTTCAAGTTGCTTTCCCTGACTGGGTAGGGGACTGAAACGAATAGGAGAGGTAAGACTAATATCCGAAAAGGAGCCCAAACCTGCGTGGCGCGTTGTAAATGGGTTTCAGGCTCGGTTCACACACCCTGACCACTTCAATATTGCATGGGCTCCCGCTGCGGACCTGCTGGCAACCAAATCATGTCCTTTTTGCGTTTCGACGCGCTACAGGTGCACGTCCCCCAGGAGGCGTGTTTGTGCCCTTTGCCCTGCACTCTTGTCCCTGACTTGTACCTTGTTTCATGCCCGCAGCAACACCAATCCATCAGACCACCAACACCGCAACCAGCGGGGTCTGTTGCATTATGACTGTAATGCTCTTTTGTTGTGATGCCCAAGACGAGACGAATAGGTCGTGACTATCGGTAATCTCATCCAAATTCGTTTCTTGTTCTCTTGTCGCTCAGGACCGCTGTCCATCTTGCTGCTCGTGCCGGCCGCACGGATGTTTTGCGGCTGTTGCTGGAGGGGCGGTCTCCCTCAGAGCAGGAGACGCTGGTCAACCAGCCCGACTTCTTTGGACTCACACCCGTCTTCCTGGCGCTGCAGAGGTGGGTGTGAAACTAACAACGAAACCCCAATCTTTGGTTGCACCACAGCACTTAGTAGTTCTAGGGATTGGTGATGGCGATGATCACTGTGTACGGGTATGTGTCTATTTCTCTCTCCCTGTTACCCCCTCTCTACCTCTCCCTCTTACCCCCCCCCTTCTCTCTCTCCCTGTTACCCCCCCCCCCCCTTTCTCTCTCTCCCTCTTACCCCCTCTCTACCTCTCTCTCTCTCTTTCTTGCGGTTGTATCTTGGGCTTAACACCCCGGCTCATACGTCTCCCCTTCGGCTGCGGTTACTCAACTCAACGCCGCAGGGGAGAGGAGGCGCAGGAAGCCTTCAGCTTGCTCATGGATCGAGGGGGTCGATACAATCAGCAAACCCCCGCGGTGAGTGAACGGTTCACGTTGTTGAGAGGTAGCGGCTTACGGTGGGGCAATACTAGATAATTTGGGTGAACATTAAAGGGCGCAGAGGTAGCTTTAGTGGGCGGCTTTCAAATGGATGCCTCTCTTCAATGGATGCCTCCATTCCCTTCCTGTGACAGCCAGCCTAGCTTCCCCTTCCCCTATAGAAGCACTGTAAACTCGCGACAGGGTCCTTCTTCAGGACCTGCCAGCCAAATCACTCCCCCTTCCCTACCCGCTGGGCGCGTTCTGTCCTGCCGCTCCAGGGGAGGCTGCTTCCCACATCTGACCCTGCGGACCAGCCCGTCAAAGCGTCCGGGTAAAGAACGGGGTGGAAATCTGTGTGTGTGTGTGTGCGTTTGTGTGTTTGTGTGTTTTTGTGTGTATGTGTCAGAGGGAGAGCCAGTAACGAGGGAGGGCCGGTCAGGTTGAGGCGGCGTTGCCCCTTGTGCCCCACTGCCAATGCAGAGCCAGCAATGGCTGCGGGTGGCAGCGAATATGTTAGGTGCAGATACGTACGGGTTAGGATCAGGGTGGTGGCTAGGGGCCTCTTTTCGCCTGTGCCAAAGAGGCCCAACACCAATTGCGCGGCCCCGTTTTTGGCCGCTGGAAAGTTAGCTGTATTGTGATCTCTTGCGATTGCCCGATACGCCGTCCGGTTCGTCTACATGCCTTCTTGCTGGTAGGCCTTGTGGCGTGTGTATAGGGGTCCGGGGGTTCCGTGTGTTACCCGGCACCGTAGAGTAAGGGTGAGGTGGCATCCGGACCTAGTACCAATGCGGGACGTGCGTGCGATGGTCAGTAGCATGTAAGGGTGATGATAATGATAATGACGATGTTGATGATGGATTTGTCTGTACTTACCGCACCTTAGCAATGACGCAATCAACACACACACATACACAACAGTGATGGTGGGACAGTTTTACGCGCGCTGCAATTATGCGGACTATCGTCGTATAGAAACACACACGATCTCACCCGCTGCGAGAATCGGGGACCCCATGATCGCCCCCCCCCACACACACACACGTGGATGCCGCCATCTGCATCATGTTTCATGGGCCGCATGCGATGTTGGGGCTTTTCCGGCTGTTGCGTTTGGGGCGTTGGACGGCTGCGAAGTAGCATCATGCATCATTACTGCCGGACGTTGAAAAATGGAGACGCTCTTTTTCGTGACATCGGTTCGGCCGGTGAGGGAGGGATAACGGGAGCGATTGCTCCGGTCGGTCGGATGGGAAGGAAGGCGGTGGAAGGGGGAGGCTTTTACTGTGGAACACGATGAGTTGGCTGTTTTGCAGCGTAATGGCGATCTGATATGAATCATGCGATATGATGTGGTGTAGCCTAAACAGGCGCATACGACCTAGAAAGCCTTAAGTGCATCCTAGGTGCATTAAGTAAAAACCTTTTCTTTCAAATTTCAGTTCGGTAGTACTTTCCGGCGCCATATCTCTTTCAGCTGCCATGGATGAAACTTAGGAACATCTGTGGTTGCACTTTTGGCTCATGGCGCACGTCTTGTCCTTGAACGACCTCGTCAAAACCACAACCGTATTCCCGCTCCTCTCTCATGTTCGTCCTGCCTTCGGGGTTTTGGGTTTCAGAGCCAGCAGTAAAAAAACCTGAATCCTTCGAGGATGATTTCCTGTGCGCGCGTTCTCTCCGATTCAATAATCTCAACGGAGAAAATCCCGGTCCCGATCTTGGTCGCAATCCACATAAACTGATTCGACATGTTCTCTAGGTGTTCCAGACCTACTGCTAGGACCCACTTGCTTGACGGCACCTTGGGAACGGCACCTTGACCGCTCAACCTTGAGTCAAAGGTTGGGTAGTCAGTCTCGGCTAGTCAACCTCAAGATAGCAGGTTGCGGAGTTGATATTTCTCAGATAATTTTGGAGGCATCCTCTACTACTGCAGTGTGAGCTGTTGCGGGTTGCGTAAACTCGTAGGCTAGGAGGGCTGTGCCGGCCGGGGGTTTTGAGTGATGCGCGCACACGGAGTGCACGTCCAGAGACAATCTGTGTTGTTGCGTGTTGTGGTGCGGTGTGGCGTTGTGCGGTGCGGTGTGGTGCGGTGTGGTGTGCGTTCCCCCTAAAATCTCGTCGGACAGTCGCGCCGATTCAGTTGTGATCAAGTAATGATTTTCCTGTAAGCGAAAGCTGTGCGCATCACTGGCTTTTGGAGTGGAACCGTGCAAGATACGCGTCGTGAAGACGTGCATGATGGTTGGCCGTTGCGCTAGGGAGGGCGAGGCCGCTGTGGTGATGCGTCGGATCTTTGGGTCTCACGTAAGCGCGAGTGTAACAAGCTTACTGCGCCATTATACTGCCCGAGCTGTCACACATGCACTTTCATAAACATGTTTGTTAGGATGAAGCTGAAATCCTTGTAATCCTGGTAAGCTGTCAGTTACAGATCGCGCGATCTGTTGCACTCGCGTTTTTGCACACGGCAATGAACGTAACGGCAGAAAATGTGGTTGTCCTTACATTACCATTTCGTTCAGCTATTACCGATTAATTAGTGGTTAGGAACACTCGGTTCTAGGCCGCACTTTACGGCCTGAGTACCGCAACAGGTCGGGCCGTTTCAGGGGGATACAGTGCGGCAGCCCGGGGACAATCGTCTCTAACCTTATGATCTACAATCTTTTTAATAGATAATCCACTTCTATGACAGGTTTTTACTGACTGCACAAAAAGAGAGTCAACGTGGGTACGGCGAATAACTGACGTCGTACCAAGATCTTACAGATATGGGCCTAAGGCGGGCTTAGGAACCTCGGAATTTATTGCTTTTGAAATACGATATTAGAGTTTGTAGTTTGCGGCCTTGTTCACCCACACAATAGTATCCGGGGCCGTTGACGCGTGCAAGGATGCAGGCTTAAATGCAAAACGCTCTCAACCGCTTGCTTCTTGTAACGCACTCCGGAACATCTAGATCACACCATCTTATTGCATCTACGCGATGATTTCGGTAACGACTCATCTCAGCTTGGCACGACAGACGAGGCGCTTTCGCAGGGTAGCTCAGCTAGAATCGTGTTCACAGGAACAATGCTATAGATATTCATCTTCAAGTTCTTGGGTGGCAGATGCTGACTAGACCTAAACGCAAGCAGGGGGAGCGCGGGCGATGTGGGAGCGGGACGCATCGCAATCCGCACGTTTGCCCGCAGGACCCAGTGGAAACTTCATTCCTAGCTCACCTGAACCATTGAAGATTGCCAACGGCAGTCCCCGCGCGTTTCCTTGCAATGCTGGCCAACCATTTATCGAACCTCAACAACCGGAACAGGCGCCTGGAGGAGTCTTCCAGACAACGACCTCCGGTACTTCGGCGAACGATGATCCTGAACCCTTATCATCACTACAAACTGATTCAGATGGGCATTTATATGCCCAGCGTGGACAGGTGATGACTTCTGCTTGCAGAACCAGCAGCAGTAACGGCCAACACCTGCCCGATCCGCGGGCAGCCGCTCCACCGATGCAGCAGCCCGTCGGCATCCCCGCTATCTGCCCCGGTACAGAGATGCCGACCGCGGAACCTGAATCCGCTCAACAGCCGCTCCAGCTTCCATTAGAACGGCCAAGCGCTGAACGGGGCGCTAAGGCTGCAATGGTTGCCACTGCCACTGAAGCCGCCACACTCGCTACAGCGGCCGTAGCCGTACGGATTGAGCGACCGGGGCAGAATCTTTTATCTTCAACTCTTTTATCTTCAACCGCAATCGCTGGCAATTGCTGCGAAAAACATCTGTCTGATGCGTATGAAACGGCCGAGGTATCAGCTGTCCACGGCAGGTTGGCGATCATGAAGGCGAACACCGACGAGAACACCTCAATCGGGAATGAGCTCACCAACGCCCGGGCGGCGGCGGACGGAACGGCTGGCGGCGCCAACCCGGATGCATTGCAGGAGCTGGTGGGGGCAGAGACGATGGCGGTAAAAATGAGGACGGAGATTCCGGCGGCAGCGTTGACATTGACCGCCCAGGCTTCATCACCTGTAGCAACCGCAGCAACAGCAGCAACAAATGAGGCAGCGGCGGTGCTTGCATCAGCGAGTGCTACTACTGCCACCGTCATTGAGCGAGAGCCAGCGCCTTGCAAGGCAGTATCGGTGCCTTTGTTGCAGCACCGCGTAACGATCGTGACAGACAACTGCAACGGCATAATGGCTGAGACAAGGATGCCGGGCGGTGCTACAGCACTCCAGCCGTCTGGCAATGGAACCCGTAATGGTGCCGTAATGGTGCCGGTCGGGGAGGCGGCGGCCACGGCGGCGGTGACGAGGAATCCATCGCAGCCTTTTCCGCTTGTTGCACCCGCCTTGGTTGACCCTCCCCTGCTGCTGCCACCTCCTGCACCTCCTCATACGGTTGCCCCTCCTGGCATACCGTTGACCGGCGGCGGCATGCTAAGAGAACTACACCGCCGTTATCCCTACCAGAATCACGTGCTACAGCTGCATCAGCCAGAGTTGCAGTTACAACACCAAGGAAAGCAGCAGAGTGAGGTGGAGGAGACACCAGGCAAACCCGTTGCTGGAGTGCCGGCCCCACCTCCGCTGCCGCCTCCGCTGGCCCCGCCTCCGCTGCCGCCTCCGCTGGTCTTTCCGGCTCTGCCGACGTGGCCAACCTTCATGTTGGGCCTGCCGCTCAGTTTGCCGAATCCCACACAGCTGCCGTTACCTTCTCCCCTCCAACTGCCGTTTCTGGCGCCACAGCCGACATTGCTGCCGCTGACACTACCGCTGCCAGTGCCGGTACCGGTGCCGGTGCAGCTGCAACCTGCCGAGGGCCAGCGGCAGCAAGGGCAGCAACAAACAGACCTGTCCCCGCAGCAGCAACAGCAACAACAACAGCAACAGTCTCCACTCACAGCCGACTGCGTGTCCCAAGATGTGGAAGTCCCGCAGCAGCAACAGCTGGAAGAAGATGTTGGCTCCAGACCTGGCGCCGCCGCCGCCGCCGCCGCCGCCGCCGCAGCAGCAGCAGCAGCCGGGGACAGCATCTCCCCTGGCAACCCCCCACCCGCTCCATTACAGGGCCCCAACGGAGCAACGGGCGATGCTGTTGTTGAAGCAAGTGCAGCTGATAGCCGTCAAAACCTCCGGCAGCAACTCAACCCAAATGACACTGCGGCAACTGAGACTCCCCCAGACGCATTGCCAAGCGGTAGCCACAACTCCATCGCCTTACCGGAGGTCTGGCCTCATTCCACGGCTCTTGCTCGCGGCTCTGTACAGCTGGAGACCGGACTCCCCGGCCCGCCGCCAAACACTTACATGATGCAGGCGTTGTTGTCTTCGAAAGCTTCCCCGTACATGCCCCCTGGGGTTGACCTCGGGGGCAGGGGGCTCAGCTGCAGCAACGGTTCGGCCTCCTTGGCTGGGTCGCCACCCAAAGGCGCAACTTTGTCAGTGGTGAGAAACTCAGAGCCCTGTCTAATAATGCAGGCCCTACCCGTGTATGCGAGAGCTGGGGGGCAGTGGCCCCTGCCGGGACAGCACCAGCAACCCAGCCACCCCTCCTACCAGCAGCAACACCCCCAACGGCTTACACGTCCAACCTCGACTACTGCCGCTGCTGCGGACATTGGTTTCGGAGCGGCGCCTCCGTCCACGGAGTCCCGTGGGCATCGCGCCGTACATACCATGAAGCGGCGGTCCGTTGCGCGGTCGCCTCCATCCGGGGGTTGTCAACTAACTGCTACTGCCGGAAGCGCTGCTGCTACTGCTGCTGCTGCTACTGCTGCTGCTGCTGCTACTGCTGCTGCTGCTAACGGGGCTGCAGGCTGTCGCGGAGGCCAGCGGGGTTCCGCCGAAGGAGTTTTCAAGTACATCGTTCAGGTGTGCATTCTGGAACCAGCCTTTCTACCAATGGGGGGATTGCAAGGATGTGCCGTACGGAAAGTTTACTTCAGAACCCGGAAACCAGCCGTTAAACATCAGAATTGTTTTATACTTTCGATCATCTTCTTGGTGGTGCTGTTCTAAGAACCTTAGTATCTGTCTTGAAATCTTCATGTAGGACCTATGTGTGTGTGTGTATATATATTTCCTTTTAAGCGCATGTGTCCAATGTGTATTAGCAGTTAGGTATGTCTTTACGCCGGGCTGCTGGAAGCCACTTTTAGCTTTCCGTGAGAATGAGATATCGCGGCGGACGTTAGATACGGTGCATGTGGATGTTGAGCGAAGGGAGGTCAGTTTGGGTGCGCGACACATCCCCACACGTCCTGAAAAGCACCTACCTTGCTATGAATTTATTCATGGACTGCTGATACGGAGCAGCCATCGTTTGCCCTCTGGCTCTCTCTCTCTCTCTTTATTTATCTACATATCTATCTATCTATCTATCTATCTATCTATCTTTCTTTCTTTCTTTCTTTCTTTCTCTGACATAATATCTCAGGTGGGAGACAAGTGGCGGGCGCAAGTGGGCCACATGGAGGGTGGCGTGCAGCGCAAGTACTATTCGAGCTACGTACGCAGCGCGGCCCAGGCGGCTCGAGACGCTGACAAGTCCGTCACCGTGAAATGGAACTTGGGGAATCAGAATCCTGCGAGGATGGGAGAGGGCGGGAAGGGGAGAGGGGGCAGAGAAGGGGAGTGGGGGAGAAGGAGGAGAGAAGGGGAGAGGGGGAGAAGGAGGAGAGGGGGAGAGATAAACAAAATTATACACGGGACTTAGAGCACGAAAGGGGCAGGAGCCCGATTTTTATATTATACGTCTACGGCCGGGTCCGAGCCTGCAGTTATACAGCAGCCGGCGGTAGTGAAGGGCCCTCACGGGAAGGAGGGGGCATTCATGGGCAGCAGCAGCAGCAGCTGTAAGCCCCCCAGCTCCACCTCAAATGTTTTCGCCGCATTTTTGCTTGGTGCACACGAAGACTTGATGACTCACGGCTGATTAATGGAGTGCGGTCTAGGAGAGGGATGCAGCATAAGAGAGGGCGTCCTTCCTTAGCGCCATTCCATCCCATTCCCATCCTGCAAGGCACTGGCAGGGCCTTGACGAGCTGGCCAGCTCGAGAGCTGTCGGCGTCGCATCTTTTGTGCTTTGTGCCCATCTTCAACTTCTCCTCCCACACACTCTCCTGTTTTCTCTTTCCCTTCCTCTGTTAGGCTGCTGTACAAGCTCCGAGGCCCTGGCTTTCCGCTCAACTTTCCGCTGACGGATACTGAACGCCGAAGTCTCGACGACATGTCGCTTCAGGTGCGATGTCATTATGTCAGTCCTAACTACGATGATAACGATAATAAATTAAAATAACGATGAATCATCTGAGTAATTAGGATGGTATTGCAGAGGGGACTGCAAGTTAGTGACGCGCGCGCCACCACGCTCACAAACCAATTCGCAACCGCCATCACGCGACCGCCACGCACCCTCAGCACCCTCAGCACCCTCAGCACCCTCAGCACCCTCAGCACCCTCAGCACCCTCAGCACCCTCAGCACCCTCAGCACCCTCAGCACCCTCAGCACCCTCAGCACCCTCAGCACCCTCAGCGAGCCAATCTGGCCTCACCCTTGGCAGCTTGTGCTGCATGTGCTTCATTCACATCTCATGGAGGGCAGATTTTCGTCTTATCATCTTGCCCCTGTATTATCATCCACCCTGGCGGCAACCCGTCCCTCGTCCCTCTAAACCCCCATCTAAACCCCCCTACACACATACCTACATACGCGCACACAGGATCTCCTTCAGCAGCTGCACCCCGCTCAGGACTCGGCCCTCATGGCAGCTGCGGTGCTTTTGGACCTATCGCGAGACACCGGTGACCTCTCCTCCAGAGTTCACCCCCATGTCAACCGCCAACAACATCAGCACCTGCAACACCAACAGAGGCACCAGCAGCCACTGCAGCAGCAGCAGCAGCACCACCACCACCACCAGCAGCAGCAACAACAACAACAACAACAACAGCAACAACAACAACAGCCTCCAAAGATGATTGTGCAGCGGTCATCATGGGCGCACGGGGCGTTGCCACCACCGTTATCCGGCTCACATCCGGCGCCACCGTCAGCTCTTCGGGAATTTCCCCCCCATGCGTTCCCCGAGGTCGAAGGCGACAGCTGCGAGCTGGAGAGAGCAGGTCCGGGCTCGGGCACGGCGTCAGGCCCGTGTGCGTTCTTCGGAAGGCAGCAGGTGTGTGGCCGGGACCAGCCGTCTCGGCTGCTGGGCTTCCTGGCCGCTGACGATGGTGTTGCCGCAGCCGAGGCTGGCAAGGTTGGCGGCGGCGGCGTCGGCGGCAGCGGTGAGCCAAGCCCGGCAATAGCGGAATGCGGCGGAAATGAAAAGCATGCCGCCAGTGGCGTTGGCGGCGGTGGTGGCGGCGGTGGTGGCGACGGCAGTCACAGCGGCAGTGGAGATTCGAGCTATGCAACGTACGCCATTGGTGTTACCTGCACTGCTGCTGCTTCTGCGTCTGCTACTGTTGCTGCTGCTGCTGCTGCTGCTATCATTCCTGCGGCCCTAGCTGCAGCCGGTGCTACTGCCTGCACTGCTGACGTAGGCGCCACCACAACGCCATCACTTTGTCCGCAAGCTCCGGACGATGCTGGCCGCCATAGAGGCGGCCCCAGGGCCGGCGTTTGCGAGTCAAGATGCAACGGCGTCCACCCTAGTGGTGATCACTACCTGTCGGAAGCCGCGGCTGACTGCAAGGCCGGCGGCAACATACTTATTACGACTGATGCGGCAGTCGCGGCGGCGACGGTCACCACCACCAATACCGCCGTGAGGGCGGCCCACCTGGAGCCTTCCACTTGGGAGCTGGGCCTGGAGGCTCGCGCGTCGGGTTCTATGGAGGGGGTTGAAATCACCAGAGCAGCTTCTCTAGGCGATCCTGCGGGGGCCGCGGAGGGCGAGGGAGGTTGTTCGCCGGATAACTGTCTGGCGCTGATGTCTGTCAGCCTCGCACGCGGGGGTGAATCCGCGCGCCGAGGCGGATGCAGCAGATGGCCCGCGGCCGGTGCTGCCTCCGTACCTGCAGCCGCCCGTACATCCAACCAGCCTGACGGCGCCGCCGCCGCCGCTCCATGTGCTAGCGACGCCAGCGGGGCCGCTGCAAGTACGTGTGGAGCAACTGGGGGCAGAAGCGGTGGAGGCGGAGTTGATGTTGATGTTCCCGCGGATGAACCCTTCAAGATGGAGACGGGTTGGAGTGCTATGGAAGCTGAAGCTGAAGCTGAAGCGAAACAAGAGCAGCACCAGCACCAGCACCAGCACCAGCACCAGCAGCATTGTGGTGTGAGCGGCTATCCCCCTCTGCCCCCAGCCGCCGTCCAGGCCGGAACAAATGTCGCAACCAGTAATGGCGGCCCACAGGGGGAGCGCCTTCCGATCAGCGACACTCAGACAGCAGGTTGTGTGGGATGAATGGTGATGTTGGTTGGCCTGCGGGTCCCTAACTAATGGGGTACGGACAGGGTTTTATTCGACACATGAATCGAGGGCTTATAACCCTTTTATAAAAACCCTATAAGCCTTATAACCCTTATAATCTTTATAACTTTTATATTCCTCATAATCCTTATAATCGCTTAACATGTTCACATTATAGCAACACTTGTGAGGGGTATAACCCTAAGTATCCTGGCACGGGCAAAGAACGATGGCGCTTCAATCCACCCCCACCCCCAACCCCAACCCCACCGCGGGTAGTAAACATAATACAGCTTTTGGACAACCCTAATGCCACAAGCGCACCCACACGGGCTTCTTGGCCTCTGTCCCGTCCGTTGTTTATGTCACGCATAACACGTCTTACCTTCCCGTGGTGGTGTCTTACCTGACCTCCACCTCCTCCGCATCTGTGTCTCCTTCTCCCTCTTCCTTACTGACTTGGGCCTTGGACCACCCATGGTGGCGGCACCCGATGGGCAACTGCCATGACAACCAACAACGGTCACCTGACAACTCATGGGTAACCTCCACGGAAAATGACAACGGCCATCATGGACATCAGGGATGGATTCAACACATTGTGGCATGATTTGGTCGCCGCCGCAACTGCCTGGACAAATGGGGTCAGCCGCACCCCCAATGGCCGCCACAACGGCCGCTGTGACTGCCGCCGCCGTGTCCGTCCCCATCGCCAGTGGTCCGTTGCCCAGCTTTCCCTCTGGACCTGGGCTTCCGCTGCCTTTTCCATTCTCTTTCCCCTTCCCCCTTCCAATGCCGATGCCGATGGCCATGCCAATGCACGTGCCGATGGCCATGCCACCACCGCTGGCGGCCTTTCACATGGCGGCAGCAGCAACAGCAGCAGCAGCCACCTTGGCTGCGCAGCATCAGGCGGTGACTCAGGCCGGGTTGGGAACCGCAGGGGGCCTTCCAAACTCTTTTGAGGTGGCTGGCCCCGGCGCCTTCTCGCTTCCTCCCGCCATTGAGTATTGGCGGCATATGGCGCCGCTGGTAGGCCCCATGTTTCCGCTTCACTTGCCTCCCCAGCCGCCATACCCATACCCGCACCAGCAAGCGCATCCCCGCCCGCACTCACATCCTCCCTCTGATCTGGAGGCACCTGGGGGTCAAGGGCAGCAGCAGCAGGAGGGTATGCACGCGCCATTGAAGGGGGAGCTTGGCGCAGAGACGTTGGCCGACAGTGCACGGACAAAAGGCCAGCGATCCTCCCAGCGCGTGGTGACGGCGTTGGTTTCGGAGCTGATCCTTGAATCCGGAGCTGATCCGGATCAAGTTATGAAAAGAGGACCGGTGGGCCTCCCTAGCCAGGCCCGTCGTGACCTGGTGGATGGTGGCCTCGCTCACCCGTCCCAGACATTGCTGCTGCCAGCGTCGGCGCCAGCGCCAGCCTCGCCCCAGGTACAGCAGCATCAGTACGCCAGCAGCAAGCAGGCCATGAAGCAGCCCCTCAGCCAACGTCCAGGACAGCGGAAGCCTCACCCGCAGAAGCACAGGCCGGAGTATCACCCCCACCTCCGACCTCTCATCGAAGCCCACCTCCGATCTCATCAGGAGAACGCAAGAGCACTGACCGGATCTGGGGGAACAGAGCAGGTCCACGATAGCGCCGGAGCCGCCCCAGGACCGCTTCCCCATGCTCGAAGCACCGGCAGCGAGGGTCACGGCGACGGCGGCGGCGGTACCTGGAGTCACGTCGGCATTGCTGCGAGAGGGCGCCGCGGCGGTGGCGGCGGCGGCGGTCATCAATCGAGCGGGAGTCTGACGCAACGTAAGAGAAAGGTTGCGTCTCTGGGCGGGAGTGCGAGCGAAAGCGGTAGGGGGGAACAGAGCCGAGCGGGGAGCGATGCGGAGAGCGGTGGCGGCAGCGGCGGCGGCGCAGCACCAGTAACGGCCATAGCAAGGGCCGTGCCTTCTCCCAGCCTGACGACTTCGCATGAGCGGCCACCCTTTAGGTAAGGTGATGGGGGGGGACCGGGGCCCCAGCCGACACCAAAGCGGGTGTGCGATGGACGCGTACAGGAATGCACTAAAATACGCTGAGGGTATGCCTAGGGGACTACATTGGCCTCTTTTGTCACGTTTGGAAGGTACAAATCCTCATCCTCGCCCTTGCCCCCCTACGATTCGAGGATCCTGCATCCTGGACTCCTGGATCCTGGACTCCTGGATCCTGGATTCCTGCATCCTGGACTCCTGGATCCTGGACTCCTGGATCCTGCATCCTGGACTCCTGGATCCTGGACTCCTGGATCCTGCATCCTGGACTCCTGACTCCTGGATCCTGGATCCTGGATTCCTGCATCCTGGACTCCTGGATCCTGGACTCCTGGATCCTGGACTCCTGGATCCTGGACTCCTGGATCCTGGTTCCTGGATCCTGGATCCTGGATTCCTGGACACAAGCAATCACTTTTTTCCCAACTTGACTATCCAGCGCCTCAACATATATATGTCACTACCCAAGGCTACCGACACCACTGCGACCGCTAAACGTTCAGGTACATTGTACGAATCGGCAGCAAGTGGCGGGCGCAAGTGGGGCACACGGAGGACGGCGTCCAGCGCAAGTACTACTCTAACTATGTGGACGATCCGCGGGTCGCTGCAAAAGATGCGGACAGGTATCATCCTTATTTCCTCCAAAACGTGGCATGTTTTATTCATTGGCCCAGTGCTGAAACCTGCATGTACCTGCAAGTCTGTGGATGTGTGAACATGTTACGCTGTGCGTTCTTGCGGAATGCCGGAAAAGCAAGAGTATTACGTATGTCTACATACATGTACGTATGTAATTATGTGTATGTTTATGTGCGCAAGTGCAAAGGACTTGTTTGTAAAATTGTTTTAAAGATATTATAAATAAGAGTTTTGGTGCAAATGTATTGTATGCTTTTACCATTCGAGTGCCGCAGGATCCTGTATAAGCTACGAGGCCTCCCCGCAGTTGCGAATTCACAACTGAGTGAGGCGGAGCGGGCGGCGCTGGACACAATCAGTTTGGAGGCGCTGATGCGCAGCTTCAAGTCGGATCAGCGACAGCTACAACAGCAACAATAACGACAACAGACCACCACAACCACCACCACTACCACCACTACCACCACTACCACCACTACCACCAACACAACCGCAGCAGCAGCAGCTCTAGGACCCACTGCTGCTCCTGAGCGTTAATGTGCAATTTGTCTGTCCGTCAGTGTGAATGGTTCTTTGGGATCCGTTGATAATGGCTTCTTTTGAAATTTTGCTGGCTCCTGCCAACTAACAGTGTAGAGGAAGACCGCTTGGCTGGAGGTCCTATTGTGGTTACGTTGAATTGATACTCCCAAATTCACTCGTTACGTTCCTTGTTCCACCACGCGCCCAGGTTCGATTCTCTGCCATAACGCGTGTTTCCCGATCGTTGGTGGATGATAATTCTTCTTCATAGGACATCTCGTGTCGCTGCAGTTCAGAGCCGGAAGTGTTCAGTTCACGGAGGGGAATAAGCCGTCTTCTACGTTTAGAACATTCGAGAAGTGAGAATCAGCATCAGTCGAAGTGGAAGTGGGGAAGTGGAAGTTGGCGGCATCACCAGCGCGAAGGTTGGAAGAACCAAATGGAAAGGAAGTCCTGTCGATGGGATAAAATGTTGGCAAATAGAGGCAATTCAGATTCTATAAGTTGAGTGTTGTTCGTTGCTCGTTGTTATCGATCGTTACGTGTCGTTTCATAGGGACTCGAGAGCCAGCCCAAGAGCGAGGGAAAAGCGGCTTTGTTGGTGATGTCGACATCGACTAAGTTGGTGCCAAATGAGCACAGGTGGAGAGGGGGAGGAATAAAGCTTTTATACAACCTTCGAATGCAATTTATTAGCGCACACGGAAAGTGTTTGTTTTATGCAGCAGTACGCAACACGCAAGGTGCCCTCTAAGCGGAGGATCTGTGTATTTGTGTGTATGTGTGTGTATGTGTGTGTATGTGTATGTGTATGTGTATGTGTATGTGTGGGGTGTGTTCGAGTGCGGTCCTGTACTTCTGCCCGGATGGTGGCACTGGTGGCACTGCCTTGTTTTAGGAGGCACGACAGAACTTGGGGGCGTGTCCTCTCTTCGATAATTGGTTTCTCCTGCCACGTCCTTTGCACATGGCTTTACGATGTTAGATGAATACGGACATTCAAGGCTCGGGTGTGTATGGTCCTCCGTCATGCCCCTCCTTATTTCGGGCAGACACGGCGCTCCATGTCGCCACACCTAACCATCGGCGGCAGAGTGGCGATCAGCGTGATAGCGCAAATTCGCCTGTTTGCTAATCATTACGTAATCTGGGAGCATCGCGTAATTAAACAAGGATCTAATTTCGCTGGTTTCGGATCTTCTGACCCGGTGATCTGGCCAGGGTGCCAGGGAAAAGCCCTCGGCCGAGGGAGGGCCCCCAGGGCCCATGTGCTAGAGCCTTCTTCACACGCAATGGTGTCCTGCAGTGAGTTGGTGTTGGTGCGAATTGTTTTAATATTTTAGAGCACCCAGATGCTCGCAGCATGCGAGCCGCTTCATCCTAGCAAGGGGCTTTTTGACGTATCGCCCGCGCGGGTTGTTCAACATGACCGTCCCAAGGTTTGAGATTGCACTGTCTTGTGGTCCAGAGCGCCCGGCGGGCTGCCCCAATGGTTGCACTCCGTACATGTCGCCGGCGGCCGGGAGGCTAAACCCCAAGCAGTGGGCGGTCGCCCACACTCCCAGTGGCGAGATGAGGAGAGAAAAGGGGGACCTATCTTTGTCATGGGGAGATGCCCGTGTAGTCTGAAGGAAGGTCGAGACTTCGTCCGCGACTGTTTTGTTTCTCGTACTATCGAAGATTTGGGTGGAGCTCGGTTAGCAAACCGGACTTGCATTGGGGGCTCAGGACTTGCGTGCCGGAGTAATCTAACCGAGGAAGGGTTTCGAAAACGGAAATAAGGAAATGTGGTGTACGTGTGTGTACGTATGATGCGTTCCACGTACACGTGTGGTATAAAGCAACACGACAAGGAGGCCGATTCGCTGGAGGTGGCATTAATTCCAGTTTACGGGAAGACCTTTGGATCTTGTACTTTAGGGGGTTTCCGTGTGATCGCGAGATTCCCTAACTGGCGGTGTCGTCGCTGCAGATCATGGCCCTGCAATAAAGAAAATACCTTTCATCATCTGTCCGTCTGTCTGTCTGTCTGTCTGTCTGCGAGCGAACATAAGTTCGTTCCTTTCATCGTGATAACGCGGGGATATGCGCGTACGCATCTAATTTGCTTAGCGTGGGTGTTGTACGTGAGAACGCGATTCTCGCCGCGCTCCAGGTACCGGGGGGCCTCAAATATAATATGGCCCCCAGGTCGTGGGGGTTCGGGGTCAGGGTTTTTATTTACGCGTGTGCACCATTACATGTCAATGCAGTCCCGGTAGCGGTGGTTTATAACAAATCAATTGCATCAAATCATTCGGCAAAATTACTATCCCCTTCGTAATGATTTGGAAAGGGCAAGATCTTGTTGTTGTTGTTGTTGTTCTTGTTATTAACTCGGATTGGTCCATCGTTCCTGAAAGTTTTCTTCACGACATCACGACATCACGAACGGGGAGCGATGATAGCGACATCTTTGTGGTATTATGTTTACAGACAGGTGTTTATCTTACAGGCACGGACCCCGAAATGTTAGCTTCACGAACACGGACTACGTAAACTTCTCAAGCACGCAGCAAGCCGGGCACGCATCTCTCCAAGGCACCCGTACACACATAGGTGTTTTCGTACAAACCACTACAAGCCCATAGATACCGTAGAATCCAGGGGAGAATCATGCTGCACTTAGGGTTTAGGGTTTTTTTAGGGACAGTCCCTTAACTACGATGAGCAATGCAAAATCACCAACCACATCGAATGCGGAGGAAGCAGGCATAGCTTGCGCGAATCACATTACGGCATGCCGAACTTGCCCGTCCTGAACAAAATCGTATATAAAGCACATCGATGCAAATAACATTAAATGCTGGTTATTTCATACCAAAGCATGCCAAACTCATTAGCACAATATAAGGACGCACCAGGCTGCAAAAAGGGTTGCTCCGCAAACTAGCGGCGGTCTAAGCCGGAGTCTCTAATTCGTACCACTTCTTACCACCTGCCCGCTTTGTACCCTCCTAAGCCCGGAATGGGCCGCCCTAAACTCCCCCACTCATCCCGGGTCTCCCATCACACAGCCGGATCAGGGCTCCGCCGGGAGAGAACCAGAGGCTCCCGGAGCTTACAAACACGCACACACACAAACAGATACCCACGCACAAACTGGCGTTTCAGGTTTGCGAAGAAATAACGGGAGCCGAGTTCACACCGACCTTGAAGGGCATACGCTTTGACGGATACCGCACCATCCTGCCGCGTGCCAGTACCGCCAGGTTGTGCTGCTGCGCTACTGGTGTGGGGGGTGTTCGGAACGGAAGGTCCGAGGGGGTAGAGTCATACCTCAGATTAAGTGCTATAATGGTTCTGCAGCCAATCGACGCATGTCAACGAGCCTCGTCCACTTGCCGTACTCGCTCCATTCACTAGGCAAAGCCCAAGAGGGCACACATATCACAGCCACCTGCCGCAACCGTAACTACCACCGGTCACTAACATCGCGGTAGTTGCACGACACACGCTTCCACAAAGAGATTTGGGCCTTACGTAACCTTAGGACAACAATAACTATGCGAACACGTACCAAGATGGGAACTGAGACAACGTTGCAAAGACGTATGGTCAGCTGTCGGCATGGCCTTTGCGAGGCACCGACAGGATGACCGACCGACAAACGGTGGCGCTGAGGTCCGGAGGACTTTTGCAATATATATCATATGTCATGTAGATCATAGATCATGACTATGAATTCGCGTTTCCAAAAACCACGGCTAAAACCAAATAACTATATGTGTCCACAATATTAACAATTTTAAGATCTTCAAAAGTTTCTGGATCCCTCAAACAAGTATACATGGAGGAAACCAGGAGGAGACAGTGAACAGTCGACGCGACCAGCAGCCGTTTTTTCTTCTGCCGCTCCGAACGGACGTTTCCTCCTGCGGAAGGAGTCCCGGAGCCCGAAACCCCTCCCACTCGGCTTCTGTTCCTTTCTGTTGTCAGAAAGTGGTTTCATTTCGTGTCTTTCGTGGCCCCGGGCAGAACACGTCATATTTACCCCGCTATCGACGGCGTAACAGGAGATTTTAATATCGGGGACGTATGCCGCCTCGCTGCGCGTCACAGCGCATGTATGACTATCCCATGCTTTGGATGGATGTGCGCCAGAAGATGTATTTTCATTAAGCGATTCTCTGCTTCACGTCAACCTGGCCCTCAACCTGTAAGCAGCCCCAGCCTGCCGGCCCCTTCACTTCCTGCCGTTTCTGCACACCGCACACGCGTCAACCAACCCAAGACTAGCATCCTGATTAAACTAAATGTAGATAGATGCAGAAAACTCGGCCGTTGAAATCATGAGGTCGCCGCATTTGCGGTCAGTAGGAGCAGCTAAGCATCCAGACCTCTTCAGACAACTTGCATACCGTCAGGGAAAAGGATGGATCTACCTGCATTATAGAAACGGTGGCTTATTTAACTCAAAAGGCGAACATGCAGGACTATTAGGATAGATGGAAACCCAACCGCGACCGGGTCGATAGCAAGTGGATCTCATGCCGCGCAAGCTCACCATAAATGATAAAAAGCCCAAACAGGACGATGACAAGTCCGACAGCTTCTAGCATTGGTACGAACATGTCGCGGACGAAGGACGTTTGCATAAACTCGCTGTTTTTGAACTCCATCTCCCCTGCTTCACAGACCTATGATGTAGGATGCGGCTCCAGTACGGAGAGTAAACGTCTATTGCGCGCTTTGACTTCAACTCCAGGAAAAGGCCATCCAGCCGAATGTTGAGGTTTCCGCCAGATGTGCTGTAGCTTCTATCTCAGCAAGTCCATGCATTAATCGCTGAGGCTTATAATGTAAAATTTGCTGCGCGCTCTGCCCGTCCCGCTACAGCGAAGAAAACTCCAAAGGTGCGAAGGGCGTGCAGGTGTACCTTCGAACTTAGTCTCAAGCAAGAGAAGATTGCTTGCTATAGCGCCGTAATATATGCGATTGGTGAAGGTTTAGGAAGATGCAGATCGACACGTCAGTATGACAAGGTATGACTGCAGGCCAAGCTACCGAATATGTACAGGTGAAACAGCTTTCCGGCTTTGACGTTAAGAAACGTTACCTGTTGTCAAGCTACACACCACAAAAGCGGGTTTATAGTATGATTTCGTCTCCGTACCTACGTCCCTACTCGCCGTACACCTTCCAGAGGACCACCCACAGCAGTCTGCACTGATACCACTTTAGACCTTACATCTTGAGTTAGAATATAGATGTTCAAAATAAATGAACACAAATGGAGTGACCTTCATCCTTACCAGGGAATATGTCCCTTAAAGCTTCTACAACTTCTTAGTCAGCGTTTCGTAGCGGCATTCCTGCAGAGAAACTATCAAAAGTGCCTTAGTCCCTCACCCAATCGAACAGGAAACTTATCACCGCGGGTTTTCAATCTCGCAAAACAACATAAACAACAAAAGCAAAAACAAATTTTCGGGGTCAGGCCTTAAAGCGTCGGGACAACAGAAACTGTTCGACTGTTCGAATGTTCGACTCCGTGACCCCGTACCGCACACCCAGTGCCCGCCGCGCGCGCCTGTGCGCGGGTAGTATGACATCCCGCCAGTCCAAAACGCCTTTACATTATCACGCATCGTGGGCCTCCCCCATGCTTTCGCCTGCCCCCGTGCTGCGCCTCGCTCGAGGTTCCACTGTCTGCAACCTCTGTCAGTGTCCGATGGGTGAACTGAACCCCAGTGTCCTTCGCCACGATGTGTCCATCCCCTCGCAAAACCCACTTGGTGGTCAGCAACCCCTCCACCCCCACCGGCCCGCGGGCGTGGATGCGGCTGGTGCTGATGCCCACCTGCACGGGGATGTCAGGACAACGCGCAGGAGCCGTCAACACAAACAACATAATGACTTTGGCTTCAGAGCGAGCCAACCAGATAAATGGACCCGCAACGACAGCGAAGCTGTGGAAGGGCAGAGCTTAGGGCTTCACAGCACATCTCAGCAGAACAGACAACAAGCAGCAGTGATAACGAAAGCGATGGCACCATTGAGCCCCTAAGAACCCCTCTGATGGTCCTCCGGAACCCGCTACCCACTCGATTCATCAGCTGCGCCAAACTGCGCGATTCGGACGCCATTCGGAGCCGCCTTCCTCCACACACACATTCGGTACCACAGCCACCTTAGGGCCACCGGGTAATCAACCGCCTGTGTTGCGCCACCCGGGCAGTCTGTCAGGGGGAGCTGCACTGCTGTCACTCACCTCCGCTCCCAGCCCGAATCGGAAACCATCCGCAAAACGGGTCGATGCGTTGTGGAAGACACACGCACTATCCACTCCTCGCAGGAAAGCCTCCGCACGTGCTCCGTCATTCGTCACGATGCAATCCGTGTGCGCGCTGCCGTACCTGTGTGGTGTCAGGGTAACGGGAAAAAACAAAATGCTGCATCATGGGTCAAGGTGGCCGGCAGGATACAGGAAGCGTTCCCATACCAGTCAGGACCGCCCCGTCAGGAAAGCGTGCTGTGTTTTCCATACCCTGGTTGGAGGGGGGGGGCCCCCATGGGGCTCCCCACTCCTGAACTAACACTGGGAGTTCGTCATCATCTTTTAGGTAAAGCTGTTTTACAGGTACTGTCTAAATATCTCTATGTACCTCTAAATTATGTTTGGGTTAATTGCACACAATTACAAAAAATATATTTATTTATTATTTAATTGTTAATTATTAATAGATGCTGGGGGGACATTTAATCGATGTAACCGGAAGTACGTGACGTCCACTCGCTCACTTACTTGTGGATATGGTCGATGGCCGCTTCCATACTGTCCACCAGCTGCATACCAACCGCGACGCCGCCAAGAGGAGGAGCAGGAGGAATGGTTCCGGATGGGATGTTCTCTTATTGCATTACGTTCTAAAACCTTCCAGTGTAAACGTTCCGCACACACGCAGCTGTCATTATGCGGCCTCCCGGTGTACAAACGAAGAACGGCTGTGTAGCGTTCCAGAGCACACACATGCGAATACATCAGAGACACACACAGCTGCATGCACACATTGCGTACACGTGTAAAACACACACGCACACTCCGTTGCGCGCTTTCTTGGCACGGTCCCCAAGATGCCTTGCAGCGCAGCTAATACAGAAGAACACGCACATACACGTACACATACACACGCACGCGCACATACACACACATACACGCACATACGCATACACATGCACACACAGACACATACATACACACACACACACATGCACACACATGCACGCACACATGCACACACATACGTACACATGCACATACACACACATGCCATAATATGTCATCATTATGTCACGTTAGCCGTCTGAGACACAAGGCCCACCTCCAACGTGACGGCCAGGGCGCTGTATTCATGGCGTGCCGCTGGGGCGACGGGCAGATCGGGCAGTACATTCTTGAGGCTGTCGCCTGACGACGCAGAAACGGAGGGGGGAATCGCGGGCGTCCGCTCAGCTGACATGAGGGGTTTTTAGGGCAAGCCTGAGTGTGGAGTGCTTCGCCCCGGTGGGTAGGCGCCTGTGGTTGCTCCAGCCTGGAGGCCACATTCCATACTGCAACACCTGGTTACGCGGCAGCCAAGAATTCGCAAACAACTGAGGCGAGCCGCACGCGCTCGCTCGCGCTCACCTACGTGCACCTTCACACCCGCCTTTTGGAGCGCCTCCTGAACGGCCTGCAGTTCATAATATCAGGGTAGCAACAGCAGCCTCAGGATGTAACGATTTCCAAACGATTCGACACGATACGATGCAATACGATGTGATACGATACATTGCGATGCGATGCGATATGAAGGGCCCAAAGCCAGGGCTTAATTTAATCATCTTTAATCTCTACAAATGGCAGAAGGTGTGGGTAACAATATATTTGGCAGAGGCGGAAGCGGAGGTATTCCCTTCTTCGAATGCAAGGAACCCCTTCCCCCCCTCCCCATCGTCCTCTCCCCTCTCTTCCCGTGCCCTTCCCGTATCCCTCCCTCCGTCCTCCGCGTTTGTTCCTCTCTCCTCCGCTGCAACGGAGCGGAGGAGACGCACCTTCAGTCCTCCCTTGTCCGCCCAGCTTTTGTGCACTAGCACCTTCTCAACCGCATTGCAGGCGGCGGGGTAGTCGGTCTTAGCGTCCAGCAGGATGCGGATCGCTGTGTCTAGATCCGCCGCCTCGTCCACGTAGAGGTGGCAGATGCCGTCAGCGTGGCCCAGGACGGGAATGCGTGTGTTGCGCTTGATATGGGATACCAGCGCATTGGAACCCCTGAGAAACCCCAAGTCAGGGCGTTTTGTTGTTTAAAAAGGAGAAAAACGCGATTACGGAACGCGAACTCCGAAACCAAGTGTATTTTTGGACAGGTTTTAATAAACAGGTGGTTGGCGGAAACAACACAAGCAGGATTCGGATCAAGTTGCAGATTGAAAATCGGTTGTAAGGAATTGGTACGGCGTTGGTACGGCGAGAAGGCAAGGCTTGAGGACGCGGGGGGGGGCCGAGTAACTCTTGCAAATTCTGCAAACGTTAGTCCTTTTAATTAACGATCGCAATCTTGACTAATGGCTTGGTCAATTCCGGGATTGTGGTCAGTGGGGGTCAATTACCGAGCAGGGGGGGGGGGGGAAGGCGAGAACACAAAAACTTAGGCAGCCGAAGGCCTGTTGTAATCCTCTGTTGAACCATCCGAATGCTTTTTTTATCGACGCGGGGAGGGGTGATGAGACGAAAGGATTATGAGACGTGAATACGATGCCGGAGTTATCGACCAGGCCCAGGGGCAAAGAAGGCAGCTGAGAGCCTTATGCCGACCCCAGGGGCTAACGACAACCGACCATGTCTAGAACACCAACCAACACGCAGGAAGCAGAAGGTTTGGTAGGCCCTAGGGGTACGACACCCTCTCACTCATTAAACCCCTCGCCGTAAACATCCATGTGGTCCGACACCGTTCGCATTTCTCGGCTTCTCTCACTCAGCCACAACTCCCACCCCACCCCCCCACACACCGCGGAATGACCAGGTCCACCACATCGTCCAGTGCCAGAAGGCTCTCAATTTCCTCCCGGCTGGTCACCAGAGCGATCAGGTCTGGGCCCAGATCGGGCCCTATGGCGTCCACAATCACTTTGTGGAGGGCGGCGTTGGAATGAGTGGCCTCCTTGCCGCCCTGGGGATACAAGGAGGTGAGCGGGGGCATTGGATGGGACAGTGGAGTGAGGGCTACACTAACACACGAAGGAAATGGTCGAGCGGCGAGGAGTGCCTGCGAGGGATAGCTCTGCAGCCAAAGCAGTTCACCAAAACCTTGGCCATTCAGCTAGCCAGGCGTACAGACCGGCAAGACCGACTGACAGACAAACCCGACAGGCAGACGGACAGAGATCCAGCGGTGAACCGCCCACCTACTTTGAGCAACAGGCCGTTCCCCGACCTGAGGGCGAGACTGGCAATTTGCGGCAGGGCATCCGGTCGGGCCTCGAAGATCACTAGCAGCACTCCGATGGGTACGGTCACCTTGTCCAGGATGAGGCCTGCGAGGCCAGGGGTAGTGTGTGGAGTTTACACGGCGTCGGCAGCTGGTGTGCGGCAGCACGGGGAAATGCCGTGGAGGCATTTTTCATCTATTTTCACAGTTGAATGTGAACGAGTCCGGGTGGAATTTTGGGGGGGATGACAGCAAGATGCGTGCGAGGATGCGGCGGTGTGTGTTTCAAGAAAGTTTAAAAGGGCGAACGCAAACGGGGGCTGGAAAACACTGCCAACTACCTGAAACGCTCTTACGGACGTTATCCTAATGTCACCCTGACAGATGAAACCACAAAACCTTAAAACATTTAAAAAAAGGGGATAGGGGGACAGGAGATGATGGCTGTTTGGGACGGACCCCCATTCTCCTCCTTCACATCGCCAGCTCCCTCCCTCCCTCCCTCCCTCCCTCCCTCCGTCCACGCCCCTGTACTCACCCTCCGCAACTTCCACTTTGCGCAGCAGCTTCCCGAGGGGCTCCTCCTGCGCCGCAATGGCGCGAATGCCCTCCGCGAGCTGTGCGATCTTGGCCGGCTTCAGCACCAGGCGCTGGAGCAGCGAGTCGCTGATGCGGCCGGTGGCCTCAGACACATCCAGAGCGTTGGCCTGATAAAGAAGACAGCGACGAAACGAAAGCGAGATAACAGATAGAGATGGCGGGCTAACAGTCGAGGCAATCAGGGATTGGCAGGCAGGATAAGGCACGATACTGACGCGATTACGTTCACCCTGCGGCGATAAAACTCAGCAGAAAGTGTGTGCTGAAAAGAGAGAGAGAGAGAGAGACTGCATTTACATGTGTCTGTGTTATATGCACACACACATACACACACTGATATATATCTATACGTACATATATATATATATATACATGTATGTATGCATGTATGTATGTGTAATTGTCTTTTTGTGGTAATTTCCTTGCTTGCACTCGCCTTGAGGATGTCCTCCTGTGCGGCCACCAGTGCATCCGCAACCCGCAGCAGCGCAGCGCTACGTTCCTGACTGCTCATGGCCTGGTGGAGGAATAGAAGGGGGAAGAGGAGGCGAGAATATACAAAAGCCGCAGCTGAAGTCGCCAAAGCTGTCATGCACAACAGGGGGATTACCAAACGGTACTAGTATACGAAAAAGCTGCGGGGGGGGAGGGGAGGGTATTCATGGGTAACCGACGAAGGAAAAGAAATCACACCAGGTGTGGAGGAACCTGTACATCCATAAATAATGGGCCGTCCAGAAGCAGTCGTGGATAAAAAGAGTTTCGAGTCCTTATGCGCGTTTCTAAGGATATAACCTGCTTGCGGGACACCCTGTGCTGAAGGGGAAAGTGAGTGCGAGGTGCAAAACACATGTGTACTGCGGTGTAGAGCAGCCAAAGTGGAGTTCGTATCTTCCCGGAAAGCCGTGATGCCGCAGTCGTAGCTGAACCTTGTCTTCACATGGCAGAACAAAAGCCCAATTGCCCCTTAACCTCACCCACCACTCGCTCATGAAGCTACCACTACCAAGCACGACAGCTGATCGAAGCCCTTCAATTCCTCTCGATTGAATAGACACCTCATGCCCAGGGTTTTAACCCTCACCTGCAACTTCCTGCTCGCTGCTCGCGCCCGCACGGCCATATCCCGAGCCGAGCTTGCGGCCGCCGCAGCCTTCGACCCGCTCGCCGCTGCCGCCATTGCCGGATCTACCAGCGTACCCACCTCCTGCCCGGCTGCAAGCCGCAGCAGCACGTCCGGCTCGTTTAGCGCAGCCAGCACTACTGGGCAGCCATCCGGCGAAGAAGCGGCTGCCCAGGCCGCAGAGACGATGGGCGCAGGCGGCACCGCAGCTGCGCCCTCTCGTGCCGGCTGGTAAACTCGTGCAACGCGGCCCTGCATTGATGCGGTTCGTATCCATCAGAAGCAAGACGAGGCGTAAAGACGTTTTAATAAACGTTCCCATGCGCCAGGCTCTGCAGCTTTTAGTCCGACCCGTCAAATTAAACGATATAATTCAACGAACAAAGCCAACTGACCAAATAACCTTACACTCTTAACCTAACCAGTCCGCACTGCCATCTGCACCAGTCTTAGAATGCTTCCATGTCGTTCGTCGTTCTAACGGGGGTTAGAGCCCATGCTTCTTCCCCGCTGGCCCGTCCAACCCTTTGTCTTGTTTTCACCCCTTGCTCCCTCCTCCTGCCCGCGCACCTCCGCCGCCTCCACGCCCCTCAGCGCCGACAAGTATACCAACAGACCGGCACCGAAGGCCTTCGCCGCCCCGGTCGCCAACACTGCTTCCTCGGGGGTTTGCTCAACTGACACATCGACTACCGGCTCCTGCGGTTCATGTACGAGTTTTGGGGAAAGCGAGAGAGTGCGCGTGATACAAAAGTTGAATGAAATGGAGGCGGAGGAGATTTGATCGCAGCAGCGAGTATGCAGTGATTAACCACGAGCTTCCCATAAGATTCAGCTCACAGCACACCGTGATGGGAAAGTCCAACTGGAACCGAGGCTCTAGGAGCAGAGTAAACAGCTAACACGCCCCCACCCTCCGACGCTACCAGGAAGGGGCGCCAAGTGCGACATGTCCCTTCTGTTCTCCGTGGCAGTCATCTAAAATCCCAGCTTAAAGCTGCATATCCGATATACCTTAAGCTTTAGCAGGTTCAGCACCGCGTGACCGGCCTTTTCACTGGCGGCCTTGTCACCTGAAAGAGGGAGAGAAGGCGGGCCATCCCGGACGGGCCGGGGCCGCACCGAGACACGCATTCACACGTTTAATAATTGGAAGCCTGTACAGCTCCAAGAGGTGTGCGCCACTGGCCCCATAACCGTCTTCCCCAGCCGTGACCAGAACCCTTCCAAAATACGCCAGGTTCTGGTCCCTTCATCACAACCCCTCCGCCCCACAGTGGAGTGGAGTGCCGCCAACCAGCCAAAAGTTCTTGGAGCCAGGTTTGACTGGTTTCAGACCAGCCAAAGATCCATTCTCCAGCCTGCACCAGCCCCGTGCTTGACATGGGCAGTCACAGGGCAGTCACAGGATGCTTGACGGGATTGTGACATGGGCTAGACTGATAGCGGTTTCTCAAGCCACCGGAAAATAAGCAGGTGTTTCTCTCCTCATACCTGACAGCACGAGCTGCAGCTCATAGCCAAGGGACGCCAGCAACTGCAATTGGTCGGCCAAAGTACCTGCAGGAGCGGCCCCAGGGGCCACATAGGTTCGGTCTTAAAACCCTCGTCCCGGTGGTTTTACTTGCGGCAATGATGGCTAGTATCATACTTGGATAGCTAAGATCAGGCCTTTATTGTCTTGCCACCGCGGCCAGATGCTGATGGCATTCAGTCCAGAGTACGTGGCAAGGTGACATGTCGTGCAACATATCGTGTGCCCGCAGCCCATTCTTAAACCCACACAGCTCAGCCGCAAAGACTATTATAAGGGTGAGGCATCGCCAGAGGTCCAAATGTGCCGTGCTCGGCTGTGTCAACACTGATTTACCATGCCACCTTCCGGGGAGAACATTGGAGCAGTTAGAAAGCCCACTGCGGATGAGTTGTGCCTGACATGATCTAATGTGATGGTGAACGCGCTACCCCACAGACTCAAGGCGGCGGCTGTTGCCGTGAACTAGGTAACCTTGTGAAACATGGGGATGGCCCAAATGAGGTTCGCAAGTCACATATAGGATTTATCCTATATAATAAGCAAATGTACTACTGAAAGTCTGTCTGTACCTAACAGCGCCAGCGAAAGGCCATTCCCATCCTGCTTTGCGACGGAGCTGATCGCCACCTATGAAAAGAAAGCATGATACAATTGAAGCTTTGAGCGTTTTTCGTGGGCCGGATTGGGCCGAGGAAAGAATGTGTGTCGCCGATCGGCACCTGCACACCTGCACAGTTATCTTACGCACAGCCGCAACTACTTCACGGAATGCTATCGGTTTTCCAAAGCGATCAACTAATATGCCTCCCATCGTTGGAAGTCGTATGGAAAGGTTCTTTTCAAGGATTTTGTAGCACGGCCAAAAGTGATCCGATTCAATTATAATCGTGCAATAATGCTAGTTTATTACGAACTTTAATATAATAATGAAATGCTACGTAAGGGACCGTCATCTTCACTTGGTTAGTTCAATGAATTGAGCCCCGTGCGATGACCATGATGCGTTGGCCGTTGTACCTCGCAGGCCTTTTGGATTTTTAACTTCGCACACTTTCTGCACATCTGCTGGCACATAATCTTGTAGTTAATTGTGAATTGACATGTTATCGCTTCCTGTCTATGTGATATGAAGTCAATTATGTCACGACGCCGCGTCGTCGCGGGTTTGGCACTGGCAACTATAGTACCCCTAGTCTCAGCATGTCTTATTGCAAGTACTCATGAAGCCAGACCTTCCGATGATGACCAGTCACTAAACCTCTTCAGTCTTAAGGGCATTTCGGGTGCATTTCGCGCCTTTTGGGATATCGTGGGGCCTGGCGGCAAGCTCCATCCGGCTTACTTCCTGGAGCACAAAGGACACCTTCTCATTGAAGGCGCGTTGATCCTTGTTATTGTATATTTAGTGCTTCAACACTCTTTTAAAGTTCGTCGTCACGCTCAGGAACCACTGACAGAAAAGGCAAGTAAATTCCTCCTTGTTAGGTTGTAAATGCATGTTATCTGTGGAGTCAGTCTACGGGCTCGATCAACGGGCAAACAGTCCGTCCCTGATCTCGCCTCACCATTCTAAGTTAAGTGAAAAGGGCCGCTTTAAGTAACGCAGCAGAACGTTTTTCTGACATGTACAGGAAATTGACCAACTCTGTAAGGAATGGTCTCCAGAGCCGCTGGTCCCTTCTACTGCTGGGGTACCGGAGCCACCGGAGCCGCACGTAATCACCGGGTAAACCGCTCTGCAATTTGTCCTGGGCTACTGCTACCTCACCCCATAGGAAAGTTGGATATCCTGTCGTTATACTGCGCAATATCTTGGTTCTGGTGCATAATGTACATAATTAATTATGGTCTGGGTCGACTGGGCTACATCAATTGATACAGCGGGTTGTGGGACCATTTACGGGCAGCATATCAGGGTAGACGTCCTGGTTGATATTCAGGCAGTCGACGGCACAAACGTCTAGGAATTCGGCGATGCGTAGGCCATCTCACGCGTCCTGTCTTGGCTCACTGCCTGCCATACCGCCATCTGCCTGTTGATGGCATGGGGGGATAGGGACACAACGGATCCTGTCACCGGGACCCGATGATGTGGCGGGGTTTCTGTACATCAGCCTATACACACTGAGCCGTGCCGCACGTGTACACTGGAATAATGCCCTGACCCAAAACACATTTTGGGGCAGTGCACTGTTCGGGAGACAGCTCCACCTCTGCTGTGACTTGTCAGCTTCCCCTGAACGACTACCGAAGTCTATGTGTTAGTCACGCATCATGGCTCTTGAGATGCCATCAACTTACTTCTTTGCTTCATCCCTTTGGGTGTCAGGCTGGATGGGCCTTATGTGTACCTGAAAGGGCGAAAAGAAAAGGTTATCAACGCTGCCTCGTCCAATTACCTTAACATGGCCAACAATAAGGAAAACAAGGTGCGGCTTTGGGATTATATTATGTTTATATTACTTGGGATTATATTATACACCCGAGCGGGTCTATGTATCGGAATCTATGGGGGATGCTTGGCAAGAATGGTGTTGTACCATGTTGATCCTCTTCCCGCCCGTGCTCACACTTTCCTTCTCATTTTCGTATCCTCGGCGTGCCATTGCTTTGCAGATAGAAAGCATTGAAACGGTGAACACGTACGGCGTGGGATCCTGCGGACCACGTGGCTTTTACGGAACTATTGACAAACACCTGGATTTGGAGAAGGAGCTGGCGGAATTCTACGGCACAGAGGCAGCAATAATATATTCCTATGATGTCGCAACGATTGCGTCCATCATCCCCGCGTTTGCCAATCGAAAAGACATCATGATTTACGACGAGGTAGGATCGGAAGGTCATGATTGCAAATCGCTTTGCATAGCGGCGCGTTCTTGCCTAGAGACCAGATCAATGACCCACCGGCCTTTAAACCTGCACCGGTTGGTGGCTGTGAGTCACCAGTCTCCCTCTTTTTGAGACGGCGTCACCCCTCCCTCAGACTGTGAGTTTGTCGCCGATATCATGATGACACGCGCAGCATTTCGAAATAATTGAACATGTCCTTGCTGGCGAGGTCCAGGCTTTGGATACTGCCCCCGTATATTTCATGCATGCAAGTGATTCTATTCTCCACGTTCCTTATTTGATTTTGCGTGCTTCAGCTTACGCCGGGCTCACTTGTGCTGCTGGTGGTTGAGCCTACTTGATTGCAGTTTTGCTCATATCCCATCCAAGCGGGCTGTACCATTAGCCGTGCCCGGGTGGCCACGTTCAAGCACAACGACATGGACGACTTGATACGGGTCATTGAAAAGTTCGAAGCTGAGGATAAGGCAAAACGGTAAGGCATCAAAGGGGACATTAAAAACTGGTCCTATGGCTTAATCCGTCCTAGCACGATGGACCGATGGGCGGCCGTCTGGCTGCAAGTTCACACTGGCCAAATAATACAAGGACATTACTTGTTTAGGCAATGAGGTGGAATTGCGTACATTACTTGGGGGCAAAATTCCCTCATTATTCGCTCATCTCTCATCCAGTTCTCGTGCCGTACCTTGATCTCCACGACCTGCAGCAAGCCACTGTGCCGCAAGCTCATCGTGGTGGAGGGAATATACGCCAACTACGGTGACATGGCGCCGCTGAAGAGCATCTGGGAGATTAAGAATAAGTACAAGTAAGCTTATGGAAGGTGATTCGAAGGCCGTATTTTTGAGGGCTTGGAGATGTTGGCCCCGAGACCCATATGATGATGTGAACTGGCCTCTTGAGTATGACAGTGAATATAATATTCGCACCACCCTTGCTCCGATTACAAAGCGTTGGAGCTCCTTCCCTCACGGACCTGTGCTCTTGCTTCCCGGGCTTCGGAACATGGGACTTAAATGTGGTGATAGTCGAAATCGTGTGTACATAGCCTGTTGTGTTCGACGGCCCTCTCCTGTTGTTCCTCCGTCCGGTATTTACACTAGAGCGGCTACATTCCCCATTGCACTGCGCGACGCAGAAGGATCGAAGTTTGGCTTCGTCCCTTTATTTCCTTTGGAGTCGTGGGTCATCCCCCTCATGCTTGCCTTTTCATTGATATGTGTACCAGGTATCGCCTGATGGTTGATGAGTCGCACGCGTTTGGCGTTCTCGGGGCCACAGGACGCGGAGCGTGTGAGCATTTCGGCCTGAAGTCGGGACAGGTGTGTAGTATTATGCTTCAGTGATCAGCTATTCAGCAGAATACCCAAATTCTTCCACCATGGGTTATATACGAGACGAGGAAAAGGGAGTGCACGACAAATCTGCATGCAAGCGAACGTGCAAAGCAAAAAAATACGCTATGCATTGGAATTCAAAAGTAGCAGGTCGTTGGAAATACCGTGGAAAATGAAGGGCTAGTGGATACCTACGAACTTATGAGCGTATTTGGATAGCTTCGAACGTGGATGGCTGAACTCTGGGCGCTGTGTGAGGGATTTCCTATGTCCAGCTGATTGCAACCTCTTGCCTCTGAAAAAAATCTGGACCTTTCACGAGGGTCGTTTCGTTGGTGGTCCCAGGTCGAAATCATTGCGGCGTCCATGAGCCATGCCATGGGTAGCGTGGGCGGCTTCTGCGTGGGCGACCGTGACATCGTGGAGCACCAACGCCTTTCCGGATCTGGCTACTGCTTCTCCGCGTCTCTGCCGCCGTATCTTGCCGTGGCGGGCAGCTACATGCTCCGGCTGCTCCGGCCCGACAAGGGTGGGAACAGCCCGGGCAAGGAGCTAATGTCACTGCTACAAAAGAAGATCCGATCCCTGCGGGATCAGCTGAAGGGAATCCCTGGTAAGGCTGGGAAAAGCTGTTCATGCGAAAACTCCCCTCCCACCAAAGCTTCTGACTCAAAGAAGAGGTCTTAGGGTTTTTAGGGTTTAGAAGAGGTCTTGGGGTTTTAAAGCTGGCATCCGAGGCGCTGCCTGACCACCTGCTCAATGCATGAAGTTTAACACTAATTGCTGGTCTTTCAATCGCTTTACAAAGCATCACCCTCACTTGCTCTGCTATGTATGATCCTGCGATGTCCCTTGTCCCTGCACCCAAGGGCTGAAACTGTTCGGGGGTGCGGCGCTTCCTTCGCCAGTCATCCATATGCACCTCGCCAAGTCCAGCGGTAATACCGTGGAGGATCAGGAGACGCTGTACCACATCGCGGACCACATGCTCGTCAATGGGGGGGTGCTGGTGCTGGTGTCGCAATACAGCAAGCTTGACATCCGAAGGCCACCGCCCAGCCTCCTAATATACGCCAACGTGGCGTTAGGTGAGAAGGAGATTCTCACCGTCGTTGGGGCGCTGCGCAAGGCAGTCAAGGACGTTATTAAGGCTTGAAGGGCACTCAAGTGAATGTGCTCAACGGTCAGGCGACGGGCTACTTGGTGTGGCGATACAGTCTTGTGCCAATATCTATACAGTGCCGCAACATCTTTTACGTACGCCTGTGGTACAGGCTGGCGATTGACTTGGAAAAGGATGGTGGTTAATCATTGCCAACTTGGGCGACTAATTAGTCAGTCGGGCGTATTAGCAAGTGCCAAGGCGCCTTAGTAGTGGCTCGGATTGGAGATAGTAGGGCGTGGGGAAGGTAACCTGTAATCCTAGTCTTCAGGAACGGCGAGTGTAGTGGCCTTTAAGTGGCTGCGGATTAGGGGGCACATAGCGCGGGCCGGTCATGTTGGCTTCTATGGTTTTGGCCCATTCCAGGATTTCGGCCTTGGCACATAAGAATCGGTCTTCATCCCGCGCTTGTATCAAAAGAGGCATAAGCGTTTACTCGCTATGCACTAACCGAACGAGCAGACGCATCGAGTTTGGCCTTGGGAGACGTCAAAACCATATTGCAGCATTTCTGGGGGCATACAGGGAAGACGCGGGTAAGAATGTATGAAGTGATCCAGCGATCGGGAATGGGTTTCTGGCTAGCTGCGCTGTATCAGGACGAATACTGCGATTACGAGATGACGCATGGGCGACCTGGCAGCACATGGGAGACCTGGCAGCGGTGTTGTGGCATGCGTGGCGGTGCGACGCGGTTTCCAGGAGTAAAGGCTCCTGGAAACCGCCCACGAGGACCATGCTGGCCGTTATCCAGGGCGCCTGCCGTCATTCCAGAGGTTGCCGTACCGTGGCTTGGATTAAACAGCACCTCCAGAAACAAAAGCTGCCATTCGCACAGTGCTGGGGCCCTTACGAGTCAATATGGCTCTATTGTGGACGTTACGACCACATCTTTTCAGGGTCATCTTAATTGTGAGAGTGGGCCGCTTCGGAACTTGCTTGGACCTGAGCCGAGAAAGGCCACACTTGCCAAGGTGATTCCCCCATTGCCTCGGCCCCGCCTTGCGACAACCATCCGATCAAGGGTATGCTACACTATGCTTTGGGTGCAGCCAGTGGCATTTTCGAAAGCAAGAGCAAGGAATGTACGTAGCGGCACAATCAAAACGCCTGCAGGCCTACTCTCTTCCACTGCATCTATCATATGCTGATCTGTGGCAGGTTTACAAGGACTCCAGTGGTGCCTTCCGGATGGCTACTGAACTAGAGCCACAGATATATTTGTGCCAACAATGTGATAACATCAAGTGGGTACTGGCTGGGGAACCCGGCCTGTCTGCGGGAAAGCATGTTCAGGGGAGTGGGTTTGGAGCATGGGTTACTTCTCGAATGCAATGAATGCAACTGCTGCCCTGAGCCCCCTTGCCTACAGGGGAGGCCTCTTTCACATCTTCCTGGCATTCATGTAAGCACATGTGACCGTTCTGTAGTCCTTCGCAAAGTTAATGCTTATGCCACATGAAAATCGATGGACTTTATTATTCTACCGTCGATTGTTCTTTGTTGTCGGGAATGTTTTTCTGCTGGCGTGCTATACGTCGAGGCAAGGCATGGTTATGTTAGCTGGATACCCACGAGTGTCGGGTTCCCGTGCTGAAGGTATCAGGGACCGCCGTGTAGAGGCTCAAAAAGTCCACCATAAGGCCCGCGGTGGACCTCTTTCACAATGCCTCGCGTTGCGGGCGGGAAGTTAGTCGTAGAGCTGGGCGTATACGAAGCCGCGCATGGATGCAAGACGGGGTGCTCATGTCTGACAGGAAGAGGGAGGGGAATGACTACGGAATTTAGATTTATTTGTCGAAGAGGAAGGTTGAGCCCTCTCCGCTCTGCTCCGCTCTGTTTTTGCTGGACTGGTACTTCGTACATGAATTACTTGTATTTTCACAAACGGTCCTCAGCTCTGCACCATACGATGCAAGCACCGGTTCTTTAAGTCGCTTAGCCTTATGTGCCCGGACCGAGCCATTGAATGATACCATTTTCAGTTTCAGCAAGGGGCCATGATTCTGGACTTTTAACCTAAGCCCAAAAGCTGCTGTAACCCCGCCCCTCTCCATGATGATATGCCATGCAAGGTGGTGAGATTTGACGCATGACTGTCTCCTGTCATCATTGTTTGCCACCCGTCTTGTAACAATGGACTTCGGCTTGCCCATTACTTGACCCTAGCACAGTAGGGCCCCTAGAAGCACAACTTGCGATAACATGCAGGCCAGGCTTGCAATAGGAAGTTTTAGTGTGACTGGGGCCGGTTCCATTATGGATACGGTGTGCAGTTGCACTTGTGCGCGTCCGGGACACGCTGTAATTATCGCATCCCAAACCACTGGCACGTTGATTGGCTGCCTTCGCCTGCGTCAATATAAAACGTTATAAAACCTTTTGGCAGTTCCCATCAGCCACAACATAATCAATAACACGGAGATTAATGAGTTTTGATGAAGTGAGCAACGTGGGGTGCGGGTGCGGGGGCGGCGTTGAACGGGTTGAACCAATGGCGCGGCCTTAATAACGAGTGCAGGGCATGGCGGAGCGAGTCCGAGCAGCAGGATAGGTGCTTGAAAACCTCCCAGGGGCAGACTTCCCGATAAGGATGCAGCTGATTCAAGTCAATTCATTTCCTAAGGAGGCCAATTACGTGACGCGAGGGCTCCTGAACGCGCGTCTGTGTGTTAGGTCTTACAGCAGGAAGTCGAGGAGACGGACGAATAAATTCATAACCGCACAAGACACATTTATCAGAGGTGGGATAATAAAGCAGGGGAATGCTGGGTGGCAAAGCTGTCTAGTGAATGCGATGTTAATAAAGCTAGGCACGAGTAGCCGGATTCTGTCGTGCAAGTACCGGTAACAAGTATTACAGCCGAGCATTCAGGTTATCCGCCAACACGTCGCCTCTGGATTAGTATTGTTAAGCGATTAAGTCTATGGATCGTGGATAGTCATTTTTGTATACACGATCGACTCTTTGCAACCACTTTTGGAAGGCGGGAAGGGAAAGCGGCGGCAACATGGGGGACTTGGCGGTCACGCTGCTAGACTTCAACAAGCCAATTGATGTGGGCTTATTAGATGCGACCGTGAACTTGAGCATGCAGTCTGTCGTGGGTGGCGAGCAGCAGGTGCGGACAAGGTTGTGCATGCGGGCTGAAAGCCAAGGATTAACATTATGAATTCTATGCAGAGGGCGGCCGCGGAGAAGCTCTTGCTGGAGTTCCAGGAACATCCGCAGGCTTGGACGCGTGTTGACACTATCCTAGAGGTGTCTCAAAACCAGCCGACGAAATATTTCGCGCTGCAGGTTGTGACGTTTGTTTGAAAGCTTCATAATGCTGTGGGCTATATCTGAGGAAACGCGGTTTGGTGCAGATCCTCGAGAACGTAATTCGGTTCAAGTGGGGAGCCCTTCCGCTGGAGCAGCGTGAGGGTATTAAGAACTATCTTTCCAATCTTATCATTAGGTTCTCAATGTCCGAGGAGCTTTTTCGCAAGGAGGCAACCTTCGTCAACAAGCTGAACATTCTCCTTGTCCAAATATTGAAGCACGACTGGCCAGCACGATGGAAAAGCTTTATTCCTGACCTGGTTGCCGCCTCACGGACGAGCGAAACGCTCTGCGAGAATAGTATGAAGATACTCAAGTTGCTGAGTGAGGAGGTGTTCGACTTCGCTCGCCTGGACTTGACACAGGCGAAAACAAAGGAGCTTAAGCAGTCTCTGACGGTGGAGTTCAAAGCAATTCACGAGCTGTGTGTTTTCGTGTTAAACAACACACGGAAGACAGAGCTTATTCGCACGACTTTGGAGACGCTCAGCGTGTACCTGACATGGGTGCCGCTGGGTTACATCTTTGAGGGCAACCTGCTGGAGCTGCTGCTGCAGCTCTTCCCGCAAGCCCCCTTCCGCAACGTGGCTTTGCAGTGTTTGACGGAGGTAGACAGTCGTGACAAGAGGGGGTGGAAGGGTTTCGGGTCCTTCCCCATGTAGACTAGCTATATAGACGGGGATTTGAGTGTATACAGGATTACTGTGTAAGGGGCAGGGAATTAGGCGGGCTCAAAGCTCTCTGCCTGAGAAGTGGTCGAAAGCTGTGATTCACATTGGGCTTAGTGGTGTTAGGGCACATACCTTGCCCATCGCGTTATGCCCGGAGCCGTCCTTCGATGGAGCGTCCCTTCAAACATATCTGCAGTTGGTGAGCATTATAGACTGGCTGCGTTTGAAGGAGGCGGGGCTCCCCAGCTCCGTTGTGAACAGATTAAGCCAGTAATACCTCCGTACACGACCGTCCCTGTCTGTAGGTGGGCTCGTTACAGATGTCAACGGAGTTCAATCCTCAGTTTGCGAAGTTTTACGACTTCTTTATGCAGCAACTGGAAGTGGTCGTACCTCCCTCCGTCAACATACCAGACGCATATGAAAAGGGCACGGACGACCAGCAGAAATTCGTGCAGAACCTGGCGCTCTTCTTTACAAGCTTCTTTAAGGTCAGCATTTTTTGGTATAGGTTGTGTAGGATTGGTCGGTCGGAGCAGGCCAGTTACAATGGGCGCATGGGCATCGATAGTGGGCTTCCAAGCCTTTCTGAGCACGTGGTGAAGGCGTGGTGAATTCCAGGCAGGGGAATTGCGTTCGACTACTTGCATGGAGAAAACTGAAACATCGACCCACGAGCTCATTTTTCCGCGTCTTGGTTTCTCGATAATTTATGCATGGATTGTGGTTTAATATTAGCCATAAGGGTAATTAAACCCTTAGGGGTTAAAATAGTCTGAGTTGCAAAACAAGTCGGCACGCCCAGAGCGGTTTGTTCGTGGTCTCCGCGACCAAGTGTAGCATTGGGGTCCATAAGGGTTGTCAGGGCTTAGTTCTCCTAGAGTTGGAACGCGAACCCACCGGAAAGCGCATGCCTGCATGGTAGCGACTGCTCATGGAGCGATGCTCGGGTGTATTGTTGCCCTTGTGGGCGTGGGCATTTCAGGGCACCTGATGTGAACGTCGTCCGGGATTTGTCATGGATTGTTGGGGTTGCACAAAGGTTCAGGGGTTGCTTTACAAGACCGGGTGAGGTGCTGAAGGTGGTGCAGAATGGAGCTGGGGCATAAGCATACGCGTTCCCTGGACGGGCGACAACGGCCTGTGGCATCTATGCCGCAAATGGTACTTCATTGCACACGTTTTACGGTGTGGCCTAGACGTAAGAATGCCTAACGACTCTGTGGCCAAATCTCCTCTTCATCCCAGGCACATATCGGCATTCTGGAGACTCTGGAGACGCAAGCACAGCTGCTAAAGGGCTTGCATTACCTGGTGGATATCTCCTACGTCGATAACACGGAGGTCTTTAAGACGTGTCTTGACTACTGGTGCGCGCTGGACAAACTGCGCTGACTGTAGGCTATCGGTACTGAGGCCTAGTGTTCTCGTTGTCTTATGCACTAGGGGCTGGGAATGGTAGGTTCACGTCGGCGCAGGGTTTGGGGTCTAGAATCTGGGGCTTGGGCTGGTGCTTCGCCCGGAATGATTCAAAACATGCACACGAGTTGTTTGAGACATCTATGAACTGTTTTGAGCATAGCTCCGGGTGGTTCTGGTTAGAGATGTACGGGTTGGGTTTCACGAAAGCGTTGTTTTAGCAGGTGCGTTTCGGTGCGTTTTCAGCATATCGGGGGTGCCGACCGACGGATCCCACTAACGTTGTTGTTTGATGTTGGCTCTACCTCTTCGTTGCAGGAACTTCTTCGTCCCGGACATCTATACATCCGCGTGCACGGGGCTGGACCCAACCGGTGTAGCGTTCATGTTTGCGCCTCCCGCAACACCCGGTGTGGAGCCGCCACTCGGCGGAGGTCGCAAACTGCTTTACCGGCCGATCCTGTCTAGGTTGCGTCAGCTTATGATATGCAGGATGGCAAAACCCGAAGAGGTGGGTAATGAGTTATTAGACTAGGAGCTTTACCTGAAAGAACCCAGTTCCTTTTTACGCTTGGAGCTTGAGCCTTGGTGATCGCACTGTGCAGGAGGAATACATATGATTGTGATGGAATAGTGACAGCTGGAATAAAATGCCAGCTTGAAAATTAGCCCATCACAGCTGTTAGTATTTTTAAAAATACTGCAACAAAATACATATAGCTGTGACGGGTTGCAGAAGGCATCCGGGTGTGATGGAATGTTCTATGTTCGTGCATATGTTCACAGCGGAGCCCGGTGGCCGAGTCACTGGTGTCAGTGACCATCAGCCATATGTGTCGGTACCCATGCATAACAGGTTATTGTCGTGGAGGATGAAAACGGAAACATCGTGCGGGAAACCATGAAGGACAATGACGTACTGGCGCAGTACAAATCGATGCGTGAGACGCTCGTGTACCTCTGTCACCTAGACTACGATGACACGGAGCAGCAGATGCTGGAGAAGCTGCGGATGCAGGTACAGACGGGAACGCAGAGCTTGCCGGCAGGCCGCCGGATCTATCATTAGCTATATGTGCACAATTCACTTTCTTGTGTTGCCGGGCCAGGTGGGGTCCATGACGACATATGGCCATAGGGTTTGACGAACGCGATGGCATACTGGTTTGGGACGTGAGGCTAATCGTTGTGGAGATCTGTAACCTCATCAAGAGGTCTGTAAGCCCTGGCGTATGGGTTGTAAATGTGTCTACTGTTCCGATGCGACATTTTATTGGAGTAAATATTTATGGGAGATGCGTTCAGGCGCGCCTCTTGGAATTGCAAATTCAGCCTCTTGGGTATACGGTCGCAAAATGTTGTGTGTCGCACTGTACACGTCCTGATATACACATACTATTTATTGTTCGTAAGTTTCAGACCTCGTTTACGCCGTAGCCCGCCCGCTTTCATGCCTAAGTCTGTTGCGTAAATCTGGCTCCGATTCTTCTGCGTTTTTGACGTCCCTTTGCTTCGTTCCCTTGGCTTCTTGGCCTCGCTTCTCGCATTCGGGAAAACTCGCAGCAACTCGCAGGTGCCAACTGGACGTGGGCTGCCTTGAACACGCTTTGTTGGGCCATTGGCTCTATCGCCGGTTCGATGGCGGACGAACAGGTGGGCTTTCCGGCTTTCTTTCTTTATCCACACGCAATAACAATCAAACTGTCGGGTTGGTTGTGCGCAAACATCAACAACGTGCGGCTATTGCTAGGGTCTTAGGGTCTTAGTCTTCTGCGTGGGTCATGAAAAGGTAGCCGGCGCGATGGGAATTGGCGTTGGAGATGTCGATGGAAAGTTTGCGGGTCCACAAGCCACATGCTGTTTGGCCATGCCTCGCTTCTATCCATGTAGGGTTGGGTTTGACGGAGCCTCCCTGTACCTAACGCAGGAAAATCGCTTCCTGGTCACCGTCATTAGGGACCTGCTGAATCTCTGTGAGGTTACGCGCGGCAAGGACAACAAGGCAGTTATCGCATCCAATATCATGTGGGTAATTCTCCAGCTTCTCATCAATGTTATCCAACTGCTGCTATCACAGTGTTCCCGTTCGGTGCAGAGGGACACGCATAATCGAATTCAAGCCGGGTCCCCCCTAGAAGCACTCGGGATGAAATGTCAAAATGTACAAATGTACTAATAGTATTGTGACACGCATGCATATTACGAAAACATAGTCGAACTTAGTTCATCTCCGGGTGCGGCGCTGGTCGCCTCTTCCTGCATGTGTCGAAATTCTGCCTGTTTCTACATATCCTGTTTGTCGCTTGTCTTACGGCCAGGTACGTGGTGGGACAATACCCAAAATTCCTGCGAGCGCACTGGAAGTTTCTCAAGACGGTGGTCAATAAGCTGTTCGAATTCATGCACGAGACGCATCCCGGCGTGCAGGTGAGCGGCGCAGGTGCATGGGCCTGTAGCCCAACCAGCGCCACGCAGTGTGGGCTTCATAATGAATTTGCTTGCTTCATGGCAGCACCTCCAGTGTGCTTCGCTACACTGGGTCAGTGAAACTGCAGCCTGAATTCCTATCGAAATGTAGTCCGCTGTGGTCGACATGAATGTGGTCGACATGAATTAGGGTTTACCTCCACCACCACCCTCACTTTCTCAATTGCTAGATGGGACTGGGAGGGGGGGGAAGTGAGGGTCTAACAGTGATGCGGACGAAGCAATTGAGAAGGTGACATGGCGACGTTTCTGGTGCTGATGGGCCCCTCCCCCAGGACATGGCGTGCGATACCTTCTTGAAGATCTGCAACAAGTGCCGGCGAAAGTTCGTAGTACTTCAGGTGCGTGTTTGATCCTGGCACCAAAGAGGGCATTCGGGGCTCGCGAGGTTGGCATCTACAGCAGGAGTACAACACGAATTCAACATGGCCATTATCGTCTTATGGCTGCGGGTGGAACAAGAAGAACGAATCGTTAACAAGTAGCGATGGACGTGACCCGGGTGTTTGGCATTCTTTTGTGAATTCTTTTGTGAACACTCAACGCTGCATTTCATTGCATTTCCTATCCAATCCCATGGACCTATACGCATGCAGGTCCAGGAGCGCGAGCCGTTCATCTGTGAGCTTCTAAACGGCCTCACTGAAACGATTCAGGATCTCCAGCCGCATCAAATCCACACCTTCTACGAGGCTGTGGGCCTTATGATCGGCGCGGAATCGGACTCGGTCAAGCGGGATGATTACCTGGTGAGGGCGGATGGGATATGGGCGTATACTTCTCTCTTCCCTCGGGCTCATGCTGTCTCATCGACTGGATAAATGCATGTGCTGCTGGTCATATTATTACAGTGCACACCACGGAAATCAAATATATTTGGAAATTACTAAGGAATAAGAAAATTTTGTAACCAGAATTAAATCATTTCCCGTTCCGTACCCTCCTTCACGACCGCTCGACCCTTGGCAACGTCAACTGCCGTATGGGTTTCAATCGCTAGAACTACTTCGCGTCCTCATATTCTTATTCCCGTTCGTACCCTTCTTGTAACCACAGCACCGGCTGATGGGGCCGCCGAATACGACGTGGAATCAGATCCTGAGCCAGGCGCACGCGAATCCAGAGATGTTAAGGCAGCAAGAGGTCATAAAGTCCATCCAGAACGTGCTGCAGACGAACGTGTCCGTCTGCTCCTCGCTTGGACAGCCGTTCCTCGTGCAGTTTAACATCATCTTCGGGGACATGTTGCAGGTACGGATGCACGCTGCCCAGGCGGTCTGCTTCGTGGAAGAAGATACGTGCATGTCGTAGAGCTGTCCTCAGTGCTTATTCATTGCCCTTGCCGGCAGATGTTTCGAGCGGTGTCCCCTTCGCCCAGGGGGGATATCCTGAGTGCACCTGCCGACTCCTGCCGCCATGCACAGTGCAGGGAGCCCTCACCAACCCAACATACACACACATACACAATCACGCTCCCCACATCGGGCTTAATTATTGGTTCTGTTGGTTTTGCTGTAATCGTCCGTCCTGCGCAGGTGTACAAGTTGTACAGCGAGATCATCAGCCAAACAATTGCGACAGGAGGTCCAAATGCAGCCAGGTGCGGGAAGCCCATGAACGCACAAATACTGCCTCTCTGTATCCGCATCACGCTGCGGTAGGGCTCGCCGTGCCGCATCTCCCAGCACGACGCGTCGCATGCTGACGGAAGCAGCTCTTTGCGTGTATTATCTTACGACAGTACAATATTTTCGTGCGGTGTGCTGCGTATGGCCGTATCGACCTTTCAGGAGCATCTTCGTCAAGTACATGCGCAGCGTAAAGAAGGTCGCTTTGAAGCTCATTGAGACTTTCGTGGACAAGTGCGACGATCCGCAGCTGTTGGCGTCCGCTTACGTGCCAGCAATGATGGATCCATTGCTGGGCGACTACGCGCGGAGTGTCCCGGATGCCCGGTGAGGTTTTCCTACATACAAGTTTGCATCTTACCTTCGTCCGGGCCTCTTAAGGAAAACTTCCGCGTCGCTTGGATTTTGGAATCTGCATCCTGATTGTTGAGTACTTCTATCCACGGTGTCCCTTTCAAAGCGCCTCTTTTTACGCCCTGTGTAAACTTCTTTGCATTCCGTACGTAAAACATAATGTATTATATAAACAACAACCCTTTAATACGAAGGAAAGTGATTAACAAGCTGTGTGCTGTTTTTTAGGTGTCGGTTCTTACCCCGGTCATCACTCTTCGCCCGCTCAGGTGTCCGGGTCTGTTGTTTATATTTCGCAAGGCGGTTGCTGGCTTGCATGTTTGCACTCCGAAAACACCTCGCGTCACGTGCTTGACATGATCGGTTTCTCTTACGTTAGCGTACGTATTTCCCGTCCCAAGCAGGGATGCTGAGGTGCTGAGCCTGATGGCGGCCATCATCAACAAGCTGCGGCAGTTGATGGAGCCAGAGGTACCGCGGGTCTTTGAGGCGCTGTTCGAGTGCACGCTGACGATGATCACCCGCAACTTTGAGGATTACCCGGAGCACCGGTTGCAGTTCTTCGCGCTCCTACACGCCATCGTGAACTCGTGTTTCAAGTACGTCTTTTCCGACCTGCAGGGTCGTATACCGGTGTAGCCGAGGATATGTGGCCCAGGTTGGGGATGTGTTGTGTAGCAAAAAGGGTGAGGAATGTAAGCAAAACTACATCGATAAATTGGAGGGGGCCACCTCGCAGACCCTGCGCAAATTTCCTAGGAATATGAACTCACTCCCTTGCATCCTTTCTGCCGATGCACACCGGATGCACTTACCTATGGGTGAGACTCCTTCAGGTTTAAAATATTAGGTTTTACTGACAGGTGCATTACTTTCATTCCCCGGCAGTACGCTCTTCATGATGAGTGCGCCGCAACTGAAGCTGGTCATCGACTCGATCGTATGGGCATTCCGACACACGGAGCGCAATGTTGCGGAAACGGGTCTGGCGCTTTTACATGACCTGCTGGTGCAATTTGCTGGTTCTGACTATGCCACGCAGTTCCATCAGACCTACTATCTGCACCTGTTGAACGAGATTCTGGCAGTCATGACTGGTAATGTTGGGACGGCATAGGGAGAAGCGCAATGCCTACAAGTTGGTTTTACACATGATTGTTATCCTGTATCCACTCAACAGCTCCGGACATTTAGGAGGGGTATTGTCCATCATCCATTACATACCCATCCTAGCTGGCCTTCGACATCCAGCAGCTTGACGTCTCTCATACAATATCGGACAAGCAGCTGACTGTGTTCAAATCTTACCACGATGTGTCGCTTTATATGACATGAAGCGATTGCGATGCATTCTTGACGTGGCCATACCCTGCAGATTCCTTCCACAAGCCGGGTTTCAAGAGCCAGGCGCGTATTTTGCACCACCTGTTCACCATTCTGGACGCCAATGTGATCAAGGCACCCCTGTGGGACGTGGCTGCGAAGGGCGCTGGCGCTTTTCCAACAAACTCGGCGTTTGTACGTGTACACGTCATAGGCCTCCTGTCTACATCCTTCCCAAATTTGACGCAAGCCCAGGTGCGCTGAATCGATCGATCTGGGTGTTGTATGCGGCAGTGTGTGACGATGTCTACGGGCGGCTGGTAGTATCAACAGAGTGGGAGGCAGCAGCTTTTGCGGCCGTGTAACCTATCTGATCGCTATTATATAGCAACCGTACATATATGTTACATGCCTATGGATGCCGCTCGACTGCTGCTCTCAAGTATAGGTGGTCAGTGCGGCACCTTTCCTCTACGTTGAATGTGGATCAGCGGTGGACCATAACGTTCCTGAGGCGTGGAATGTTTGTCCCTCGGAAACGGACACCAGCCGTTGCATCAGGAAGCGTCGGATGAGTTGTGCGCCGCATCGTCCCATTTCAGGGTGTTACGAAGCTGTTCATGTTCGTTTCCCTCCGCATATATATTTCGTCGTGTCTGTGTGCAGGTTACAGCTTGCGTATCCGGCATGTTCGAGTATAAGGACTTCTCCGCATTTAAGCACCACCTGCGGGACTTCCTCGTGCAAACCAAACAGTTTGCGAGCCAGGTTTGTCATTATTTTGGGAAGGGACTCGAACGTTTCCTGTCCTGACAGGACAGGTCATATGAATCTCACTGGTTGGAAAGCTGCGTTGGTTTAGGCTCTTTTCAGCCACGTGGTGTCGGGTCACACGCAACTTGCGAGCGCGGGGATATAACAGTTTGCACTGCATGCGGCAGCAGCGCAGCTGTTTTTTTGACTGACACCGGGCTACCTGTGGCACTGAATGGCTTGCAGGACAACGCAGAGCTGTTTGCGGAGGATGTCGAGAAGCAGGTGGTGGAGCAACGCGAGGCGCGACAGCGCGTGCTGGCAGCCATTCCCGGCATGATCCCTCAGGTCCGTGTACGCGGAGATTGTCATGTGGCAATAATCGTGATTTGTTCTTCTTTCCTCCTCCCTATAGCTCTCCATGTTTACTTTCTGCGAATTTGCAGCTGCCAGCTTGCCGCCTTGTAGCCCTGTGCAAGTGGGTGCCAGTGGTGACGTCCCCCATCATGACGTCCCTCCTTGCAGGCGGACACGATGGCCCCTGAGGACATGAATGACGGTTAAGGTGCCCGTTAGCCTGGGCGGTATTCACGCTACCTTGGCAGCATGATTGCACTGTCTACCGACTGCCTCGATGCGCAACTGGCTCTGACGTCGTGCAGGTTGGGGAATAGGATACGAGCTCCGGTTAGTGTACAAGAAGGTCGGGTGGGGCGAGGCGGGGCTGGACCTATACCCGCAGTGACGGCACCACACCATTCGGTGCTTGTTTGAACTAATAGGGCATAGGCAGTATGCAGGCATAGGCAGTTATATCAGTCGCCGGGGATCATCCTCCTCTTACGCTGAGGAGCATTTCCCTGGGTGTAGGAAGCGGGTAGATTGCAGCTGTTATGTTTATATCATACAGGACTAGGATTAGAGGGATCTTCTAGCAGCTCCCGGCCAGCCTCCTGGCGTCCCTCCAGCTCGTCCTGGGCAGAAAATATTGGCAGAAGTTGCTTAGGTGCGCAACGTGCTAAGGTCTCTTGGCTCCGCGCCGGAAGGAGGGGTTGATCGGTTCATCGGTTGTGGATTCTTAGGTAGAAAGGGACAGTGCAGTCAGTGCGGACGAACAATGTGACATCATTGATGATGAGGCTGTACAGGAGGGACGGATTGTGGCGGCGGCGGCGCGGCTCTTTACTCGCATGTCCAGATGACACACATCTGTGCATCTAGGTAAATAGATATTTCCAGGTTTTCCATGCCTCTGCGGATTACGGGGATGGATAGGGCTGGATGTCGAATACGCGGGAAGCAGCAGTTATGGCTAGCGGTCGCAATAGCTACACATGGGTCCAGTTTTTACCCCCTTGCAGGGAATCTGCGTTGGCATAGCTGGAGCTTGGGTCTTAAGGGGGTCTTCCGAGGGCCCCACCGGAATACAGAGCAAAGCAGTGCAGGGGTGCACGGGATGCAGGTGTGAGGGGGCGCCAGGCCTCTGCCCGAGCAAGGTCTTGGGAAGCGACGCTTTGGGTATTGCAGCTCTTGGACCATGTTAAGCGGCAACTCGGGAACAACGTGATTTTACTTGGTTGTCCCGAGTGGCAGCTGACGCAAGTTCTGTGGTTGCGTACAATGGTGTCGAGCTTGGCTGTCGCGCCTCTACGGTCAAGCGCCGGGTGTTGGAAATCTGCGGCCCTGTTAGGCGCGGGGGTCAAGCTCGGCATAATGCTGGTGGCTGTTCGCCACGGCCATTGCCCCGGCGCATGTTTTCACCGGTGGCTGTTTGCGCTGACGATTCCAGTTCAGTTGTCGTCAGGCGCGGAGCCATACGAGGATATATCCCGTCTGGTGTCAATTACTAAAGTGCAACGACTTTGCCATGCCTTCATAATACAGTACGCGTGTGGGTTGTGGAGATGCGTTTCGTCAGGCGCGCCGTGCCCGTGGCCGAGCTTGTGGATTACGCAACGCCCTTACGCAACGCCCCGCGCCCGTAGGTTACATTTTTACTGAAAAGCTGTTTGCTACGTCACAATCATGTCATGTTCCTCTTTACATGTGTGAGGCCAATCCTAGTTTTGACCCTTTTAACGACAGGTCCATACAGTGCCAAGGTAGTGTGTGGAAGGGGGCTCAAGGGCTGTGGAGAGCTTGTCGTTATATCACTGTCACGATGACCGCTCTGGTAAACCCAGTCCGTGACATGGAAGCGGCAGCACTGCAGTGCTTGGGTCCCCGCTCTCTCGGAAATCCTCTGTGCCGTTCGGTTTTTGCTGCTGTGTGAGCCAACCGTTGGGTTTCGTTGCTGTTATCGTGCGGATGTGGCAATCGCCGGACATGTTGTTGCGTGTGCAAAGCCCCATTTCGTGTGGAAATATGCAGCGGTGCTTCCGCTCGAGCGGTGGAGCTCCACGGATTTGTTGACCCGTTAGCTACGAGGATGGATGTTGCCAAATATGTTTGATAGCCGATATTTTGCGTGTCTTGAAGTCAGCTGTATTGTCGCATCCTGCGTTCGCGAACAGCAACCCGAAGACGAAAGGTATACAGGGACATCTGTCTGTGACAGTGACTTAATGCCGCCTTATTAAGTCTTTTGGCGTTTATGTCACTTCCGTATGGATAGGTGTGCTAGAATGCAAACGCTCGTGCATGATATGGTTGGGTCCAAGTCAATCGCGTCTTCGACAGTTGCTGCTTTAGAAGATGGTCAACTCCGGCCTCGGACTGCTGTATGACTGCAGTCTTGTTGATATGAGCATCTGCTCAGTCGCACGAATGTTGATGCGTTACCGCAATCAGCTTGTATCCCTTTTTTCGTTTTTTCACGGCCCCCTGGATCGAGAACTGCCCCCCTCGCAATACACGACGCTTAGCACACGCATCACATAGTCTGCCAGGGCCACGAAAACAGCCAAAACTGAAGCGAATTGTGATTTCCCCCCAGAAACACAGCAATTACAAAGTCTGGGCTCTTAAGCCTTTCTTTCTTTCTGTGCTTCCTCCTGCCAAAGGCACACCAAAATCAGGGCCAGCACGTCATGGCACTACGAAAGCCGCCCTCAGCTCCTGTACAAACGGCGCGCTAAGTGCTCCCTTGAGCCTAGGTAGTCAAGCCGATTCGAATCAGAAGGGCTCAGAGCATCAGAAACGCTCGTTTATAACGGCAGCGGAAGTAATGGCACCGCACGCACACTCAAATGCTGCGGCAGGTACTGGGGTTCCGTCAACCCGGTAAGGGCTCTCAGAGCGCTTATCCTTTCTTCGCTGCCTCAAGGTAGGCTTGTCGCTGCATCACAGACGGCTCGAGCTTGATCATGAACGTGGTGATGGGTCGTTGCCTGTCCTTGTGGGTGACGAAGTGCGCCGTCACCCTGTGCAGCGAGGCGGCAGGGCGGCGGGATGGTGAGATGACTTGGGTTGAACTCCTCCTTTCGTTATTACATCTAATATATAACCAACCAGCTGTGTTTGAGAAACGGTTCAAGTGGCCAAGTCCCCAAATAAACGCGCTTCTCGGCCCTGACTACGATGCTGCCCACCCAGTACCAAAGAACGCACGAACACAATCCTTTGGATGATCGCACTTGGTTGCCATCGGCATATGTCTAATTTACTGGCCCCCTTTTCAGCTGTGCCATAACTGTGCCCCCAGCACCTGAGCTTGAGGTATATCATCGGTCGTTATGCGCTGGAGCCATGCCGTGAGGTGAGAATACCCCCCTATCCTTACCCAAGTGTGCACCACAAAAATACCCTGCCATGAAAAAACATTATAAAATGCTCTGCAAACGCACCCAACGGTAGCACGAAAATTTTGCCCGCTGAGATTGTAAGTTATGCCCGTCAGGCGTCCCACTTCAACCAACCCCCACCCCAACCCGCCCCAACCCACATCCAGAAGAACCCACCTCGCAGGGAAACCCGCACTGTCCAGCATGCCACGCATGATGCCCGCCGCCAGCGTCCCCGGGTTGAACGGCTCGTACGAACGAGGTACGGATATGTACCGAGACACGAGCAGGTCGTAATCACGGATGTAATATTCGTCGTCGGCCTGTCGTGGAAGTCCCAATTGCATGAGGGCGCAGCTCCTGAATGACACACACCCGTTGGGTGCCGAGACCCAGATTGTCATCGATGACTCAATCCGATCCCACCCCTCCTCTCGCGAAACCCCCAATCCCCCCATCATTCCACTAACAGCGTCGTCCTTCAAGAGTCCCGCTTCATGACCCCCAGAGATCATCATGAGTCGCGCACGAATGCGGTGGAAGTCCTTGATTCCGCTCCAGAGCGGGGCTCCCAAGCATTCGGCTACCTACACGCCCTATAGTACCAACCCGGTGACACCAATACGACAAACACGAAAAAGTGTGCATTCGACAACGTCTCAACCTTGCTCGGTGTGTCTTGCATCGGCACACGTAATGTACACAGTTCCCCGCCAACGACATCACTGACGCGTTTTTGTGTGCTTGTGTGCTTGTGTGTTTGTGCGTATGTGTTTGTGTGTTTGTGTGTGTGTGTGTGCGTATGTGTGTTTGTGTGTGTGCGTATGTGTGTTTGTGTTTGTGTGTTTGTGTGTATGTGTGTTTGTGCGTTTGTGTGTGTGTGTGTGTGTTTGTGTGTTTGTGTTTGTGTGTTTGTGTGTATGTGTGTTTGTGTGTGTGTGTGTGTTTGTGTGTTTGTGTGTGGGTGTTTTGATGACTGTGATGACCTTGTGCCATCGCCTCCAGTGATGGCACACACATCCAAACATCCGGACCCGTGATGGCATTTTCATTTTGCAAATGGCACCCCCACTCCACAGACACGCACGTGGGGACGGATGGCCAGAATTGTAATATGAATACACGACACATACGGATGAGCGACGCAAACGAAACCGTTACATGATGTCTTAAAAACATTTTACCCAAGACCATGCCTCACTAAGAATGCTTCACCGAATGGAAGGACAGTAAGACACAGCTAGGGACCCCAGCCCACCCGACCCCAACTTAACCCAACCCACACTGGCGGCTTGCTGCAGGTCATCCGCCGTCTTTCCAAAAAGGTACTGCCAGGCGGGGCCGTGGATGAAGCGCAGGATGTCGAGCACATCGGTTTTACGCCGCAAGACCTTCTCCCTGTACGACAGCAGCTCCAGGACGCGAAGCCCCACCTCGAAGCCGACCTTTTCAAGCCTGTCATGCCGATACACACACACGTACACACATGCATACAATATCACACACACACACATGTACATTATATAGATAGATAGATAGATATAGAGAGAGACATACACACAAATATATACACACATATAGTTGCACACGTGCTGTTCGGTATATCACCCTGTAAAACACACCGATACATTCATGCACGACGCATTACGACATTCAACGACTCCAGGGGTTGTGTTCATTAGGATCTGGATTTATCAGGAAACGGGAACGGTTCGGAACGGCTCCATAGCGACGGTGTTATGCTGAGCAGCGAAGCTGGTGTCCCCCTAGAGGGCTAGCTATGGGGCCTTATCATATGGACCCAACACCGCGCAGGTCGCATTCTAGCCCTAACCCTAGGTTGACGTATGGGATCTTCTCTATACTTCTCGTCTGCTATCTGACGTCCAGGGCTGGTGTGATATGCCAGGTACTGGTGTTTCCAACCCGCATGAGCTTCAGAGCGGTGCGGTGCTCGGATGCAGCGTGGCTACTGACGACAACGTAGGCCAAGAACGGCAAGACCAAAACACAATCTTAACACATGGGGACAAACGCCATGTCTAGATAGTTCCTGTGAGTCTCAAAATTGTGGGCGTCTGCCGACCGACCGACCTTAATACCTAATATATTTTTCTTCCCGTGGCGCGCTCTTCACCCCCGGTTCCCCCACCAGCACCGGGGAATCATACTGAGGAGAGTCCAAAGCGCTCACCTGTCTTCGAGCTCGCTAATGCTATTTGCTCTATCGACGAGATATTGAATATACTCGCTGAAGAGGTAAGCAAACGCACTCAGGCTTACTGTAGGCACCTGCAGACGAAGTAAGCTGAGCGTGTAATAATGACTTTATATAACAGCATTGCGTGAAATAAATTCACCTCAGACCTATTCTTAGATAGCGGTCGATCCACAATGTTCAAGCTGTGCTTCGGTAGTTGCCGAGCATTCATTTTCGTCAATTCCAACGGCAAAACAACAGCAGTAAGGTTTATCGAGCTAGAATGGAGTATAATATGATTGGGGATGCTACCATTTCAACAATTCTATTCCTGTAAGCTCCGGTATCTGGCAGTGTATACCCAAGGCCTCAATATTCAACACCAACTTATTGATTTCCTTAAAAATGCGACTACATGGAAACATAAGCGGGTGCCCCGTTCATTTCCAATGAGCCTGCGGTTTAACCGCCTTAACGACCAGCTCTGGATTAACTGCAACGCGATATGACGCAATGAAACCTGACGCATTGGAAGTGGCTTATGGTGTTTTTTTTCAGCAATCCATGCCACGTTGGCAGAGTTAAAGCCTGCACACTCTTAAAGCCTGCACTAAAAACTAAGCGCATTGGAAAAACTCAAGGATAATCACTTCCGAGTTGTGAGACCCGGATCTGGTCCAAAGCCTTGCAGAAAATGACATTGTCCTGATCAATTTTCATGCCACATTTAGTGGCTATACACCTAAGGATTTGTAAATACAAACCGTCACTCAAAACAGAGCCCCAAGAAACTCATGTTATTCTACATATCAAATTAATATATCGAACATCATCATACCACTCGCGTACAGCTCCGTCATATTCTTTCTCCGAAACCAATATGTCGTGTCTGACTATTAAGGATGCCTATCACATATTCATTCAACGTTCCTATATCATACAAGTAATAAATCTGGCATTATGCGTTGGAGACGCCTACCCCAGGCTGGCGCTTTGCCGGTGGAAAGGTCAAGCCACTCCATAACAGTCGTGGGCAACAGGATTCTCCTCTTTGGTGGGGAGCATGATCCCCGCGTACCTGTCGGTAGCGAGCTATACGAGTACAGCTTCGCAGATGGCACCTGGCGCGTGGTAGATGCAAAAGGCGAACCACCAACCCCGCGCGTCGCGCACGCTTCGGCCGCCAATGGCAACACTCTCTATGTATTTGGCGGACGGTAAGCTTACTCGAGATTCGCTCTGCATCCAAGTGTAATGCGGGTTATGCGGGTTCCTCCACACGGTCCGATGTCACTCGCGCATTCTGGACGTCAGTATAGTGTGCCGGTGCTCGCCCTCGGTTGTGTGGGCATACCTGAACTGGATGGGAAAAGTGTAAAGGACGGCGACCCAGATGGCAACTTTGCGTTTGCTGTTTACCATTTCGGTCGGGAGCTGGAGACTTAAAAATCGCTTTTTTCGTCCATCCGCCTACCGTTGACAGGTCTGGTCTGGCGATGGGCGAGGGTGCCAGCAACGACTTATACCTCTTCAACGCTGACACCTCCACGTGGGCCCGCCTAGACGCTCAGGGTGCCATACCACCCAAACGTTCCTACCACACCATGACGGCCGTTGACAACAAATTGTACGTGTTTGGCGGCTGTGGTGAGCAGGGCCGTCTCAACGATCTGTACGAGTACGACATCACGACAAACACCTGGCGTCAGCTGGCGACACCGTCAGCCGATGCGGTACCGGGCCGCGGCGGCAGCTGCCTCGTGGCGGCGCCTAAGAAAGGGGGACGAGAGGGAGAGTGGGTCCTTTACGTGATTGCGGGCTTCTGCGGCCACGAACTCGACGACATGCACGCGTACAGGTAATACGATTGCGTTATGCTAAGTTGACATCCGTTTGACATGCGTTTGACATCTACTAGCCTGCCTGTCTGCCTACCTTTGTAACTACCTAACTACCTAACTGGTAGTTAGGTAGTTTTACCTTCTCTACCTACCTGCCTGTGTCTCTTGCCTAGTTGTGAAGTCGGAGGTGATGAACCCTAGAGTTGATGCCACCTGTTAGTATTTGCAACACCTCTGGGTTTGGGTGAGGGAGTACGATATGGCATTATTCATTATTCGTTGTCTCCCTCACGCATTCTCAATCCCTCAAATCGGCGCATGGCCAAAACAGTATCGCGGACAATGTCTGGTGCGGTTCCGACTGCCCGTCTTGCTTCACGACCTCGGCTGAGACCTCGGAGGGCGGTGGCCACCCCAACTGCAAGCTGTCGGCTCGCAGCGTCTTCGGCGCGGCAGTGCACTCATGCGACCAGGTTCAATGCGCCAGCAAGGACACCGTCCTCGCGTTCGGCGGTGAGGTGGACCCCTCCGCCAAGGGTCATGACGGGGCAGGTGACTTCTGCAGCAGCCTAATGGCCTTTGGGAGCGGTGGCACGCGGGCCTGGGAAGCGATCCAGGCGGGCGGTGACTCACCAGGTCCACGTGGCTGGTTCGCGAGCACCACCACTCCGGACGGCCGGCTGGTCATCCACGGGGGCCTGGACGCCAACAATGAGCGCCTGGGGGACATGTTTGTGTTGGATATGCATTCGAACTGAAGCTGATCTTGGAGGAGGTGCTGATGATGGTGATGGTGATGGTGATGGATATGGCGGTGTGTTGAACAGGGCGGCATCCTTGCCTCCGCATGATGATGAGGAGGAGGGGGAGGAGGAGGAGGAGAAGAAGGAGGAGGAGAAGGAGGAGGGGGAGAAGGAGGAGGGGGAGGAGGGGGAGGGGGACCGGATTGGATATTTAGAATTTTGTGAGAATTTAGACACCTCCTCGAACTCCACTACCGTGAAGCTGCCCCAGATGATGACGTGCTGTTGGCACCAGACAGGCCTTCCTGCTAAGATATGCTCTTATCGGGTCCACATCGTCTTTAAGATAACTCCGTCATTCTGCCTAGTGTTCTGATTGTTTTTGTTGCAAATGACAACAATGAAAAATGAGGAGGCTCCTTGTTCGGGTTACAAGTACTGATCATCCTAGTCGTCATCATCATCATCAACATTATCATCACCACCCATCGGCTTCACATTTCAGCGCCTAATGCAACGAATGTTAATACAGACATACAGACATACAGACACCACCACAACAATGCCGAGCAGTTCGTGACGCAGCGGTCAGCAACCAAAGGTGGATAATAACATAATACCATCGACAGAAACACAGTGGACCTTTTCTCCTTTCCGGCTTTCTCCTGTACGAGAATCTGGATCTGAATTTTGAATCGTACGGAGAATGTTTGAGCGGGAAGAGGGGGGGCAATGGGGTGTTGGGTCGACAAGAGGGAGCCTTTTCGGTCGCCATTCACACCCTGTGTGAGGTATAGATATACTCTTCAAAGAAAGTGAGACGCTGCGACTATGTACGGCTCTCCATCAGGTCACCCTCTCCCTTCCTTCCCAAAAGCCCCGAACACCCCCCAATCTTACCTCCTTACCACCTTATAAGCACCAAAACACACATCGCGCATCGATTGATCAAGCCACCTGATCAAGCAGTACATGGGAAGCCATGCCGGTATTTCCACTAGCCGCCCTTCGCCACAACCACATCCGCCGGCGACAGTATTAAGGAAATGGTTTCAAACGCAACCCGGTGCAGTTGCACGCGTACACCACCACACACGACAAGACCCGCATCACCACGCGGCCGGCCAATAAAAAAGCACGCTGTGCAGAGGTCGATGTTGCAGCGCGAACAATTAACTAAAAATGCAGCAAATATACAAAGCGCAGCCATAGGTTGACTGTATAGACGCGCAGGACTGGACTGGGACGAAAACGCGATATGGATTTGAATACCTCTCACATAGGGCCCGCCCATACGCCTGAGTGCGGGACGCGAGGTGGGGCGATCTTTGAATGCGCCCCTCGATCTTCCCCTCATTGTCGCATCTGCGGGAGCAGCAGGAGCCGTAGAAAACCACCACCACCACCACTATCACCACCATCATCACCACCACCACCACCATCACAGGAGCAGCAACATGGAGCAACAGGAGCGCCACCCCCACCCCCCCCGCATGGCCGCTAGCAACCGAGCCGACCCGTACTCACAGCAACAGAAAATAAGCTGCTCTGTACTCCCAGTGCTGCATGATGCCGCACGAATCGAAATCAGGTACCTTCAGAACACCCACCCAACCGCGAACACGTGGGGGGGGGGGGAGGCGACACGTAAAGAGGGGGGGCACATAGGGATAGCACCAGCAGACGTGACCCACACTGTAGGGGCAATATGGTATATTATTATAGGCAACGCCGTACGATGAAAGGGGATTGAGCGCAACATAGGGCCCATATGCATCGCCATAACAATTAAATTCGGTTGCAGCCCCAGATTACAGACAAAGGGATAGAGGTCCTTCCAGGTCCTCTGCTTTCCCGTACACAATCAAAGCCTTCATTCTCCCCCTCCGTACAAAACCGAGCACCAAGCGCCAATATGTGCGCGATGGGGGTTTGCGTACGGCAATTTGCGGGACTTCAAAAGGGGTGGGGGGGTCCGAACAGATCAAGGTGTGATGGAACGTATAGCGACGAGACCAGCGTGAAACCCGGAGGGACAGACAGGCTTACAGACAAAGACACATTTCACCACCCCCCAAACACACACACACACAAATTCGGGTGGGGTAGTAGCGGGGGGAGGGGCAGCCGCCTTGATGAGCGGGTACGACAATGGTCTTCGGCTGCTACTGCTACTGCTACTGCTGCTGCTACTGCCATGCAAACAATTCCATCGCTTTCTCGGGGTGGAGGCGCAGTCCTTCGGCATTCCCCACCACCATGTCCACGACGATGATGACGCCGCCACCGCACAAACGGGTCCTGCCACATGGGCCTCCCGTTCCCCCACCCACCCCGGAGGTGTTCTGGTGCACCCACCCCCTACACTTCCATCCGTCCGTACATACTACTGTACTAGCAACACGAACAGGACACAGAAGCCCTGTCGACACGCGTGAGCGCAGCGGCCCCCCTCTAAAATAAGTAACGACCATAGCTGTGTGGTCCACCTCTCGTGCATGCGTGTGTCTTAAAGAGGGTGCCTCGCTTAATCAGGACCGAGGGTATAACGACTGTGCCCCTTGACGCCGAGCCAAATCAGGCAACGAACGCCCGGCACGACATATCATCGAAACATCCAAACTGACCCATCGGACCCCACGTCATCACCGCCACCACACAAATGTCGTGCTGTACGGCAACGGTGGCGCGTGGCGAAGGAGTTGCGAACGCGCTGAGAACTATTTTGTGCCCATCATCGCCACACCACACGCGCGACGTTTTACTTACGGACTGACGTACAGACCGAAAACTGCGTCCCCTACGTGGTATAACACAGCCTCTCGGACGCTAAACCAGCGCCGCATGAAAAGACATTATCAAAGACTGCGAAAGCATGAAACGGCATAGCTGTGTCAAAAAGTGCATCCCCCGGACTCCCCCGAGCAGTGCCGCTTACGGGCTGTGATAAATCCAACGTCGCCGGGGCCTTGAACAAGGCGAGGCTCAAAAGAGGCGACGGAGTGCCGGGGGGCGAAGGGGGGGGGGGGAAAGCCGGCCCGCGCGCGCGAGCGTGTGTGTGCGTGTGTGTGCGTGTGTGTGTGTATGTGCGTGTGTTTTTTCGGGTGGGGGGAAGGGAGAAGAGGGCAGGGGTATGAGAAGCATTTCTGGGGGGATGCGGGATACGCAGTCGTTGGTACGGCAGCGCACCCGATAAAAAACATAAAAGTTGCTGTCACGGCTGCACCTCCTTTCCCTCTCTTTCCCCCTCCCGTACCCGTACCCGTACGGTCGGACGTGCCAGTACACAAAAAGCAGTACAGTGCAGGACACGACAGGGGAGGGGAGGGGAGGGGAGGAGGATATCTTTGCACAGCCGAAGGAAGTTTGGAACGTGCATAAAACGGACGGTCCCACCCCCGCGTGCCCCTCGCACAAAAGCACACACACGCACACATCCTCGTCCTTGCCCCCCTTCGTCCTCCGAGAGATGACGTGCATTTCCAAAACTAAACATATGCGGTACGACAGTACGACCATCGCCACCACTAGACAGTCCCATGGATTCATGATATAATTTGAAACGCACAGATGTACGGACAGACAGACAGACAGACAGAATGACAATATGACAAACCGACACACCTGACGCCATTCTTGAACCACCTGATGACCTATGATGCCCCAGAAACCCTTTACCAATCACCGAGGATCCCAACCACTTCCACAACTGCCATAACTACCACCACCACCACCACCACCACCACCACCACCTCCAGCATCCGGCCCATCTCCCTCATTCCTTCATTTCAAAGTACGACTTCTGCTCCTCCCCCCACCTCTTCGGATTCTTCAAACTTCGCCTCCCATTCCCGCCGCCAAGAGCAAGACGGGACGGGTCAATCTTGGGGCAAAAGGTACGAGGTCGTAACCTGCTCCTCCGAAACCATATTCCCGCTTCTCCATACCACATTCCATCTCCTGTGTGTACAGCACATCCCCAAACCGCCGCCGGTGTACGACTTTGCGCCCCTTGGTTCCAACTATGTCGCCACCGCCGCCATTGCCGCCGCCACAACCGCCATCGCCGCCACCGCCGTGCATTTGAAAGAGCGCATAAATTTGGAGCTCACCACAACCCTTCACGTGGTGCAACGCGGCACGAGATTACCAAACGATGTCAGTTCGAGCGCATGTGTGCTCTCCAGATGTACGTCGAGAAACGACCTCAACCGACCTCAACCGAACACATGCATGCATCATATGCACCCATGTCCATGGGAAAACGATGTACGGCAGAGCATCTTCCCAAGGACGTGCGCCCATCGGTTGTTAGTACACATACAAATTTCAAATAGTGCGCTCGTGGGAATGCGTGTCGTACAAAAAACACACATGCACACGCGCGCAAATGCACGCGATTTTTCTCCCCTCACTCCCCCGCGTCCTTCCCCCACCAAAATCAGGTGGCGGTCTTAAGAGGCATACCCACTCCCCTTTTTTACAGATGCTGGCGACCGCATAGCCCTCCCTCCACACTGCCATCCCCGCCGCCACTCCTCCACCCTTCAAGGCTTGCGGGTTAAGAAGGCAGATCGACGGACAGACGGACAGAATGGACGGACGGACAGACGCAAATATTCTTCCACGGCGGAAGTAATCCGGGAATGAAACTACTGGAGGGTTCCAGAGGGGGGTGGAGATGAAAAGGGGCGGGTATTGGCGAATGTGCCCAAATCCACCACGCCCCCCTTACTTTCCCCTCGCCCCCCATGCCGGCTTAAACAGTTAAGGAAGGTTGTACGGCAGATCCGTCTTCGAAATCTACATACCGATACGGCACACATGCAGATCACGTTCCTCCAAAAATTGTTGGAATAGACAAATAGGTTTCGAGCCTCTTCAGTACGGCAACAATCCGCTTCCGTACTATACGGCCCTGACTATACGACACACATGCTGCGGCCCCTCCCCTTCCATCCCGTCGACTTTCTCCCCGTAAACAAGGTACGATGGCTTATTTGACCGTCCGTACGAAATACGTGATACGTAGCCGTACAATTGGTTATATACACACCATAAACATAGGTACGTTTCTCCAAAACGTGCTAGCCCCGTATGAAACGCTAGTACGGCAGCTTCAGCTTCTGCATTTCTCCGCAACCGCCCTGAGCCTGCCGTACAGGCCGCGCAAGTACTGTTTTTGTCTTGCTCAGTGCAGTTCAGTGTTAACTACCAACTGAAACGAAACAAATATGTGATTGGACGTACGGGAAAAGGGAAGGAAAGGGCCCCGCCCCGGGGAAAGGAATTCGTGCAGTACGGCAACGGCCCCCGGCCGTGTCTCCCCTCCCGCCACCCATCCCGTCCCCCTTCCCATCACCACAAACCCACCTCGCCAATACCATAAATCCCCTTGTCCCCCGTACCACGGGTCCATGGGTCGGGGGAGGGAGGCAGACGACAGGACGGAGAGCTACAGAGTACGGCACATGATTATGTGTGCGTGTGCGTGTGTGTGTATGTGCACGCCCCAATCCCACCTCCAAACCCCCCATTGGCATTATTTGTTCAGTTGGCAGGCAGCCAGGCTAGTGGACAGATAGACAGACAGACAGACAAATAACTAAACTTTCGCACAGGACGACGACCCGGATAACCTTGAATGCGTTTGACCACAAAATGGGCCGCATCGAATCCATTGAATCCAAATCTGATCTTAAATTTGGTGCCAGACGCGGCCCGTATCTCAATATTCTCCAGCACAACTACATTTGCCGTACTCATAACCGTCTGCAACTGCCCGTCATAACACCCAACAAGTTGAGGCCCTAATTCCCTAGACACAACCGCCACTTATATCGACCGGTAAAACGCCTCGCAGTATTGCACCGCTCAGATCCGATTCGGTTGCAACCGAAACTACCCGAACGACCGAGCAATAGCACACCACATGCAGAGAGCCCGGGTCGGCGGGTGGACGGGCGGGGCTTAGGGGGTTGGGGTGGGGCCATCGGTGGGGCAGCAGCGTGAGGGTTCAGGTCAGGCAGTATATGGAGCCCGGGCGTGTGTGTTTTTACCCCTCCCCTTCACCCCCCGTGTGGGGTCCTTATCTAATCCAAATACCCATACGCCGATTCTCCCATTCCCCATCCCCTCCTCTTCCTTCTGTCCATTACTGACCTCGGCCGGGACCACTAACAATTAGAACTATACACACACACGCGCGCATATCGACAGACAGACAGACAGACAGACCGGCAGACACACGCATACGAGCTACGACGGCGCAGAGCCCCCAACAAAACAACGAAAGGCAAAGAAGTGTCATTTACCCCCCTTCTCCCCCGGAAAAACACACACGCACCCACCCACCCATACATACAGACAGACCACATTCAGCTTTTTGGCGCACAATGGAATGCCACCTTGCCTGATACGACATTACGTAATCCAAAATGACCAGCTCTGCAATCTGGAACGGGGCCCGCACGGCTGAGCCCTCTCTATTCCTGCAATAGAGGCATGTGTACGGCATTGCAACCACCCTAAGCAATCCCGACCGTCGTACGCAACGAAGCTGCTCCATTTTAGGCCTTCCTTTTTTAACCACCTTAACCCCAACATGCCAGATCAGCCGCAGTACGTATGTCTGTGCGCCTGTCGACTGCCTGCTTTCGAGAAAGGCTCAAGTCAGCTTACTGGCCTGCGACCCATCTTGATATGGGGGTATCCGCACAGCCCCATGGGACCCACGGGCATGGCGCAGACCTGAACCTTTTCCCCCTCCTCCTCCTCCCCCCTCCCTACTCCTCCAGCCGAAACCCACACGGCGCATACCCCAAACAATTCACCAGCATTTATTGAAGCGCGCTGAGAGGGACGAGAGATGGGGGGGTTATAAGCACCTCCGTCCCCTCACCCCCACCACCCCGTGCAAGGCGAGGGACAATCCCTAACATGGGGATGTGCCGTTGAGCTCGTGCTACTGCTGCTGCTACTGCTGCCACCGTTCCTGTTCAGTGACCCATGGGACGGTAACGCCCTCGCGCGTCTCCTCGTCAGCGACAGGGCGAGAGCTCATGGGCGTGCCGCCGGCCCCAACCCCTCCCCCGGAGGTTTTTTCCTCCTCCTCCTCCTCCTCGGCAAATCGCTTATTCTGGGTGTTTGGTCGTACTTGTACTTTGTACAGCATCCGGGTACGACAATGGCAGGTGCATGTCTAAAACCCAAGGTCCCCGCCGCGCATTATTCCACACCAGGCATCGGTCAGTTGATCATTTGCCAACCTAACCTCCTGACTACCGACCAACCAACAACCGCCAGAACAGCCGTCCCTGACCCCTTCCCCATTTTCTCCCTTCCAACGCCAGCGCCAAAAACACCAAGGTGTGGTACGGTGCGTGGTGGGGGGGAGGGCCCGAAGGAGAAGGGCCTTCGACATTGACGTGTTGGTTCGGGGGTAGGGGCCTTATTCGAGCAGCTCCAAAAGTGAATGGCGCCGCATGATACGGCGTCGCGTCGACGTCGCGCCTCATCGTGTGCTGCCGCCGTGCTGTGCCTTGCTGTACCGCATGGAGGACGTCTTCCGCAAACCCTCTCCCCCCCCTTTGTTCCCCTCCCCCGCCTCTTTAGACCTCCGCCTGGGTCGCCCCCATCGCCACCATGAGATGCTGCTGGGCAGTGTCGTACATGCAGCCACCGCCAGGTCCCGTCCCGTACATCTCTGCGTGCATCAGTGCGTGGTGCGGACCCGTTGCCATGTAGTGGACCGGGCCATGGCCGATGCCAGAGGCCCCCATGCTCGCAGCGGCGGCGGCGGCGGCGGCGGCGGCGGCTCCGCTAGCCATATTGATGCCGCCCATCCCGATTCCCATCCCTAGCTGCTGCTGCTGCTGCTGCTGACGTTGTTGCTGCTGCTGCTGCAAGTGAAGGGTTGCCAGCTGTGCGGCCAACAGGGACGAGTCCGCGGACCCGCCGCCGCCAAGATGTGCAGCTGCTTGCATCTGCATCTGCATGGGCGTGAGGCCTAACGCCGCCGCCTGAGTGGCGAAGGAGACTCCAGGGAAGGCACCCGGCGACGCGGCGCCGTTGCAGGCGGCGGCGGCGGCCACCGCCGCGACGGCCGCGGCCTGGAGGCGTTGACCGTTGGTAGCGTTACCGTTGAATGCGGCGGCGGCGGCGTTGCGACCGTTGGCGGCCACCGCGGCAGCGGTCTGAAGGACGGCGGCGCCATTGTTGGCCGCTGCTACCGCCGCAGCCGTCGCCTGGTTCCGGAGCGCCGTGGCACTGTCCTGAGAGAAGGCGTTCAGGTGGCCCCCCGCTAACCCTAGAGCACCGTTCTGAACCTGCAGTGGTTTCGGAGCGGGGACCGGGAGTCATGGATCTCAACAAGGAGCTGGCTGCGACCCCAGACGGCGGAGACGGCCGCTGGGAAAAAGGGGAGAGTAAATGGGGAAGAGAGTGCTCGAATAAAAAAACACACTGAGACAGCTGAAGGTCCGAGGAGAGCTGCAATCGTACCAACCGAAGCAGCCAAAACGAAGGGGGGCTGTAATGAGTGGGGCGGGAGTTGTCGGGAGACGAATAGCAGAAAACACAGTACGGCAAACAGGGGTAAACCCCAGACCCGCTAGAGCGGGTTGGATCCCACACAAATATAAAACACACACACACATATACACACGTGCGCACATATTCACACAAACACAATGTTCAGTTAATGGTTGATCGGCTGGATTTAAAACCGAGAATTCGAAAAACAAAAAGGGTCGCATGAAAGCTGCCCAAACCGCTGCAGTACGACACTGCGTCGTCGCCGCAGAATGGGAGAAGAAACAATATCCACCAAACCCTAAGTCAATGTCGTACTCAGCTGCAGTTTGATAAACAAACAGACGATGATGAATGCATTCTAGTGCCGTACACGTCCCGAGAAAAATAAAACAGGGGAAAACACAACGGGGAAAAATGGGGGAAAGACGGGAGGAGGAGGAGGACGAGGGGGAAAAAAGGAAGGGTACGAAGGCCCAGATCCGGAACCCGTCTACGCCCACAATCCCACGGCCTTCCCAGACCAAATCTCCCAAAACAAATACACACGTGCACGCACGCACGCACGCACGCACACATACATACACACACACCTGTTGCTGTTGCTGCTGTTGCTGCTGCTGCTGTTGTTGTTGTTGTTGCTGTTTCTGCTGCTGCTGCTGTTGCTGCTGCTGTTGCTGGCTCTGTAAGGCGATCTTCTGCAGGTTCAACATGGGATTGTCCTTGGGGTTCAAGCCGTGACGGCGCGCGAAGGCGTTCGACATGCGGGGGGCGGTGAATCCGAAGACGCTCGCAGCGGCGTTGGGCTGAGTGAGGTTCTGGTTGACCTTGCCACCGGAGCCGGGTGTACCGCCAGCGGTGGGGTTGGCGGCGACGGAGGCGCCGCCCTTGCCTGCCAGGGGGGTTTGGGGCGGTGAGCCACGGGGGGGTGAGACACGACGGGGGGGGGGGTGAGACATGAGGGATGGGGTCGTGGATCGGGGCATTGGGGGACGGAGCGGCAGGAGCGAGGGGGAGGGGAGGGGAGAGCCTATAAATAAACGAGACCTGGTGCTGGTGTTGGTGTTGGCGCTGACGAAACAAACAACGGCTGGCTAACGGTGAAGGAGGAGGGGGAGGGGGAAGTACGGATAAGAGGCAATCAAGTATTGTGTGTGTGTTTTGAAAACGGTCACCAGAGGAGGGGACCGGGGGAAAAACACAGCCACGGGCGACACGCACCGACCCACCTTCCTTGCCGCCGCCGTTGCCAAGCGCCGCCTGCGCCGCACTGATCAACGCTCCGGTACCATTGCCACCGCCATTGACCTGACAGCCCTCCCTGGACTCCACCGAGAAGGAAGGCGAGGGCGTGCTATTGGCGCCGCTGCTGCAGGAGCTGCTACTGCCGGCCGTACCGTTACCACTGCAGGTAGTTGTCGTTGACGGTTGCATCCCCAGGACCATCCCCAGGCCTGCCATGCCGCCTCCGCCAATAAGGCCGAGTCCGGACATGATTCCGCTGCCGCCGCTGTTGAGGGTTCCGATCCGGGGGGGTGACCCGCAGGCAGCACCGAATGCGGACGAGGCGCCATCGGATGAGGAGCTCGCGGCCTGGGGGGGGGATTGCACACAGAAGGGTGGGGTGGGGGCGGCCGGGGGACCCCAAGGGATGTGGGGATGGGGGTGCGTGGGGGGCTTAGGGTTGGGCGGTGGGGAGGGGGAGTTGGGGACAATTATAAGATGAGAGACCTGATTCGTTACCGTCACGCGGGAGAGAAATACCCTAACACACACACACACACACACACACACACACACACACTCTTTTGAACAGACACCCCTAAGAAAGAAAAGAAAATGTGGAGGCGGGGCTGCGGTAATGCGAACACTTAGATGAAACGCATGCGGCGGCTTTACCAAAAAAGCTCCCCGGGGGGAGAATGCCTATGAATTATGAAGATGTGTGTGTGTTCGTGTGTGTTCGTGTGTGTACGATATCGATCTGGCTGTGCAGATTTAGCGGGAACTGAGAAAGATCGATGTGGTGAGGTGTGAGCGCCAACCGATCGACCAGGCCTCTCGGGCAGAGGGGGCACTTTGAAGTCCGTCCCGGGTTTTTCATCTCTCCCTCTCGAAAGGGGGAGTAGTTGTTCGCTACGTGGGGCGAGGAGGAGAGCATATGAAAGCTGGTGGCGGCGATATTGGCGGTGATGGTGGTTGTGGTGGTGGTGGTGGTGGTGATGGTGGTGATGGTGGTGGTGGTGATGGTGGTGATGGTGGTGGTCGAGAGAGGAGGCGAAAGTACAAATACAGCGGAGACAGCTGTGCGGCCGCAGACCTTAAATATTTACCGACTGAATGGATAAGAGAGATGGCGGGAGGGGGGAGGAAGATATGGAGGAGGAGGGGGAGGACAAACCTCAGCAACTGAGCGCCACCTGGTGCTACATCATCTTTCGTACGCGTCAACCAAGTCCACCGACCTAACTGTCAACCCCTAACCGACTTACCGGAGCTCCGGAGGACGCGGTTGACAGCAGCGCTCGTGCTTCCGGTCCCGCCACAGCCTGAGGTGACCCGAGCGGGCCGCCCCCAGGAGCCCCGCCCGTCGGCCCCGAACCGCCGTCAGCCGCCGCCGCCACCGCCGCGGATCCCGGCATTCCGACATCGCCGCCGCCGCCGCCGCTAACATTGCCGTTGCCGCAGCCCGTCGCCGACGCCGTTGAGCTCGTAGCCATTTGCGACTTGGTGAGATCAGCGGGGGTTGGAACCCATGTGTATGTGGGAGCGCGGAGTTCGGGAAGGCTGTGCGCGAAGAAGCAGACCGGGCGGTGGCAGTTGGATCCATCCTTGCAGAGCTGCGTGCGGTAGCGGGAAGGATGCAACCAGCACTCAAACACGCCGTGCGCGTACGGGCACACATCTCCGCGGATGCAGAAGCCCTGTTGAGGGGGAGGGGAGAGGGAGGGGAGAGGGAGGGGAGAGGGAGGGGAGAGGGAGGGGAGAGGGAGGGGAGAGGGAGGGGAGAGGGAGGGGAGAGGGAGGGGAGAGGGAGGGGAGAGGGAGGGGAGAGGGAGGGGAGAATAGAAAGAAGAAGAACCAGAGCGAGTGGCAAAGAGATGTGTCAAGAGATGTGTACAGTCAGCAGGAACTGAAAACGCGTAAGTAACAGAAATGCACGGCAGGCCGCGCATGGCTGCCAGAGCGCGCGGCAAGATGAACGCATGCACCCTCCCCCCCCTCCCCCTCCCCCCCCCATGGGAAACCGTGCAGCTGAAGTCGAGGTGAGGAGCAAAAAGAAAGAAAGCCAAGTACAGTAGTAATCAGAACAAGGAGGGAAGGTATTATAAAAGAAAGGAAAAGTACGACACGACTCGCCCACAGTCTTATAGAAAAGGGGAGGTAGGAAGCGCGCGGCCGCTTTCCCGCGCGAGGGAACCATGCAGCCGAATTGGGGGGAAATGGGGGGAGGAGGGGGAGGGAGCGGGGGGAGGTAGGATGCGCGGACTGGGGCCACGAATGGCCACGAGGAATTGGGAGGGGAGCGTGAGACACACACACACATAAACACACACACACACATAAACACACATACACACACATGTAATCCATTTAACAAACGCAACCCCCACCCCTCCCCTCCCCACCCCACTTCCCACCACCACCGCCCACAGCGTGGGGAGCCCCCATCCCACCCCCACTCCCACCTGTTTGTAGTCTGGGCAGGCAAGTGCGCAGTACTTGAACTCTCGCGGATCGCGGCGGCGGGCGTTCTCTGTAGGGTGGGCGAAAGGGCACGCGCGCCAGTCGTGCGCGTGGCGCTTGGAGCAGCGGAGGACCTGCGGGGCAACGCGTGGCGGGACGGGTACGGGGAAGCGGGTGCATGAAGAGAGGAACGAAAAGAGGAAGAAGGGTAAATGAAGTGGAACTGACATGCAGACAGACAGACAGACAGACAGACCGGCAGGCACAAAGGCAGACAAACAGGCAGGAAGGCAGACAGACAAACAGACAGACAGGAGGAAAGAAAAATGTTCCTCATACACCACACGGTGTGGGGAGGGTGACTCAACCTCCACCTGTTCGGCAAAAGCCGCAAGTGGGAAAAAAGAGCTGCTAGGGAAAACGGAGGGAAAAAACACAGAGAGGACTCACACGATACTGACAAGGAAGACCTTCACCTGCCTCACCCCTCCCTGGAGGGTCCCTGCACCCTGTTGAGGGCTCCGAAACCCCTCCCATTCGAACACCCTTGCAGGACCGTGCACACGCGGGTTCGGCCGTTCATGTGTCGTACAGCCTCAGCCCTTCACACCTTGAAATTGAACATGCGGAAGTCGTCTGTGGAATACTCTGGACGAGTAAGATCCGTGGTGCTGTACGACGAGCTTTCCGATTCCGTAAGGTCCTACAAATCGTTGTAAAAATGTACGACAAAAGGTACGAGATAGCAAGAACAAGGAAATTGCTTTGAATTGTTCATTTAGTTTCATATTATATGATTTCATAACGCAGAGGACATGACCGCACACCGTATAATGTGAGTCGTATGTGTGTATGTGCTCGTGTATGAGTGTGCAAGTGCGTGTGAGAGACTGACAGACAGACGGACAGAAAGAGATATATGCGGGGGGGATAGAATGAGTAGTCCGAGTTTTTTATTTAAACAAAGTGGACCCGAACACATCGAGAGGGAAAGAGGAAGGAATTATCCCACGACAAAATATGTACGACAAAAATGTACGAACAGGTCGATGGTACGCAGATGGCGTTCATGATAACATATTTCACGAGGAAGGCTCGGAGAAGTCGGGAGCTCCCCGCACCAATATACACACAAGCCAGCACCTTTTCATAGCCAAAGCCAAGGCCTTCAGCATCCCAGGCAACAGCCCCAACATAACATATGCGCAATATAACTAAAATGTAAGGACATGCCATGACGAGATATCGAACTGGGTCTTGACGAATAATATGGTGGAGGATGTGGTGGGGGAAAAGATAAATGGGGTTGGATCGCTGGGAGAACCTGGTTATCAGGCAACCCCACAAGCTCACGGGAAATGTGGACGATGATAACAGGTCGCAGTTCGGAAAACACCCGACGACGCAACGCGACGGACTTGCCTGCCTTCCGACCCCCCGAACTGCCTCGTTCCCACTGAAGCTGTGCGTGTCCGTTGTGGAGCTGCTGCGTGTGCTTGAAGAGGGGTGCGAGTCAGCGTCTCGCATCATGGCCAGCGCAGCGGCGGCCTGTGGCGATTCTCCCGCAACCGCCAGCTGTGATCGGATTCGGGGAGTTGGGACGTGAGAGATTAATTCTGTAGCTACTTGTGAACTCATGAAGACAAAAAGACCCTGCCTGCCCGCGTGCCGTGACCGGCAAATAACGCGCGAACACGTGGAAGGAAAAATTCAAGCTAATGGCTACGAAGCAGCACAAAGTCTAAGCCAATTGCATGCAGATTTTCGTTGCGTTCGACAGCTGACGATATGACGAAAAAGCTGCCCATTCACGGTCCACTTCCAAAAAGACATTTGCCGCATGCGACACCCGTTAAAAAATTCCTTGCACTTACATCATAGGCGGTAAGACCGTCGGGAGATTTCCGGCCAGGTTCTGAGCCGCGGGAGAGTAAATAGGAAAGGACTCTCAACGAGCCACTATGCGCAGCGATCATCAACAGCGTCCGCTGCTTCACTACGACGGAGGTCTTGGCCGAAGCTCCATTTGCATCCAAGGCCTCCCCGCCCTTCACGTCGGCCCAATGTAAAATGAGGAACCATTGGTTCAACTTGCTCGCATCCGCCTCGACTGCTTCCTCTACAGTCGAAAGCTTGTCTTGAACTACATTCTGAAATAGGATTGTGCTCTCGTGGAGCAAGGGCTGCGCTGCGCGTCCGTTGCCATTCACTAAGTAGTGGCCTATCACCTCGCTCTCCTCATTTGGTGCCATTGAGGATGTAGATTAGAAAAACATTATTGTCGCAATACAGAATAACATTCCGTGAGAAAACGTTTGGATTGGCCTTGATTCGCTCGTCATCCGGGGAAGTGATTCGCCGTACCGGGACTTTGCGTTAACAGAGCAATACGGTACAGTCAAAACACTTCAAAATGTAAGGAACAATTAGACTGAGCAAGCCTTGACCATCTGCGTGCAACGCCAATTGTGCTGAGCTGGCACTATGAAAAAGTGAGTATTTCTACTATTAAGGCATTTGAGCTGAAAAAATCGTGTATAATACTTTATCTTCGAATTGTTAAAATTTTCAAGGTAGGAATTTTACTGCTGATCTCGTAATGCCCCCAGGGAGCCCCAGGGGTCGCGAAGTCACGGAGCAGTAGGGCTACAATGGGAATTGAGAAGATTTTGTTTCGAGAATATTCAGAGCTGCTTATATACTAATCAAACCATGGCAATCTAAAGCAACCGTATCGAAGGTGTCGGAGTTTTATCTGTCGTTGGAGACCCCTCTAAGCGAAAGTCGGAAAAGTGGTCGGAATATTGTATTCGGAGCATGCCGGCACCCGACGTCCCAAAAGTCCCCAGGGTACCCCGGGGTTGACGGTGACGGCGGTGACTTAAAGCGCCACTCTGCCCAACAGAATTAAATTACAGCGCTGCCTGCTCCTGCAGAAATGCTCCCCTGTCCATGCGCACCCATTCCCGACGGGTCACAAGCAGCTAGTCTCATCAGCAGCAGTTGAGCTCATAAAAACAACAGCACCGATGCCCCCCACCCACGCAGGCAATATTGGCATTAGGGCCCCATTCCTGGAAATCGATAATTGCATGCCATTCTAAATGCATTCTAATATCTTCTGCCTGTCACCATATGTTGAGAATGAGCGACACACGGTGATATACCAGGGGAATGAGAAAGAAGTGGGAAGCAGAGGAACGGTGTGAGTCGCACATGCACTAGAAGTCCAGGGAGGAGGGGAAAAGGTGAATGGGACAGCAGGACTCCAGCCAAGGGCAGCAGGAGAGGCAATGGCCGCCAGCAATATATACAAGCCACCCAAGCTACGCATCACCTCCTCCTCCTGCACAAACAGCCAACAAAGATCTGTGATTGGTCAGCGTGGACCAGCGCTCCCCACAGAGGAATGGAGAGATATTGCAGATAGATAGAGGTTTTGCTGAATAGCGATGAGCGCATTTGCGTCCGCATATCTCGACTACTGCACGTTGCCATCACAGCAGGTTGATCAGTACGGGTTGATCAGTACGGGTTGATCAGTACGGGTTGATCAGTACGGCAATCTGCACACGCACGCGCACGCAGAAAAAGAGAACAAACGCACGCACGCACGCACGCACATCCATGTACACAAATATGCACATAACATACACATGCCTGATATGCCAGGTGCGTCATGGCGCATGGACTGCCAAGGCGCCCTCATGACACCTGGACCCACCGAGTACAAGTAGTTCGCTGACGTGGGTATTGCCCTGGTTAGGAAGGCGGGGGGGCGACTGGGCCTGTTTCTCTTTGCACCTCCCTCAACATACAGATCAAGTGCACAAACGCACACCCACGTATTTTTGCCCTCCAACATTCATCACATGGCCCTCTTGCGTGATCTGGACGGGCGAGAACATCCCCACCCTGACGCTGCGTCCGTCCATTTACTTACGATTACTGATATATTACAATATCGGTCACCAGAGCAGAGGCTCACCATCGAATTCGAGGTAACCAACAAATAGGCGGTTTAAGGGGAGCGGCCGCAAGTCGCTGGCCGCACGCCCCTGTGCACAGAAGCCCCTGCCGTGTTGGAGGAGGGGACACGTGACATAGCTATTCTTTGGGGTTTCAGGATTACCGGGAATTTCAGACAAAATGTTAATGGGAGTTATCTTTGGAAGAGTCAAAGGAGGGTTTACAGTTGACTTAAAAGGAGTAGTTGTGAACCCATCACATACCATTCTCTTCTCCCCCCCCGATGAGGTCCGTGAACTTTCTCTCTGCCAGCGCGGACGTGGCGGAAATGGCGGAAATCTGCCATCACCATCACCACCACCATTTCACCCATCTGCCGCTCGCCCTCGTGGCGATCAGGCATGCCCCGCGTGTTTTGACCCCAGCACCGTGGAGCAGCTACCGGCGCCGTGGAGCAGGTGGACTCCGTGCGCTGCCCCAAAACAATGCGGGACTCCCCGTCTGTGCGGCTTAACGGCCAAGTGAATTCGCACTTCTCAACAGCAATTACGAACTTGTTCGATTGAGAAGTAATAGGTCAGAGGCAGCAAGCATATAGCGCTATTAGCTGCACTCCTAGCGGCCAGTGGGAGGTCATCGCGGAGAAGGAGTCGAACTTGAGCGTGAACGGGTGACAAAAAACATACAGCCATCACCGGGTGTGCAGCGGGGTTTTGGGGAGGGGTGTCACGGTATAGTCAGTCTGTCCATCTGTCAGTCCGTCTGCCACAATCGGCAAGAAATTAAGACAGCGAAGACGCGGATCCGGATCCGTTAAAAGCCCTACGGCCCCTTGAGTCCCCAAGTCCACCCCCTTCCCTGGCGGGGCTGAAACGAAAACCCGAACCTGATACCTTCCGACCTCACATACCTGTGCACCAGCCCACGACGACGGTGACGGATTCGACAAACAGTGCAACTTGAATGGACGAGCTAACCGCCCACACCCATGGACGTGTACGGCGGGTGAAAAACACACACACCACACAGATGGTGAAAGCGCTATGTTGGTTCCCGCCATACTGCCGTACATATATATATATACATAATATACTCCCATGTATTATAAACCCTGAAGGTCTGGCAAGATAAGTAAATTGCCCGAATTTCCAGCATTTCGTTGAAAACTAGTAGCAGCTGGTGTAGCTGGTGGGCGCGTACCTAGAAGCCATGTCACGACTAAGGAACAACAAGAAGAACACAATAGCGACACATTATTGCATGTTTTCTGCTTCTTGTGTGCTATCTAATGAACCCACCACCCACCCAGTAGTTGCAGAGAACCCGTCTACGCCAACTCGGGAGCCTCCGCAGATGGTGGATTCAAGCGGAATGCATGTCTCATGGCCGGCCACTGGCCCAACTTCTCAAGCATGCAGCTGTTGTTAACATGGCCCTCAGGATGCCGTATTAGGGTTTCGGAGGCAGGAGCCGCAGATAGGGTTGGGGGGCGGTTTCAGATGTAAGTGCCAAGCCAGTGGCACTTCCATCTTTCAAATATTCTTTTTCACTTTTTACTTTCCGTGGGGCGGCACGGCGGGGTATGGCGACTTGCCAAGCCAAGCCGACCAGCAGGGGTTCGGAGCCAGGGTTAGGTGGAGAGCCAGAGAAGAGCATCACCGCCCCGCCGGCTCGCGCGTCACGTTTTACGATTGCAAGATACTGAGGATAAGAAGCGCTCCCCTGATTCGCATCGTACAGAACGTTTACTTCATATGACGTTGGTATCAGGTACTGCCGTTCTTAGGACTCCCAAATATCTCCAGCTACCAACAGAAGCGATTTCTTCACCCCCACTACTATGAAGCGCTGCAGCCCGCCCTAATGGCATATCGTGCTGATTAATGAGAGTTAGGTAAAGTCTGTATCGTGATGGGATGGCAGCCCCGCCCAGGTGGCCTGCGTCTCCGTCACAGCGGCCGTGCTACAGCGGCCTGACTGCTGCCCTGGATTTGCTAAAAGCGGTGTGTGCATCCAGCAGTGCCCAGCTAGCAGCGCCTCGCCTCACGATGACATGGAAACTGTTGCCAATCTTCTTCGAATTCACGCCATTTAATCCATTCACGCCAGTGCGCCGTGCCGTGCCGTGCCTGTTTTTCCGTTGTTTCGAACGTGGCGTGGCCACTGCGTAGTGGTTACTAGCATACTGCTAAGAGGGCCGTTACAAGCTGCTGTTGTAGACCGTTGTAAAGGCAGTTATATGACCGTTAAATCCGTCCCAGCTTAGAGTCCCCATGCAGCCGGCAGTAAAGGCGGCCCTCAACGAAGGCTGTAAGCACTATTTCCATATCCATGGATATGGGGGCAATTGCAGAGGATGGAGTGGGCCCATTAACAGCACCGCGCGCGAGGCCGAGATGCCCTGGGGTTCAAGGAACTGCGTCAGGCCAGGTGCCGGTGCCACGCGCAAGGAGCCACGGCCGGTGCCGGGCGGTAAGGTTTTGGACTGCCTTGCCAAAAATGGATCTCAAACCCAACAGGTGGTATTACTGAGGTGGTCAGGCTGGAAGAAAAATAAATATTAGGAGAGTTCGTGATGGTAAGTGTTGGGTTTATATAAAGCAGCGGGTTAAATTCGGCAGGTGAGACGGTAGTTCTGCATGTACCAACCTGGGCGATATTATACTGACTACGACTTCCGTACAGCACTCCGCCTTGTAACGAAGGCGGAAGAAATACCTTAGCTTATGATATGCCTGGCCTATTTTAGGTAGTTGGCATACAAGGATGCAGCGTATTGTGTCTGCCCTGTTGCCACGGGTGCCCATTGGCTCCGCTAGCTTTGCCACTGTTGCATCCGACTATGGAATCGCCCTAAAAAAGTCAGCAGAGCTTGTTTCTCCCGCTGAGTGTGCCATTCAGCCAAAGGAAGTAGGCTTCACGGCGGGGATTCCGCTGACAACCTATTCGCGGAAGGTAAGTTCAAGGGAAGCAGGCCTCATTTTACTAATAAGTAATCATTATTTGGTGATTATATATTTTCTCCTCAGGCTCGCATCTATTGTCCTGCACGCACTCCTTGCCAATCGGGACTTGGCCGGACCATCGATAATGCCAGCGCGACACCTGTTTGGAAGATTGAGTTCGAAACTCTGACAAAGTAAGTAACCTGGCGTGATTTAAGTGCACCCGGTGTTTGCTGGAGAACCTTTGGTTATCTTTATGCTGATTATGTCTTCATGAAGGTGGGAGAACCCCTTAATGGGATGGACGTCAACGGCTGACCCTCTGGAGAATGTCGGGCGGGCGACGCTGGCCTTTCACACTAAGGAGGAAGCGCAGCGTTTCTGTGAGAAGCACGGCTGGAGCTACACAGTGGACTTGCCCAACATCCGTCGCACCGTGCGCCAAAAACGTTACGCCGGCTACGGCGACAACTTCGGGTAGGGGCTTAGTCTCTTTTACCCCTGGCGCAGAGATAGCATATGTTATACAGGAAAACAGCCCGGGGAAACAGTCCTGAAGTTGCGTGTGAATGGCGTTTGTCCGGGGGCGATCAGCGGGTCCGCAATACTGCCGCTGAATGCCCTGAGTGCGATGACAAGCCATTTCCCTATCATCATGCGTAGGGATGGGCCGTCCGTCCATCCGTCCATCTGTCCGCCCGTCTGACAAGGGTTGCCCAATTGGTGCAACCCCTTACGGATGCGTGTTGCCGTGGTCACGGCTCTAACTACAACGGTCCATCTATAGCTTCCTCCGTCTTCAAGCTAGTACATGCGGAATTTGTTGTCTCACGCTTTTCCTTTAAGCTTTTGTGTACTTGCTCGGTGGCTGCTCTATAAACGCTCGGCGGCTGCTTTATTGGTCATGTGGGTCCATTTGGGTCAGGTCCATGCGCCATGTGTAAAAGCCCCGCACCCCGTGTTAGTCCCATTCCGCCGCATGGCCCATTCGTCCCGCATAGACCCATCGTCCCGCATAGTAAGTTGTCGACAGCCCGAAGGGGCCCTCGTGGGACTGGGTCCGTTAGACACGGTTCCTCTACCCTTTCATCTGCCATCTTTTTTCGGAGATTGGTGATCCCCATTGGCATTCCCACTCTCATATAGATTCCTATAATTTCCCCTGCTCTCCCCTTGGCTCCCTTCCGCTCACGGCTAGCGATTGTATTCTTCGGCAGCAGTTCCAGGTCAGGTCTCGTGTATTCTTGTTCTCCTCCCCGCCCGTCCCCTCCTCTTGAGGGTTGATACAGCACACAGCTATAGCCTTCACAGCTGCAGTTCTTTCGTAATTTCCCCTTCCCTCCCCCGCCCTTCCTCTCCCCTCCTTCGCGCTCTGCAGTGTTAAGCGCAACGGCATTCCCGACCTCTCCACTTTGCGATCCAACCGCTAAGATAGCTACAACAAGCCAAAGACACCGGTCGCGTCCCGGTAGTCGCGCCACGCGCCCTGGTCGTGCCTTTGGAGCCATGAGGCGGCGGCAGCGTGTTTGTGTCGGTGTGTATAATGGGGGCCCCTGTGGCTGCGGCTGCAAAGCTTATAGCTTATCAACATGATGTATTTTCGGGCAGCGACCTGGTGGCGCTTCCTTATCGCCGCCTTCGTTCCTGAGAATGAATGGAGTTCTCGATGTGCGGGGACCCATGGCAGCGAAAGTGGAGTGGGGAGGTCTGGAGGACGTCCGGTGCTGTGTTAGTGAAGGGCAGTCAGTCTCTGTGTGTTGCAGCGGGCGACCCGTACACCGGTGAAGCAATTCTTTGAAGACGGGGCGGACTTGGAGTCCTTAACCGGGCTGCATATTCACGTGATCTGGCTGTGATCTCGCTGTGATCTGGTTGGCTGCATGGCAGCGTTCGAATAGCTCCCCCGATCCGAATCGCAGTCTTAACGGCTTGGGTTGGGCTTGGGCTTGTGGGTTTATTGCTCTGATGAGGTGATATGATGATCTGTTATTATGATCACCTTCTCGCGCTGCGCGTGAACCGGGTTCAGGATACCGGACCCGGGTACGAATGGGAGTTTTCTTGGAAGTACCGTAATTTACCGCTGATGCGTATGATGCGGCATGTGTGGAGTCCCGGTGACAGCTATATTTTTCTATTACATATCACGAACAACAGCGACCGTCATCCTGCGCTGTGTCATTCTGCGCGGCCCGTCAGGCTTTGCGTTGTCGAAACATACAGTCCCATACTCCAGCTTCTTGTGGATGGGCTGCTGTACAACCAATTTAAAGTCTCGGCCATGCCGTAGCCTTAACGGAGTAAGAGAGTTTTGCACGAGGAGCGAGCGCAGCGTCTCTTAAGTGCCTTGTGTCTCAGCATAAGGGGCGTTCTGCGATCAGCCGGTTATGCCATGCGCAGAAGCATGGCCAAGATTGCTCTTATTTTAACAGTCCTGTGAAATGGCGCCATCCGAATGGAAGTTGCTGCTCCCCTGAGCGCTATTACTTGCACTGTCTGCCGGAAAGGCCGTTCCGCAGGTCGTGGTGCTGGGTGCTGATTGAAAATCGTATGGATTTTGGGACGATGACGACGACGACTTCCGCCACGTCCGGCCACGCCGGTCACGCCCCAGGTTCACCAGCTCCACGTCCAGCCCACTTTCCATGTGGCAGAACCAAAATAGGAAAGGGTACGCGTTACGGCCGCAGCCGCGTAAACATCAATGCTTACACGAAGACACGCTTGCGCGTGTTTCGCCGTACTTAGGCCGTACCTTCTGGAAAGACTTGCACCAAGGGCGTTACGAAATATTTTATGCTTTTAGATCAGAGAATCATATACCTCTTTTGTCCTATCAACAGGGACAGGAGCCTTGGAAGTTTAATCGACGACAAACATTTTTACTTAGTCTTAAATACTTGACTTTATCAAAAATTTTACAAGGCTTGGTATCGAAGTGTAAAAAATTCTTATAAATCTTCAAGGATGGATATCCAATTTCAAGTTCGGCAGAATGCAATGGAGATGCAAGAATACATGAAGGAACTATTTGACTGGCAAAAGTCTATTAAAAAGAAAGAGCGAACCCTTGTGGCCAGCATGGGAGCTGCGGACTCACAGTCTTCCACGACGCCAGCGCCGAGAGGCCGCGCCAGCGGTGCAGTTGCTCCCCCACCCGCGGACCTCATGCAACCTGCACTGGGACCCAAAGGACCCGCCGAAGCCTCCAAGCCACCTCCCGCACCGCCAAAAGCCAAGCAACCGGACCCCAGTGCTGATGACAAAAAGAACGCTGCGGCGCACACGTACACATCCTATCGCAAGTGGGACAAGTTTGACATAGATGCGGCGTTGGCGTCCGATGACGACGAGCCTGGTCCTTCCAGTAAAATCCAGGACCTAAATGCCGGTGGCGCCAGCAAGGCCAGCGGCATTGGACCTCGTAGTATCGATCCCGTGGCGCCAACTCGTGGCGCCTCCCCCTATTCCGCCCCCGTAGCCCCCGCCCCGTCTACACATAGTTTTACGCCCGCCTCATCAAAAGAAGGCATAAGCATTACCGCCCGTGACCCAAAAACAACAGGGCCCACAGAGGATTTGCTGAAGCCTGTGGCCACGACGCGCATAAGCAAGCCCGCAGCAAACGGAAGCAGCACGACTGCTCAGCAGGACAAGGCGCCAGGTGCGCCCGCAGCGGCGCCGCCAATGCTGCCGCCAATTCGTAATACCCAACCCACCACTGCCGACGCGTGGCGGGCCCGGGGGAATGACCTTTTCAAGGCTGGCGAATACGAAAGTGCGTACGAATGCTACAGCCGGTCTATTGGGATGGAGCCCACTTGCCTGGGCCACGCCAATCGTGCCATGGCGCTGCTGAAGCTGAGACGCTGGCAGGTGTGGGGGGGGCGCTGGTCTTAGCTTCAGGGATGCCGTTCGCACACGTAGGACGGGCTTTGTTTTACCCTGCTGCACTCACATCCGCGAGGGTGTTCTAACATCCACTGGGAGTGGGTTTCGGGAGCCGGTCTCGAGATCTAAGGTTTGTGGCGAGGTTTAAGGCTCAGTAACGAGGTCCGGGTTCGCACACAGCGCCCACCATTGCAGCTGACAAAGGACGATCTTAAAACGATGTGTGGAGCGTTGTAGGGTTTGAGAAGGTGACCATGCACTAGGTCTCAGATGAGAAAGGGGGGGGGGGGAAAAAGGGAAGAGCAGCCCTTCCCACTAATTGGCTTGTGCGCTGATGGCTTGGGCTTGGCAACTACCAGGACTTGTTATTGCTACTGCTGTCGCTGTATTATCACGACAATGACGTATTACCACGAGGAAGTCGTACTGTCATGACCCTGCCGGTCCCCGTCACGTCGACGGCGCTGCCTTAACGCAGGAAGCAGTGGAGGACTGCACTCGCGCCATTGGACTGGATCCCACGTATGTGAAGGCGTACCAGCGCCGCGCCGCCGCCCACCGGCAGCTGGGCGCCTCCCTGGAGGCCGCCAGAGACTGGGAACAGGCGCTTAGGTTGGAACCGGAGAACCGCGCTACAGCGGCGGACCGGGACGCTTCCGTGGAGCAGCTGCTGTCGGAAAGGAAGCTACAGCCGCCGTCGCGGCGCACTGCAGTGCCTGTCAGTTGGGTGCTACCTCCTCCTCCTCCGCCGCCGCCGCCGCCGTCACAGCAGGAGCCACCACAGCAGCAGCAACAGCAGGGACAGGAGCAGCATGCGCCTGCGGTTCGGGGGATTGGCCCGGCCAGTCCCATGCAGCGACCGCCGCCGTCTAAGACAGCGCTGCCAGCCAGCATAACCGGCGGTAGCGTCGGCATGGGAACAGAAGCTGTCGAGGGGAGGGCGGTAGCGGCCGTTTCTGACTCCAGCAGTAGCGTCCAACTTCCCGCTGCCGTTGCACCGTCGTGTCAGCCCTTGCTGCCGCCGTCGCAGCAGCAGGAGGCGGTAGCAACAGCGGGGGCATCTCCTGTCACGCCTGGTGGTGCCGCCACCGGAACACGAGGCGTGGCGTCCGCCACTGCAGCGACCGCCGCAGCAACAGCAGCCGTTGGAGGTAGCGGCGGTGCCTCTGGCGCTATGAAGAACGTACCTCGCACCAGCGTTGAGTTTGAGGCTGCGTGGCGCAGTATGGCTGGCGACCTGCGCCGCCAAGCGGCCTACCTAGCAGCTATACCCCCCGCCAGCCTGCCGTCCATCTTCAAGAACAGCCTCACGGCGCCAGTGCTAGCGTCGCTCGTGCGGTGTCTGCTGGCTGGCATGATGCCTCTAGAAGCAGTGCCGGCCACTGATGTGTCACCGACATCGATATCGATGTCGATGACGTCGGAGTCGCAATCAGCAAGCGGGGCGGTTTCTCCCGCGCAGGGTGTGGCGCTGCTGGAAGGTCTGACCCGGGTGGCGCGGTTTGACTTGATGGTCATGTCGGTGCCGTCTAAGGAGCGTCAGGAGCTTCGGGCTGGGTGGGAGGGGGTCTTGCTTGGGTTGCGGAGTCGAGAAGGGAATGGGGAGGGGGGCGTGGGGGCCTCCTCCCCCGCGCCGGATGCAGATGGGCCTCCGGTCATCGAGTCCTTGGAAGCGCTGCGCCGAAAATACCGGATATGATGTACTGCGTCATCATGCCGCCTCGCTCTGGGCGTGATGCTAAGCTTGCGGATTGGTGGTGCGGAAGCGGCTTGAGGGGCGGGAGTGGTTCGGAAGTTGGGACCGTAGTTGCAGGGGTCAATTTGAAGCTGACTTAACCTGACCTAATAGGTTGCGAATGTTGGTTGGAGGACGGCGCGGCGAAAAGCCTAAATCCTAGGGCGGGAGGGGAAGGCAAAGGTCTCGTTTGACCGACCGGGCTCAACGTCTACCGACCGGGACTTTGCCTCCTCGGGCACTTTATTATCATTTAGCCTTTATTATCATTTTAGTGAAGTAGGTTTGAACCGGTTGGGTTTTACTTGGCGCGATGTTTTCGCCATTTTGCGATACGATTTAGTAGAGCTCGTTTTATTCTAAGCCCAGGAAGATGGCTGGTGACTGCACGCACAAGAGTGGGCTGGGGAGGAAAGAAAGGCGTCGCCAGCAAGTCTCTCATCAGTCCTCCCAACTGCCGCAAGATTCTGTGGCCAAAGGATTTCGTTCGCCAGCTTTGGGGACTCTCTTTCACCGAGGCTACGTGACAGAAGGGCAAAAGGTTGAGGTCCAGCTCTTCGGTCGTAGCTTTCTCTTTAACATGCACACTACTGCGGAGCAGTGAGAGATGGAAATCGCAGCATTTTGATGCCATGGGAGTACGGCGTTTACCCAGTAGCGAGCGGATGGCACCAAAACAGCACAACACGACGGATAAACAAAGAGATATGAAACTGCTTTCCGCTCTTTGTGTCTTTCTCACTCTTGTCCCCCAACCTTCTCTCTTTATGACGGCGGGATAAAAAAACGAGAAAAGGCCCTTTTCGTACGCTGGTTCCGAAGTATAAAGGGGAGCGAACAGCTCGCTGAAAGCTATCACGGATAATATAATAGAAGCTCCGAGACTCCTGTCTGATCATTTGCATGCGGGGAAGATTAACACACACCACCATTAACACACATGTCTCACGTCGCCTACCCCCTGACTCTTTCTCAACACAACGGAAGCATTCGTCCTTAATATTTATACATACACACACACACACGCAAACGTAAACATAATAGCCTCGTCGCAACATCCTGTACGCTTTGCATCACGTGCGTGGCCCCATCTTTATGGTTTGCCTTCAACTCCCGACTCCCAACTCCCAACTCCAACCATATTCCGTATAGTAGTGCTCATCAAAGCGTGAAATTCGAACATGTGCAGGGGCAAGTGGTTCTCCGCCAATGCGTGCTTCATCGTGCGAGCGACGGATACTGAGCTACGTCTATCTCGCAATGCATTTCCTTCTCGCCTCTTTGAACCGTGTAAAGTTGCACCTGCTGCCGATGCCTCCAATGCTTGCGGCACCGTCCGTATGGCAGCGGCAGCAATGACCAACGCCAGCAGCAGCAGCAGCAGCAACAGCAGCAGCACCTCCGCTACAGCTCCGAAATCGCCACCTGCTGAAGCGGACGGTGGACGGTGGTCCGACGACATGTCGATGCTTTTCGTATTAGCCACCTAGCGGCAGCAACTCTTCAGGCATCTCCAGTTCCCAACGGTCTTGATTGTCCGGGTGACCGATTGCTTCACGATCCTCGTCTGGCACACCGCACATTAGACGACGGTCGAGGCAACCCCCCTCCTCTTTGTGACTGAGGTCCTCTTCCTCCTCCAAGCGCCTGCACGACCGCGACCGCGACCGCGACCGCTGCCGCCGCCGGCTATGGCTATAGCTATGGCGATGACGCTCCTCCGCCGCCTCGTAGAATAGGCCATGGCGGTGGTCGCGATGGCGGCGAGGGTTATCATTGTTGTTGCTCTGGACGCGGACTCGTCCATCGCCGTTCTGACCACCACTGTTGTGATTACTCTCCACTTCACGACGCCATGTGCCATCAACAACATCCCCTCCATCGGGACTCCTCTTCCGAACCGGGCTTGGGCTTTTGCTGATAATGGTGCTGCGACCATCCCGTCGGCGCCTGCGCCGCCGTGAACCCCCCGCCCTGCTCCTGCTCCTACTCCTGCCCCTGTCCGTCGCATCACGGCCCCTCCGGTGCACCTCTGCCTCTCGCTGCCCATCATTCTCTATATCAGAAGCAGCGCTTGACGCAGCGGGAGCATCCGCGGGAACAGGCGCATTGATAACCGTATCCCCGGCACCCATGCAACGCGGTATTTTGTCCCACAGCTGCATGAAAGTTGCCGCTGCCTTCGACACCTCCGGCACAATGGCCCAGTCCGCGGAATGCCCAGCGGCCTGCGCCTGCGCCTGCACCTGCGGCGCCACCGCGGGCGGTCGCTCATTCCATCTCGATCGCCTCCCGGCGATGCTGGTGGCCTGCTCGGAAGTGCCGTGGCACAGCGGCGGCGGAGGCGCCGCCGCCGCGCCACGGCCAACCGCCACGGGCTGAGTTGGCTGATGAAGCTCAGCTGAGCCTGCAGCGATAACGCAACCCGGCATAGCTCCGATAGGATAATCTGACTCTCGCACCACTTGCCCGGCGGCTGTGGGTGCCAGGGCACTGCCGTTGACGGGTCTCGCGACGTTCCACCGATTACGATTACGAGGCCGCGGCGGCAGCGGCGGTGGCGGCAAAGACGCCCCTCCAACTCCTCCGCCGCTGCCCGCGTCAACGTCCGCGTCCCCGTACCTACGGCCGCGGCCGTCACCTGCTGGTCGTATTAAAGCGGTCCTCCCAGTGCCGCGTACAGCATGAAGGGCGGCGGCAGTCCGCCCGCCCCACCCGCCGATAACTTCTGGCTCCTCGTCCTTACCCCAGATGATGCCGCTGCCGTTGACTTCCTTGCTGCTGTCATCAGTCTCGATTGTCAAATCCACCACCGCGCCCACGACGCGGGGAGCGGCAACGGAGCATGTCGCATCTGCCGCCCGTTGCTCTGAAATCGGGCCCACCTGCTGCTGCTGCTGCTGCTGCTGCTGCTGCTGCTGCTGCTGCGGCGGCGGCGGCGGCGGCGGCGGCTGCCCGGAATCTCTATTGCCCCCGGGCTCTTCCCCCGATGTCAGCAAGCGCTTCCATTCCGACGACATCGACTCCCCAGCTGGTAGCGCCATCAGCGCCAGGGGTGCACCCGCAAGCACCTGCCGCCTGAGCTGTTGCGGCGGCCTCACTGCCATGCCCCTGACTATTCCGCTGCCACCGCCGCCGCCAGCTGCAGTACCGCCGGTGCCGCCGCCGTGACGGTACTGCACGCGAGCATCATATGCTGTGACGGTGAGCCCCGACAGAATGAAGTGCCTGCGTACGAGATAAATATGTTTCAGGGAGAGACAGGAATTATATATATATATATATATATATATATATATATATATATATATATATAGAGAGAGAGAGAGAGAGACGTTGGTTTGGCGTTCATTAACGTTTGCTAACGAATGAAACGCGGCCGTGAAACGAACCGCGAGTGTGGTGGCTTCGCTGACACCACGCGCGGTTGTGCGTTGGCTTCATCCGCACTTGTTCGTATCTGCACCATCCCGTATTATTATAAACCCAAACCTGCTACAGCTACGAATACGAACTGCGAGCTGTAGCCAATCAAACTTCACTTCATAACCCCAGCCGGGTGGGGGCGTCCAAGCAATGAGTGATCTGGGCCACGTTGCCTGTGGACCAACGAGCTAAACTGGTAAATGTAAACATACCGCCAAATACACCCTATTATACTAAATAATCCGCAGTCACAGTCAGAAGCGCCCGGTGAGGATCCTTCCAACCAACCGACCTGAGCTCGTGCCAAAAATGCGCCGAGCGGGACAACAGGAAGGGCTCTAACGACGCCAGAGGACCTTCCTCGGGGGCAGCGCCGCCCGCGACAAGGGTGCGCCGCGAAGGTCGTTGCTGCTGTTGTTGTTGTTGCTGTTGTTGTTGTTGCTGCTGCTGTTGCTGTTGTTGTTGTTGTTGTTGTTGTTGCTGCTGCTGCTGCTGCTGCTGTTGTTGTTGTTGTTGTTGCTGCTGCTGCTGTTGCTGCTGCGGTTGCGACGGCGGCGGCGGCGATAGTGCTAACCGCGGCCCCTGCAGTCCCTGCCACAACGTTTGTTTATTGGAATCCCCGATCGGCGGTCTTCGCACTCCTGCGTCTCCTCCCCGGTCCGCCGCCGCACGACCCTCCGCGCCCGCCTCTTCCCCAATATGAACCCGCCGTGCCCTCGCCTCCGTCGCCGCGGCCCAGTCGACCTCCGTCCCAAACCGCTCCACCAGAGCCGCCACTAGCGACCTAAGCAACGTGTAGTCCTGAACCAACCGGAGCCGCAATCAAGGGAGCAGATTGCAAAAGCAGGGGGACAGGGGGTGGTTTTACGATATAGCCTTCGAGCTTTCTTTCCTTCACCACGAAAGCAAACACGACTGCCTGCCTTTCTCATTGCCGTGTGGTCATGCACATAACATGGGCCCCAGACATATAGGTTCGGATTCCACCCACCGCAGCGCCAAGGAGCGCCTGCAGCTCCCTCGTCACCCAGGTATCTAGCTGCTTTTGTTGCTCCTGCCTGACCGCCGCTGCCGCCGCCACTGCCGCCGCGGAGGAGGGCCCGCTGGCTGCACCGCGGCTACCGCCAGTGCGCGGCCCCCGGGGGCCGGCAGGTACTGCGCCGCCGCCGACCACGCCTGTCGCCCAGAGACCCAGCTGATAAATCCGACGGCGCATTGTCACAGCGGCATCCTGCTCATCTGTCGCGAAGGAAGCACCCAGCCGTGCGCTGGCACTTGCTGCTGCTGCAGCCGCCTCCGGGATAATGGCCGACGTTTGTGCGAGCGGCGCAGCAACTGGCTGAGCTGCGTATGCGGCTGCAGCGGCCGCCGTCGTGTTTTCCCGTAGGCCGCTACTTCCACCCTCTGTCGCTGCTGTGGTCGTGGCCGCCAGGCGCTGTTGAAGCCTGAAGAAGTACGGACGCGGTTGCCGCTGCTGCACCTCCCCAGCCCGTTGCCCCCTAGGGGCTATCACCGTCACAGCCGAAGTTGCACCCCAGCGCCCGCCTTCGCCCCCGCCACCGTCTTCAGTGGCAGCGGCGGCAGCGCGCCGAAAGCGAGGCGCCCCGGGCAAAGTCCTTGCGCTAGAATCCGCACGGTCCGTGTCTGCACGATGGCGCCAAGTGACAAGGGGCAAGTGGAACCAGGCATGTGTTTGCTACAGCGCCAGTACAGCGCCAGTACAGCGCGCCAGTAGCGGTCAATATGTGATGATAGCGATGATAGCGATAAACATAATCGGAGCGAGTACTTGCTTAGCCCTGGACAGCCGTCCGGCAACTATACGCTCCCTGGACTTGTCCCTCCACATCGCTAACGATTCGTCGATTCGTCGATTCGCTAACGATTCGATCGTCGCTAACAGATTTCATCATCAGGAGACCGGTCGTTATATAATAGCCCAGACCTTACCTGATTCTGCCCGGTGGTCAGCAATGCGCTGCAGCTCACGGAACAGGTCCTCCGTATCGCCACGCCGACCGAACTGCGGCTGCTGCCGCCGCTGCGCGAAACGAGCCGTTGAGGTTCGTGTGCTATCGTCATTCCGTTCGCTGCGCAGCAGACGGCCCTGAACTGAGTTGACGTCATCTTCGTAGCGCCGGTATCCCCAGTGATGATGATAGTAGGAGTGGTGGTGATGCTGCTGTTGGTGGTGTAGGGGGTTGACGTATGAATTGTGCCAATGCCAAAAGCGATAATGGACGTAATCCCGGTCGACGTCGTCGCTGTACAGATCGTCGATCTTGTAGACTGGCGAGGGCGGCACCTCCACCTCTCTGAAATCCGCGTCGTCTCGGATGTGGGTCATGTAGGTGCGGACGCGCCGCTGCGGGGACGCGAGGAGGGGGGGCGAATATAGGGGGATGAGGGGGGGCCAATGTGTTGTGAGGCGGTGGAGCTAAAATAAAAGTGTCATGGGGTAGCGGGGAGCGGGGAGGATGGATGGATGTATATATGATTGAGCGATGTGAGCGGAAGGTAATTTATTAATATTCCGGGCATCTAAACCTCGGAAAAGAGCGCAGGGGCCTGACATATGCATGTGAGTGTGGAGAGGAAGTTGAAAGAAGCCGATGCGCAGGTGCTTGGCCATTTAGCCGCCCGAAAAGACGACACAGGTCGATTGTGCGTTGGCTCACGATGGCGTTCGAAGCACAGCGATAAAACAATATGCCTTAGGCATATTCAAGCTTAAATTCAAGCTTCAAGCTTCATAGTGATGGTAAGAAGAAAAGACTTTAAAGGTAGCAAGCATAGCGCCGGGTCCTGAGCTTCTGCATTCCATGGAGAAGCCCTTAAATCCCGTTAGCAATGCACCATACCGCGCCGCGCCAGCGTACAATACCTCTTCTAAAACCAGAAAATTTTGTGAGCATACCCCGCAGGCATATGTGCCATCCCCTGCAGTTGTAGTGTGAGCCCCAGGAGTCAAGCAGGGGACCAAACTCAACAACTATCCAACAAAGCAACATCGTAACTAAGTCCACAGGACGGAATTAACCAACGTTTGGGAATTATATTACAGCTGAGCCAATTCCGTCCGAATAGATTTGCGCTTGCGGCGGCCAATACAGCGTCGGCCCGTGGGTCCCAACCACGAAAGCGCAGAAATCCACACCTTCACATCGCTTACTTTGCATAAAGGGCAAAGCCTCTTGACACGCAACCATCCCTCCAAGCAGGTTCGGCAAAATGTGTGCATGCAGCCTGTGACTGCCTTCTCCAAGGGGTCCAAGATGTCGGCCAAACCTGTAATTTCATTATTTCAACTTATTAATACTAAGAGAATCCCACGGTGCTCCGATTGCGTTTTGTAGACCGCGTTGTGACGTTGCACAGAATGTTTTGCGTCGTTCGTATAAAATAAGGTTTACACGATATATATACCTACATATCGGGCAATTCAATAAAGGAATGGTAGGTCCCGGGGCCGAGCTGGCATCCTCTTCACTGGAGCTCAACCCAGTGATTTCCATCTTGGACGTCAATTTACAGCCGGCATCTCCCATATTCGCCCACGTGTAATAATCTATGCCGTCACGGCGTCCCGACGAAACTGTTTCTGAGAAAGGTAAAACCTAGAAGCGTTTATTCCAGGTATGCCATGTAATATGACTTCCTAGATCTCCATTGGCGCGTTGATGCAACGATTGCCTCGGGTTCGTGTAGCTGTTAAGCTTCATGATCAGGCACGGGGTGCGCAAATGTGTTGACGATATTGCTGTACAGGCCGTTGTACGTTAGACAGGTTAATCATCATCCTTTGAAGCATGCGTCCACGTTGGCGGCAATCTGCTTACGGGAAACAACTGCTGACATGAAACCGATCCTGAGAGATAAACTGTTTTTGAAAAGCTCCTCCCTAATTTGTTCGGATGCAACTGGTTGAATCGTTGCTACCCTTGCACGTACCGCTGGACAGCATTAAATGAGCGTCTAGATCTTCCTTTTATGTATTAAACGGTTTACGAACTCTGCAGAGAATAGTCGCTCCTGCTGCTATGTATGTTTGCTTGCTGTGCGAACCCTGCAGCTCAATGACATGCTCGTGAACCCTACCACGCCTGCTGCGCCCTCTGCAGCGTCCGCCACGATGGGGAACCCCGCCCCGACTTGTCATGGGAGGGTTATCCGGACTCAAGCTCTTCTCCTCGCTCTCACCATCCCCGCTTTCACCCCCTCGGATCCTTCTGCCCTGCTTGGACTTGACTCGTTGCCAACACTCTATCTCCATTGCCTCGCCACTCACTCAATCACCATGTGCTTCTTAATCGCTGCTGTCCTGTTCATGTGTGCTTTCCTCAGATTCACTGTTCCTTGCTAAGTTTCAGACGATGAGAAGTTATCGGTTTAAAATTACTCTCCAAGAAATAAATTATGACGAATTCTGGTAATCATTCGATTTGTTGTCACAATTAAAACGCGGTGCCCAGAGATTCGCGACCTGACGTCAGTCCCATCCACAAAAGCTAAACGAATGATAGGTTTTCTAGCTACTTGTTGATGATCAAAGAGAAGAAATATTATCGTTAACGCCATAACAGCTCTTGAAAAAGAAAAGGGATAATTGCACATGTCATACGCGTACCGTACGTATACGATATACATGCGCGATGGTACAATCATCCAAGAACGGCGCCACCGATTCCCTAAATTTATTTTGCGGATATAGATTTTGAGAAGCTAAACGAGGCAATGCTAAACCCCAACCCGCAAGGTTGACATATATATTCCGCCGCGATCTGCAGGTGCGTGGAGCCGCTTTGGCAGGCATTTGCCGACGAGGTGGCGTTTGACGGCGTGCTAGTGGCCAAGGCGAGGAAAGAAGGTGACTCTATCTGGTGCTGGGCACGCGCAGCCCGCACTGGACTGTGATTCATCGACGATAATGGCAGATGGGACGGAGTGGGCTGCGGGATAGGGGTCTCCGTTGGTGATTTTGTTCCCTGGAAGTTGCCGGCGTGCTTCTTTCATGTGCTGCGTGCTGCGAACGACCCATAGGTCAATGATAGATGGCAAAAAGCGGTACCTGCTGCCTGACGTCGCGTTGGCATGTCACCGGCTTCCCAACATTTTTCCTGTTGCGGGATGGAACACGTACGAGTACAATCAATGGGCCTCGGAATGTGAATTCGGTGAGTGAGCTCGGGGAAAATGGGTATCAATGCTCCAGGTGTCCAGGTAGACACGGCTTCATCAAAGCCTGCGCTGCCTGCACTGTTGACCGCTGTTCTTGGAGAAAGCGTCGGATTCAACGTAAGGGCTTTTAAAAGATACGTAAGATACTTTTGACGTAAGATAGTTTTATCTTGTCATAAAATGTGCTTGTTGAAAGTTCATCCTAATTAAGTGGCTGCTGAGCAATCATCAACCAATTGCAAGTTTTGAGTCTGCATGCTGTATATATACATGCATTACGTACTCTTATGAGTTACGAGTTATCTGTGGCAGCGGTCTTCCTTTGATGATTTAAACTTGCCAATGAACCAAGAGGGTCAGCAGCTTATATATGTTTAATTAGCAGGCCAAGATAATCTGTCAAGCAACTGCCCAGTGTTGTCATGCACTATAGCTAGGTACCTATATATATATATATATCATCACCATGCCAGGTGCTGCGCTGTGGTGATGGCGGCACCAAAGTGGCAGCCACACTATTATGCTAAGTTTAAGGAGCGGTTTGACAGGACAAGGTCCCTCCCTGAGGATGCCTCAATCCATTCAGAGGCACTTGGGATAGTTAGCCAGCACCCAGTACAAGACTGGATTGCTGTTCTAGATTGCTTCTGGAAGAGGCCAGCAACGGCATCAACCTGATAGATGTTCTGTACTTTGAAGGTAAGGCTTGATGCATGCATGCAAATGCACTCTTTATTACCATGTTGCCGCAAAATTTGATATAGTTGATGTGCACACGGTTTGGTTCAGTTGTCATTTATTTGTGTGCTGCTATATATTTCTTTGCAGGACAACTACACATTTTGGGGATGATCTATGCAATCCTTGCGGCTGTGATTATGCTCATTGGGAAGCAGCCTCTGTCCATATTTTTTTAGGTATAGAGCGAGTGATTGATGTCAGGAACATGTAAAAGACGGACAGAGGTTGCTTCCGGACAAGCATAATCACAGGTACAACAAAGAATGGCCTAGATCATCCCCAAAATGTGTAGTTGTTCTGCAAACAAAATATATATGCAGAGATAGAGCTGAGGAGTGAGAGCAATGAAAAAACAATAAAAAAGATGCATGCTTGCATATATACATACATACAGCAACACATAAGTGAGTGACAACTACTCCAGCAGCATCCAACCAATGGAACCAAACCGTGCACACATCAAATAAATATATCAAATTTTGTGATGACATGGTAATAAAGAGTGCATTAGCATGCATGCATCAAGTCTTACCTTCAAAGTACAGAATGTCTAACAGGTAGGTTGATGACGCAGTTACTGGCCTCCTCCACATTGCTTAGAACAGCGATCCAGTCTGATACTGGCTGGGTGCCAGCCAACTATCCCAAGTGCCTCTGAACGGATTGAGGCATCTCAATGGAGTGACCTCGTCCTATCAAACGGCTTCTTGAACTTCGCATCATAGTTCTGCTGCCGCTTTATTTGGTGTCACGGGCATCGTGATGACAGGTGCCGCCCAGCATCATCATGTGTGATGATGCTGGGCGGTTGCTAGAAAGACTATTTTGGCCTGTTAGCGGAACATAAGCAGACCTTTTTGGTTTCCAAGTATATATTGTCAAAGGGAGACCGCCGCCGCCAAACTCGTATCCTTACATACTCGTAATGCATGCATGCAGCATGCAAACTCAAAACTTGGTTGATGATTGCTTGCTCAGCAGCCATTTAATTAGGATGAAATTTTAACAAACATATCCCCATGTCATGTGCACAAATTCAAGCAATCTGACCAGCAATGTATCTACTGACATCTAACCATCGTGCTGGGAAATTGCATGCATACTCATAGTAATACCGGCTAACTGGTTGAGCACGTGCTGGATGTATTTTTAGGTGTTAAATATGTTAAATACATATATTATAATACATAACAAATTTAACGAATTATTATGTGCTTAGGAAAAGGACCTTCCAGCAAGCCTTAATAACATGTTCTGATGCTATTGTTGTACGGCAGACATGCTCAGGCCCTCCACATGGCCCCAATCCTCATGTTTGCTAGTATGTACGGCATGCAACCCTGTACATATTTGTAAACGCTGTACCCTACCTTTACAGAAGCTTATTGTATGCTTTGCAACATGCAACATGCAAAAAAGGATGACGTGCATCTGGTTAGCTAGAGATATTAGATTTCAAAGGGCCCGGCAACAGCCCTCAACAGCTTGAAGCCTGGCGATTTATTTCCCCTGTTGGCCTTGCATCCGAGCAAGTGCTAACCACCTACCAAGCAATTAAAAAAGGTAGAGGTAGTGCGGGGAAGTCATGCATGCATAGCGACCGATAGATGTATGTGGGGCCATTATTCTGGAGTTTTGTGGACGCACGCAGGCAGGGGGGAAAGCAGGTACCATCATCATCGCGGCACAAGCTGAGGCTGCTAGTGCATGTATGAGCACCAGCAGGCCGGTGCTATATACAGGTGGCAAGGATGAGTGCACAAACAGTTTGCTTACAGGTACTGATGTGCTTTCTGGTTGGAACGGCCCTGATGTTGTGTTGTCTGACATCGGAGGGATGAGTCATAATTAATGCAGCAGGCAGGGATGGAGATTTGTGCACGTTCACCCTACACTGCCACTCCACTTGTACGGTCAAGCGGAGGGTGCTGTAATAAGCTGAAAGCTTGCACAGGTACATACGTGCGACTCGCATGCGACTATCTGCTGACATGCATGGGGGGTTGGGGGTGTTCGGCCCCTGTGCCTTCCAGCAGTGCCTTCAAAAGTGAATCAGTTTGTCCGTGTTTGTCAGTGTTAGCTGATGAGCATACATGTGCCAGCACGCAGTAGTGAAGATACCAGTGAGTAGCAGATTGTGCCGTACATTTCTGCAAGTTTGGACTCGTCAGTCTCAATGAGCGATACAAGCGGTTCTTGATGATGCGATGGCTTGTGAAGCGATCTCTAGTTTAGTACTAGTTTATACTTGCCAAATAAACTTCCACGACACTAGGTCCAACAAGCACTCTGCCATGCCTTTTATTAGCCGCACCATGTTGCACTACCCGTAGTTATGGGAGAAGATTGGATCAACATTGGAAAACTTGTTTTCCCAAGCAGCATCAAAACACCCGTCTGGAAGCGGGCTGCTGAGCGGGCCGTATATATGTATGTGCAGCATCGTTCGATCTACATCATTGATTTTTTATCGGCGACATTTCAACGACGTTAGGACGGAAAATACGCATATACGCATCCAGCATCCTCTTATACTGGTCTTCATAAATAATATGTTATCTGCATCAACGGTCGAAGTGGCGCGCTGGATTTCTCTTGCGTATGTGCACAGAGCATATTCTGGAATTATGCGCTTGACTCGTCCAGGGGCCTAAGGGAAATAAATGCAGAAATCTCTTTCCATGACGGCACCCCAGCCATGTACCGCTGTCGCGCGCCCCAGGATGTCCACAAAAAGGCTTTAACTTTGTTTACAAAAAGACATTTCATGCAAAATATCATTTCTGACAGTTAAAGCTCATTATGAACGGCATAATAACCCCGCAACCGGTGGTTGCTCTCACCATATTAGTCACTTTTGCAATAAATAAGAATTCATCAATGAATTCCAATGCGCCAATCCTGGCTATAACTTCGTAATGGTTGTTCCGGAATGACCAACGTTACGCAGTACGACGGTTGGCAGTTCGTAAGCATCAGCAAGCCAAAACTTAATAGATAAAAACAGTTAAATTGAAAATACGACTTGACGTTTGACAAAATTTACTACGTATGATCCCCTAACAGCTTCCGTAATCGCGACCGTAACGGATTCCATAAGGAGGTACGCCCGACAACAGTTTTGAGTTCTACACCTCCAGATTGCGAACAGGTTATGTGTATGACTTTTTCACACGGCTGAAAAATTCGATTAAGCTATATATGTCTTGCTGTTTGGAATGATTATCATAACAGCTGAAGCACTTTCCGTTGTCGAAAATGCGTTTCATGGTCCCTATGGATGGATCCATATGCATATGGGAAAAGATCAGGAAAGCGGCCCAGAAAGAGCAGCGCGCTTTGCATACTAGGGTTTGCTTTATAAGCCATAGGGTCGGGGGGGGGGGTAAAAGCGGAAGTGCTAGATTGCAGGAGATTTCTGAACAGCCAGGTAACGGCAAAGTTAAGACGACTTAAAGCTGGGTCCGACATGGAAAATGAAATCATCCTGCCCTCCTCATGGCTACCACAGCCACATCTCTTGAGGTCTCGTTTGGCGATCCTAAATAAAGACGGTATCAAACTGTCCTGGACTGCTGGCCGGCTCAATATCTCATCGAACACTAGCGACCCACTTAAATGATAAAAAGTGAGCAACAACTCAAACCCTGTAAAACCCCATTCTTGGGGAACCCCTATGCAGCCGCGAAATGTCCCACGGGTCGATACAGGCCAATGGTCGGAAGGCCCCGAAATAGTGCCTATGCTTACATATCGGGGCTAGGTCCAATTACCCAAACGCTTCTTGCATTGCTCGTGGCACTTCTGTCATATGTTATTTGTATGACGGGCATATGTGCAGGAAACCAATTTGCGTGCCCCAACTAATGGCCTGACCTGATATGAGCTGCCTGATAAGGATGCATTGAAACCGCGCCACTTCATGATAATTAAACCCTTTGGCATGGTTGTGACTGGGTTGCGTGGCCGAGTGAATTACCGTGCGGAATATGTCTCCCGCCCCTCTTGCAAGACTTTCAGTAGATATAATTTACAAGATGCAACACACTAGATTCCTTTCACATGGTTCCATTGCGCGTGGAGACCATTCGTGCATACTCTCATGCCGGCTTGGGTGAGCTCCAGTACATAGCCACGCCGAAAACGGGGCCGACCTATTTTGTCAACAAATTACGGTGAGATCTATGCTTTGCCGAACCCGCAAGGTAGGAGCCGGCCAGGATGTAGTATGTGCACAATATTCAGGCACTTGTCTGTCCGGTGATTACTGTGGATGCGGCCCCTATTAACGATCACATAAATTACAAGACCAGTACTGTTACATAAATTTATCACCGGAGTCCCTGTTGATTTACATAGAAGTGACGGCTATAGCCGTGCGAATTTCCTTCTTTCCTCTGGCGCCGGTTGGAAGCCTGCCTGGGAACTCAAAACATTACAACATCTCTAAGCTATCGTTAATTGCATTTCAGTCCTCCAAAAGTCCCATGACACTCAAAATCAGCACAGACTCGTAACTTGCATTTTTGTTGATGTTCCATCTACAAATAAGTTCGTGATGTATAACAAAGGCATAATATGTATTGACGACGTCATGACTCTTACTCTTAACGCAATCAGAGGTACAGGTACCAACGTACATGTGGTTAGGTAATCTACTGCAAGACAGACCGAGATTACATATATGACATTTCTCCAAGCATTTCAACATCCATTCAATGCTATCGCCAATAGCTAAGACCGTATTCATACATTTGTACACGAGCAGGCTGGCTGCGAGTTGATTTATGTGTTGCGCTCAGCAGCCGCTTTCTGGACTGCGCTCGCCTCCGGCAAGTCTGCAGCTTGCCTAACACTGAACGCGCTTTTTAATATCAAAACAAGGAGATGGTCTGTGTTTTCTAGGACGTTTCGTTTTCGCAGCTTTTGGTTTGGGCGCCCCTGTCGTTCGTAGCGACCGATTTTAGTGCTCTTATACGTGCATAATCAAGGACAGTGGAGGTGTAAGTAATCGATTCCAGGCAGAGTTGCTGTGTGGCGCTCCGGAAAGAGGTGAGTCGTCGGGTTACACGGTGCAACTTTTTCATGTTGCTGGGCGTTGCCCGACAGCAGAGCCAGTTCAATATTCCAGCGCTCATTTAATTTGTATCGTTCATGTCTTCGTCATTTCACGCGCACTTCCTCGTCCTGACCGACAAAGTTCCTCAAGTTTCCTCCAGCTCCTCTTTTCTTTATGCATTCGTTTCAAAGCAATTGTCATAATTATTGCCTGTGCAGCGTTTATTTCGAGAGCGTCGTCATCACCAGCTTTGCGTAATCTTCGTAAACGTTCCCGGCCTAATGGGCACACCTCCTCCCCTCCCGGAGCCTGTTCGTGGTCTACGTCTGGAGGAACGTGCACCTTCGATAACTACATTAATTGTTGAAGCCTCTAAGACGGTGTCTTCTTCGAGGTGGGTGGTGTAGTTGATGTCAACGTGGCTGTCCGCGCGAGCTGTTCTTGTAGCAGCCGAAGCTTTTGCCCCACAATTTCGTGCTTTGCGGTAAAAATTCAATCACTCTTCTGATTGCCGCAGTGTTGGACCTGTCTACACATCCGACCTGTTCTCGGCGATGCCAGCCGATGTGGTCGGTCTACAGCCCGCGCGGTTTGCAGGCTTCCCAGCCGACGCGCCGAACGACCCGGCACGACCGCACACTTCCCCATTTGCCGTTGTGACCATGGACGACGAGCTTTCATGTGGTGCCGGAGGCTCGCCCTCCATGGCTGAAGCTGCCGACGTTCCGCCCATCCGCCAGCAAGTAGGCCAACAATCCGAGTCAGTTCGCTTACCCATGCCGCCAATATCTCCATTTGAGTCAGGTCATGCATCCTGCCTAATTGGCTCAGCGTTTGGACCAGCAAGCCCGCAAGGCGTGATTGATGCTCAAGGCAAATGCCGCCTAAAGCAGCAGTCCGAGTCCGCGGCGGACTTCAACTCCAGGAAGCTACAAGAGCCCATCAGCGCCCATCAGTGGAGCCCCTCCTCCTTCCAGGGCCATTGGGAACGGTCCGACGCCACTGGCCCGCTAATTTCCGACCCCTCCGCCCTGGCGCTGCCGCTATCCGCACCAAGCCCTTTATCCGACATCCCGGCTGTCGGCGGTGGCTCCAGACGGCTGCTGGCGGACTTGGCCCTCGGGCCCCCCTCCCCAGCTGCAGCTGAGGAGCTCCCACCGCGAGTCCGTCAGCGTCTCCAGTCCATGATCCCCGAGGTGCTTCGTGGCCTGTTTCCGACCCTGCTGCCAAAGCTCATGCCGGCGGCTCTCACCGCGGCACTGCCGGCGGCCTCATCGGTCTTGGCGTCAGCCAATAACAACAATATCAATGCAGCCGTGGACTCACTGTCGGCGGTGGAGTCCCTCCTGCCGGTCGTCCTTGAGGCGGCACTGACGCCCGCGCTCGCGACGGCATTACCTAAGGCGGTCCTGGCGACGCTGAACCTCCTCTTCAGTGTGGCTTGCATCGGTGCCTCGGATGAAGAGCAGCATCTGCCAGCTGCTGCTCCTGCGCCAGCTACAGCAACCTCCGGGGGCTCCGGCACATCCACCTCCGCCCCTCCGTCGCTGTGCAGTGAGCCGGCCGCCGTAGCCGCCGTCGGTGCTACTGCTGTCACTGCCAATGCCGCCCATGCAGCGGCAGGTGAGCGACAGCAGTCGATGTCCCTGGAGCAGCAGAGTGCAGCTGAAGCCCAGCTTGTACGGATGCTGTTCGGTGTGGACGGCAACGAAACTTCGCTGCAACAGCAGCATCAGGAAACTGGGAACGCCAAAGCTGCAGCGCCATGCGTTTTGGATGTGGCGGCCGCGATTGCCAGTAGTGTGAGCAGCCATGGCAGCGGCCGCGCCAGCCGTGTCGGCAGCCCTACCGGGAGTGGCATCAGCTCGCCAGCTGAGCAGCTTGGCCCGCGGCCGCCGTCGTCTGCTAAGCTCGTGGTTGAAGGCGCGGCAGTCGCTGCAGCGCAGGACAACTTGGAGCATGCCGCTGTCGCCTCGTCAGAAGCCGCGGCAGCGGTACCCGTCTCAGCGGTGCGCCGGCCCTCCCTCGCCGCCTTCGCTGGTGCGAGCACCGGCGGTGCGACTCCGCTCAGCGCTACTGGAGGTGATTCTTACTCGCGGCGACTGTCCGAGACCAACCATGGAGGTTCCGCCGCGCCAGCGGCGGCATCCCCGCCTGCATCGCACTTCCCTGCCGTCAGTGTCAAGGTTCCGGGCCAGGGCAGTGGCGCCGTTGGCGTAAGCCAGCAGCAGTTGCTGTACAGTAGGAGCAGTGGCGGCAGCGGTGGCGGTGGCAGCATGGGCCACGGCGAAGATGGCATGAGCAGTGTCGAGGATGCCCTGAGTACCTGCAGTGGCGGTGACATGCCGTCGCCATATCCGGAGATCTGCGCTGGCCTCGGCGGCGCGCTGGGCACCGGTGCTAACCCTAATAGCAGTGCCGTCAACAGTTTCTTGATGCGCAGGGGCAACAGCGCCGACAGCGCGGCGGCGGCGGCGGGTCTGTACGGGATCAGCGGTGATACCCTGTTGGATCGTCTACAGCATGTGCATCAGTCACAACATGGCGCAGCCCCCTCTTCAGCCACTTCCGGTCCTGCAGGCCACATCGCTTTGCCTGCGGAGCTGCTCATGGCGGCATCACGCAAGGGTGGCGCCGCCGGCGCAGGCGCGGTGGGAGGCGTCCTAGCCAGTCAGCTGATCCAGCAGACACAATCATCACAGGCAGCGGTGGCAGCTGCACTTTTCATGCAGCAGCAGCAGCAGCAGCAACGCCAGCAGCAACAAGAGGCTGAGGCAGCCGTCGCCGCTCAGCAACAGTTGCAGCAACTGCAGCAGCTACAGGCCCTGGTAGTGGGTCGCTCACTGAGTGAGCAAGACTTAGTGCCGCCGTCACCACCATTATCGACTACAACTGCTGCCGGCGGTGTGCAGTGGCGCCGTTCCTCCGGCACCAACGTAGCCTTCGGCGGTGACCTCTGGCAGGCTGACGCCGAAGCTCTGGGCTTCGCCGCCGCCGCCCAGCTGGCGCTCGGCCAGCAGCAACAGCAACAACAGCAGGCGATTGCGGCCGCGGGCCTTCTCCAACAGCAGCAGCAGCAACAGCAGCAGCAGCAACAACAACAACAACAGCAGCTAATTGCACAGTCTCTGGCCGCCGTCGCCGCCGTGAACGCCGCCGGCCGCGCCGTCCGCGCGGAGGATTTCCTCGCCTTTAGCACCAGTGGCACTGCTGGCCTGCAGTTGCAGGCGGCAGCAGGATTGGGCAGCCAGGCGGCCGCAGCGCAATTGGCTGCGGCTGCCGCCGCCGCAGCTGGTGGCGCCGCTCCCAGTGCCACTGACTTGGCGTCTTACATGGATACAGCCTTACGGCGGATGCTGCTTGTGAGTCCGCAGGTGGCTTCGGAGCTGGCTCGCGCCTGCGGGGCCTTTAGCGGCGCCCACGCTCAGCTGCACCACCTGTGCTGTATCATCGCGGAGCAGCTTCTGGATGTGGCGGCAATGGCGCCGGAGGTGGCGGCGGCGCTGTTGAGGGCGTTGGCGGTACACCGGACCCGCGGTGCACAGGCGACGGACGTTGACCCGCGCGTGATGGGCCGCATTCTGCAGCTGCTGCGGTGGGTTCTTTTCTTCATAGCGCTGGATTGGAATGAGTGGGGATGGGGTGGGGATGGGGCGGGTGTCGTCGATAGGTTAGGAAGGAAAGGTGAGACTTTTACATGCAAGGTATGGGTTAAGCCAACCAACTGTAGCCGAATACACGTTTGTAGTTTATAGTTATCTTCGTCCTTGGCTGCTTCGGTCACGTGTTGTCACTGGCCGTCATTCCCCTCAACCTCGTCAGCCCCCCGTAATTCTGCATGCGTTTGGGTTTCGGTTTTTTTTACATTTTTAGTGTTTTGGCTGCTTGTTGTTGCTCTCGCACTCTTATTGCCCCACTCTGCTCCCTTCCACTCACCTACCCACATGCGTGGCCGCCTCTGCAGGGCTGGGCCTGCTGGACGACAGCTGTGCCTGGTGTCCTTAGAGCAATGGGTGGACGGTCTCAGCCGTATCCACAAGCGCCGCGCGTATCTGGACACCATTCTCCACAACTACCAGCTCACACTCAAGCGTCTGGTGCAGGCGATGGGCCACCAGGTGTGGAGCTGACCTGTCGCCTGATGATGTGTGGGCGACTGACTTGGTTGCCGAGTTGTGTGTCTTGACAGTGACGAGTTGCACCTACATCGCTACATCTCGCAACCCTCGGCCTGAAGTGTTCTTGTTTTTAAGTTTTAAGAGTTTGCCTTCCATCTAATTTAGAATCATTTATAAGTATCTACCTAGCCATCCATCTATCGATCTACCTGTCTAGCTATCCATCTATTGGATATTGCCGCTGGCTGCTTACTAGGACAACCAAGACAGTTCAATCATCACGAGCTTAGCCGCTGCAGCTCAATATATAGTTGTGATTTGATTTGGAGCCGTACTTTGCGTCCGATGCAGGTCCACGCTGTCAACATGTCCTTGCCGCGCCAGCTGCTGAACGACCTCTCCCCTCGTGCGCTGCTGCTCCTGACGGCCGAGTTGGCACCATATCCGCTCTTGCAACCGCGCCGCTGGTCCGAAGAAATAATCTGGGCGGTGACCCAGATGCACGCCATGGGCATTGACATGCCCGCCGCCGGTGTAAGCCACGGTGGCGCCGCCGCTGTCGCCGGCCAGGCGTCAACGCCGACAAGCGCCTTCCAATGGGAGATTCGCCTCGCTCTCGCTGCGACGGCCGACGACATTGCTACAGCTGGCGGCTCCGCCGCCGCATGCGGACATTCGCCTCCAGGCGCCGGCGGTGCGGGTCCCTTGGCGGGAATGGGCCTTGGCGGCGGCGGCGCTGCCGCTGCCGCTGCCGGTCAGGTGGTGGGTTCATCCGGTGCTTCGACGCCCGGTGGAGCTGCTGTCCCATGGGCTGCTCACGCGGCCCTGCACCGCCACCTGCTGTTGGGGCTGCGCCGAGTGCAGTCGCGCTTCTTCAGTGACCGCCTGCGCAATATGCATGGTGAGCGGATGTTGGGCATGGGTGAACCTTTTCACTGATACTAGTGTCAGTCCATTGGATGATTGGATGTAACCGACTTCCTCCCTGGAGTGTTGTCCCTGGGGTTGTGACCAGCGGTTCTTATATACCGGTCTTGGGTTCCGTTCTTGTCCGTCCACCTTAGGGTTTACTTTTGTCCTCTTCAGCTGAATGGGTGTAATGTGTTATCTAATGTTTTTCATGTTGTGGCGCGGTGCGGTGGCAACAGCGTCCAAACGTTATTTACAAACCACAATGCAAAGTGCCGCCAAGTCTCTTGCTGGCGGTTAACCGCCTTTCCGTTTCGGTATTCCAAAGCGTGACGCCTTCTGCCTTGCTTTGCCCTACCTTTTCCTGCAGGTCTGTTCGGTGAGCCTGTAGAGGCGTTGCTGCGCTCCTCTTTGCCCCAGGATGTGTTGGTTCCGGAGCGGGAGGTGGTGGTTCTGGTGGCGGTGCTGCTGATGTTGGAGTGCCGCATGCGCCCGGAGGACTTTGACGCCGCCTTCGGTCGCGACCTGCAGCGCTGTTTGGCGGTGTCGTCTGTGGAGGAGGTGGCAAATAGGCTCAGGTGCGTGTGACGGGTGCAGCTAGCGAGCGAACGACCGAGCGAGCGCGGGAGTGAGCAGCGCCACCTTGACCACCATCATTGACCCCGCCCGTCACCACAACCATAATCTCAACCACCGTAACCACAACAACCACAATTATGACCATCACCACCGCGGCGGCTTTCACCTTCACTTTGACATTTTGCCGGTATGGATCTGGCCAGCTGCTACCACCCTCATTATTTTTTAATAATATCATCATTATTTTTATCATTATCATTATCATATTTATAACAGTTGTGCTTCGCAAACCACCCAACGGGCGCGACAATACGTGCAGGTGTGGCCTGGTGCCCGACTCGCCTCTGCGTCTGGACCCCCACAAGAGTCGAGCCTTGTCGCAGCTGCTCAAGTTGGGTGCGCTGCCGGGTCAGCCACAGTTCTGAGCCAACGCGAGTGCGAGTCGACGGGTCCCGTTCTTCACCTCTCCATTTTAGCCCTTACCTAAAACTCTGTAGACTCTGCGGACTGCCCGACGTGCGTCTATCTGCCTTCGGATCTTTCCCCTTCCCCAACGAGGAGGATTGTTATGCGTCCAGTACGAAAGGCCGAAGTGCGAAACCCACAGTCTTTAGTCCTCAGTCTCCATTGTGGACAGGACGCATGTGGAGTGCGAGTGTTACGGTGCGTCTTCTTTTGCATGCACCTGATCGCCTCCATGTAATTTGTGTCAGTTCATCATGACGCGCTGCTTAAATTTGCTATCGGGACATCATCGTAATGCTGTGAGCTCACATCCGGCAAGTCGCCGGTTTGAGTTTTCGACATCATTTTGACATCAAAGCGGACGCTGTTCGTCCACCACCGCCAGGCGCGGTCGCGCGTGGTGTCAAATTTCTGCCTGCTGCGGAAGGATCGCAAGAGTAGCTAGGATCAACAAACGCGTATGGCAGTTTTGGTTTGTTAGGGGTTGTTGTTGGTTGCCTCGTATATGTGTTTAAGTAACCATTTTGGGACGTGGCTTTCGAGCGAAGGATGAGGGGAAGGGAGGGGCGGACGATGGTACATATACATGAAAATACAAACTAGCTGCACGAGGATAGGGGCGCTCAATCAACACTGCGTGTCTGTCTGTTAGTCTGTTAGAGGTATGCCGCCGGCGGCTTGGGAGTTGGGAGCTGAGTTGGGGGTCTGCCTAAGAAGCACAGACACGGCTCAATGATGCATAAGATGCTGTCATGAAGCGCGTTGGCCTATGTTGGCTCGCGGGCTGCGTCTGCATTTGATGCAGAGACGCGAGCCTGGCCGGCAAGTGGACTGAAGATTTTACGGGTAAGGAAGTACGTAGAGCGCTTTTTGTTGAAAACAGGAACCTAATAGCAGCGGCCCTGATGCGGAAGGGGAGCGTCACATAGAGATAAAGAAAGCTCTCTCGTGCCCAATGTGGGCCGTGTGCGACATGAACGATGAAAGCCGCCTCTTTCTGGGCGTTGCGGTGCCTTCTACGTGTGCGGAAAGAGACTCCGCCACCGACATCGCGGTCGCCATCGCCGTCGCCAGGACGGATGTATTCTTGTGCTTGACAAGAGATGCGGCGAGCTCTTGGGTGGTGTGGGATGGATGAGATGGGTTTGGTTTGGTGGTTTGGTTTTTGCTCTCGGTAAAGATCGATCTCTTCTCGATGCGGGTACTGGTGAGTTTGGGCATTTGGCACTGCAGGCGACTATGCTACGAAGGCCCAGGGAGAATAACGCGGATTGGTATTATTGAAATAGCATCCCCTGTCCCGTTGGGCTTCGCGAGTGGTTGGGGGAGCGTGGTGGGTGGTTCGTCGTTCGCTGTGGGAGGCTATGAGGGGTGGCGCTTTAAAATGGGCGTCCTAATGGGATGGATGGCGGCATGTATGGCTGGTCGGAGGTCCTGTCTGTTTGTATGTAAGCACAGAAAGTGAGATGAGAGGGTGCAGGAAATGGTGCTGGCGTTGGTGGATAGCAGGGGCCGGGTGGGTCTCGATGGAATGGTTGATGCACGGGCAATGCAATGCAGCGACATTAAAAAAGAGGGCCGTATATTTGTCTCTCTTAACACCTCAATGATATATAGAGTGTATTGTATGGCAATGACACATGGGCCCTTTATGGATGGGGCTGTGTGGGTCTCATTTATAATTGGAATGCTCTGCTAAGATACCTAAGACGCTGGTGCCCCCCAACCAATCGGTCACTTTGGGAAGCCAGGAATGGGCTATAACTAGAACTGGCTTGCGGTGCTGTGCTGTGCCTTGCCGTGCTGTGCGCCGGCGGGCAGACAGGCAGTAGCCGAGCATGACGACGCGTACAGCACCACCTGGCGTAGATGGATGGATGGTTGATCGGTCGGGTGGTCGCGTAGCTAGCGCTAATAAGCCTCTCCGGATCCTGCGGTAGGGATCTGGGGATAAGTTGGGGTTAAGAATGAGAGGGGTACTTTGGGCAGTTTTTGTCAGAGGGTAGCTGCCTGCGCGCCACCGCGAAGCGCCCCTCAACCCCGGTCGGTCACTATCGCTACGACTGTGTGTGATGGCAGTGCGGCGAGAAGACGACCCGAACACGCAATCCAGAGCTCAGAAACAAAATGGCCTCGAAGATGGTCAAAAGAATATCCAATGCGCGGCGCGATGAAGGCCGGGTGGGGCACGGGGGATAGGGAGGAAAGCCGGAAACGGGAAAGCCGGATCTATGCCTAATAACGACGAGCCTCGCGCTAGAAGGGACGTTGCCGTGCGTCAGCACTGACGCAGCTACATTCTGGCGTCAGGAAGAGCCTAAATTGATTTGGATTGGGAGATGGATATCCTTCACGATGTCCAATTTCAGGTCGGTGTCATTGTCAGATCGACGTTCGTTGACTCGTGTGATTTGTATTCGCAGACCGCCGTGACATTGTTGCGGCGTGTAACCTCTCAAGAGCGCTCTCAATGTTGTCAGCGTTCTAGCAGGGTCGATTTGGTCGGCAAGAATCAAGCAGCAGCTAGTGCGAATGTATATCATCATAATGAAAATGCGTATGACCACCAGGGCCGGTCGGCCGGAAAATGTGCGGGCACATGACCGGGGCCGTGTTGTGCGTCTTGTCTCTACACAATTTCGGGCGCGGTGCGGTCCCTAAGCAGGAGAAGAGGAAGGCAGGATCCGAGGAGGAGGAGGAGGAGGAGGGGACTATATAATGTGTGGAAGACGGCGGCGTAGAAGATGGCTGCTCTGCACTCCAGCAGTGGGGTGAGGGACACACACGGTCTCACTTCGCTGCCACACACAGCCGTGGTCACCTACTGCTGATGCTGTTACAACTACTGCTACCCCTCTGATTCATCTTCACCTATGATGCTTTGTCGTCGTCTGGTCCTCCCCGGACTCCGCCTTGATGTTTGGGCTGTGCAACACCGCATTGCAGGCGTGATGAGTTGGAAGGACCGCTTACGCGGCTCTTTAGTTGTCTCATACGTCCGTCCGTTCGTGTAGGGTTTTGGAATTGCGCATTGGGGTTTAATTGCGCAGCTGGTAGTTAGGGCGTGTTCCGTCGGTCCACGACCATAATACTGGTAGTCCTCTCGTCCTTATCTGTTGGGGCCATGAACACAAACGGACTGCTATGGAGGCGCCCGCATCGCTCGCACGTTGCTCATGAAAGCCCATGAAAAGGGGAATTGTCTTCGCTGTGTCGTCCCGAGTCCCGAGTCCTTTGGTATACGCATACCGGACGTGCGTGCTTGTCACAGGCGGACATGTATGCGTGACAGTGTTGAGAAATGTGTCGGTGGGGCCCACGTCACGACTGAAGAGGATGGACGCCATTGGCGTCTCGTGTGTGCGATATAGGCGTTTGTACCGTTTGTGCGGTTTGGTGACCTGCGGCCTGGGGCCTGCGATGAGTAGCAGCAGGCGGGCTTGCTGTCAATCAAAATGTATGCACCCTGTGTGGGATGGGGTTTGTGTACATTCTGGCATCATTCTGGCAGCATGTGTGCTGATCGGCTGCTGCACTGATTGGTCGGTCAATCAATTTATCGGTCTGTCGGACAGCTGCCTGCGTCCGAACCTTCCACCCCACCGAAAGCCTACAAAGAGGTAGGCTGGCAGAAAGGGGGGGCCAACGCGAGGAGGAAACGCATACCTCCCTGTACTTTTGTATGCGTGTATGTGTGCGTTTTGCGGAAAACTCCTTTCGGAGCTGCACTGAGATTTCCACGCGATTGGTGCACGCCAGTCGATGTCCAACTGATACGAACAGATTATTGCGGTGCGGTGGCTATCGGATGCACCAAACCTCGTTCGACTGCACTTATTGCTCCCATGTGCCATTTGGGTCGGTGATAGGCCACGTGTTTCCACCACCATCCTGGTGGCGGCAAAACTGCAGCAGCGGCACTGTTGGCGCCCCTGCAGATGCTTCTTTGTCGCGTCCATTGCGTTTTGCGCTCGTTGCCTCAAGATCTTTGGTGCGGATGATCTCACATTGCGACCGCTTCGGCTTTGGGCTCGGATGGATGGTGTGGGACGGCTTTGGTCTTTTTGCTTGTCCTCACTGCGCTAGCTAAGTAAGTGTTCTTTTTCGCGGTGTGCAAATATGATCCGGAGATGTGAGTAAATGTGTGTTGTTATGTGGTGCTGGTGCCGTAATGTGCGCGCATGAAATCGGAAAGCTGTGTGTTTCGGTGCATGCGTGCCGTGCGGGGGGATTAGGAGGGGAGCTTTGTTGGATGCCTTGGTGCAGGCTCTGCCCCTCGCCGTGAAAATGTACACAATCGAAATGTTTTTTAGGGAGGGGTGGCGGAGAATGGCAGAATCGGTTGTTGTTGCTGCTGCAGCAGCTCCTGCCGCTTCATATTCACATGCCCTTGTGTGGACGTAATGCGTCGTTACCCAATTCTCCTTGTACGGCCGCAACGCGGTGCAACGCCACACCACGAGGATAACGCAACTTTGGCCCCGGGGTGTTGCCTGCCCCTGTTGGGCGGTGATGGTGGTGGTGGTGGTGGTGGTGGTGGCATTGCTGCGACCCTGATTCGCCGGCCGCTTAGTTTGTCGGAGCAAGGTTGTTCACTGATCCGCTCGGAGAGGCGCTCGCTCGACTGTTCCGTTATTCAGCCCAAAGACTTTGTTGATGTGCGCGTCTCGTCGCCATTGTCGTCGTGTTGTTGGTGGTGGTGGTATTAAATCGTACCACGATAAAGTGAGGAGCGATTCCGTAGCTGTTAAGCATGCGGTGCATGGAGACGCTTCGAATTTAAACGCGCGCACGCTACTCCCATTGGGGAATCCTCTTTCGTGTGGGTGTTCTTTTTGTCCAGTGGGTTGGGTGATGCGACAGTTCACCAGGGTGCTGGGATTGATCTTCGCAAGGTTTTTGTCAGTGGCTTTGTAAATTGAAATTGAAGTAAAGGGCGACAAAGTGCGCCTGGCAGTATGAAAAAATTTGGATTAAATTCGATTACGCGGCCAGGTTGCGGCTGCAGTAGGGGCTTGCGTACCTGGCTGGTCGTTCTTTCATAGGCCGAGATCAGTCGTCTCGGTTTGCGCACGCGATTTGTGGGCGGGCCTTCATTCGTGAGACAGTGCAACAGATGGTGATGGTGTATTCGCCTCCTTGTATTCATGGGATGAGAATAGAATGTAATCGCTGCGGCGTTTTCCGCTTTCCTCAAGGGCATACTTAAATACATTCAAGTGTTCGCGCGCCCGACGGCAAAAAATTTGTTGGGATGTAAGGTAACAATGTCATCCTCTCTACGTGCGCACAAGCTTCTGCTTAACCTGCAAAAGACATACAGATATGTGATGATTTTCGTCTTGATTGGGCAACTAACACATCCAAATCTCAAATGCGTCCTCTAGTCCGCATCAATCTTTCATCTGGCGTGGCAACAGCGACCATTGCCCTGTTTCTGCAGGCAAATTGCTCGCGCCCAGAGGCCCCGCCCGGCCCGGCCCTGCTCGCGCCCTGTCCTACGTCGTACACTTCGTATGCTAGGACCGGCTCTGGCTAGGACAGGTCACGTAGCCACGTTGTCGCTCGCTTTGTGTACATTTCGTTAATGTCTGTACTTGGCCATTAACTTAGAATCACTTATGTCGTCATTTGCCTGACATGTACCAGACAAGTTATGTACTCCGCCGCGCTCCGTCAGACTCCGCATGCAAGATATGCAAGCTCGCTTCCCTGGAGACTGTATTATCTAAAAAGAAGGCCGCGCCGCTGCCGTTGGAAAACTCGAACACACATCTATACTGTGGCAGAGAAATTATTTGATCCTCTAGCTCCATCGTACCGCGTAGGAAGGTCCGTACCGTATTTCGGGGCACCCTCATCCATTTACCTTCATCCGCGGACTTCTCCGAAACCAGTGATTTTCCCGGGCAGGTTCAGCACCCACCACCGGCATCCAGTGGCGAAATCTGCCGGAAGGATCAACAGCGGCGTTAAGTCCACTCCTGGTCAGCTCTCAGCTCGCACGTGTGTATGTCGTAGTACAAACCGGATTGATTTATGCCAGAGAAATGTGGTTTACGGGCAACCCGTTAGTTTTGGAGTATCAGGCGTCTTTGGCAAGGGCCCGAAATCCTTCATATGCAACATAGGTCGTTCCGCGGACGTCCCGTACGACCATTAAGGAATGCGTGGGAATTTCCTCAACCTCCTACGGGAAGGTAGGGCAGACCCCCCCTATCCCAGACACATACTGTTGCCAGGTACTGTTGCAGGCGGAGATAAGATGGGCTAGGAAGAATCTTCAGCACTGTAACAGGTTCCGAAACCAGCGCCATTAGTTACATATTACAAATACGCCTGGATGCTAATTGGACATTCACAAAGCGTGTACGACATAATTAAATATTCAATACATGCTAAGCTGGTTAGGCCGTATGGTTCCTTAATAACATTGAATACTTTCTCCAACAGCTTGCTGACTATGTTGTTAGTGTGAAGGTGTAAGGCGAACCATACCATACACATGAACTCCCCCTTTCTCCCCCTTCCCCCCCAACACACAAATACTTGCGGAAGTCCCCCCTGCCCCCCTTTCCTCCCCTTCACACACACACACACACACACACTTGCATCATCATGTACCATGCGGAATGCCACACCCTAGGCGACCCTTCGAGACTTTCTCGTCATTTCGCCAGTCACAGGCGCCCCGCATCACCCCTTGATACTCAGCTGACTCTACACGCTTCACACGAGCACCAAAAAAGGGACCTACCCACAGCTTACAGCTTCCCCCTTGCCATAGCATAATATGAAAAGGCCATGTACCGCACGCACACCTTCTACATAAATCTACATAAAACGGGCCGAAGTGTATGAGGGCCATGAGCATGCGCCATGCGCCACGACGGGACACGCACCATGCCGCAATCCATGGAGCTTAGACAGCATAAACCTGTACTCTCACGCGGCAGTGAAAAGCATCAGAGACACTCTTGACGCCACAGCACAGCAACCCGCGCCAAAGCAAAGATATGTTGCAGCACTCGAAGCAGCGTTTACCGCCCCCTGTCACCGTACCACTAGCAACGTTGCACGTATCGTTGCTGCAGGCACATACGCCACCTTCCAGACACTAACGTGGCCTCCAGGCACACATATAATGTTCTGGTGGTACCGCGTGCGTGTTGAAGTAATAACCTGTCGGCTGACCAATCACAAGTACGGTTACACACATGTCTTGAAAATGTATGACAAAAAACCTGTCTCTGCCAGCATGCCTGCTGGTATAACCCTTGACCATCTCAAGTACGATGCTATGAACCTATTTCACTATGACCTCCCGGCAATGTACCCCCGTTCAGGCCGAGACGCAGAGCCCCTAAATACCCAACACAAGGTCGCGTGCGTGCAGCCCACGGAATGTAGGTACGTACATACGTACAAACGTACTAGGCGCATCATTCCAGCATTACCGAAAACTAAGAGCCTCGAGGGGCTCAACCGTGCAGTCATTAGCAGCTCTGCACCTACGTACCCCCCGCTACAGAAATATATAACCCGTTTGCTAGGCTCTAGCGTCTGTATCAGGTATATCAAGTAGACGTATGTACGAACCAGTGAAATCCGATGTGACCATCCATTAAAAGGAGAAACTCCCAAGCTGCGCACAAGATAATGTTTCACGAGCCACTACACGACCCATATGGCCCGTACCGCCTCCCTAATTATACATACAGCACACAGCACACGACCCGGGGGCCCCCAAAGCAAGACGGAACCTGAATTTGGAACACGCTTGGCATGGCATGGCATGGCATGGCACGATCGCCCACAAGGTCATCACTGATTATCTGGCCTAGTCTGCCACTACCGCTGGTAGCACAGCTGTAACTGTAATCGCGCTTGCAACCATGACTCAACACTTTACGGGGGTCGTCGTGCGGCATAGTGCTATGGTCTGCTGCTGCTCCTAGGCCTATACACGTTCATCATGATCCAAGAATAAAATTTATCTGGATAAGTTAAAATGAAGTTGCCACGCAGGGTTGGTTTTCAGAAAGGTGTCAAAAGGAGCTTGCGCCAGGTATGGCTGCCAAGTTGGCTGCTGGCCTGTACCACAGTCCAGGTGCAAGCTGATAGGGGTAGGCTTGGCGGTGCATTAGGCGAACTGTGTTGCCAATGGGGACTGCGGGGAAGAAGGTAACGGGTTTATCTTCTTCCAATTGGGTTAACAAGCAAGTCGGGCAACGCATATTTGTATTGAGAATGTTGACATTTGTCCGAGAGCAGAGCCCCGTGAGGCTGCACAGCTTAGCTGCACGTATACCACCGGGCCGGAGACACGGTGCGCGCATCACACTGTCCGTCGCTTCGTCAACCTCCATGGTGTTCGGCTTGGCCCCCGAATCTTTGGTTGCATCTTGTTGTCCTAACTGTCCCACATTTAACGGGCGGGACCAACTAATTCCGTGCTTGCATGCGAAGTAAACTGCTGCCGAGATGCACGGAGGACGCAAACCAACCAACCCTGTAGACCTCCTTGGGCTGCACAGTAGGATAATTTGGAGCATATTTTACGTTCTTTGAAGATATGGCCGCCGCTGAAATTTACACACTGTTTCTGAACTCAAATTAAGTGCTAAACATCGTATGCATACAACTACAATCAACTAAGGATTATAAATTAAACATTACCAAGATATTATGTGTCAGATCGAAGTTTGCTCAATTCAGCAAACTAAACAACTTAATTGATTGGTAAAAAAATTATTGTGAACTCGCACGGCCCGGTATGAACCAGGAGGCTCACGGACCGCAAAGTATACAAGACCAAACTTAATGTAATATAATATTACAAACGACTGAACGAGCAGGTGAGCAGGACCTGCGCCGTACGGTGGTGACTTTAGCTTCGGCTGATAAATAGCCAATTTTTTTATAGCTGCCTAGTAGCAAAGAGGATTTTAAAGATCTTCTTACTGACCAGGATGGAACAGTTCGATGGGTCCTTCTTATCGCAGCTCGTATCAGATCAAACAGCTCCCTCCCGAGTCCAATGATCTAGAGGTCCGCGTCTTATCACCAAAATCTGCCCACGGTAGTCCTGGTATTTCACATACCTTAAGTAGTAGGCGTCGCCGACCGCAGAGCAGGCGAGCCTTTAAATGGATTTTCGCTGGCATCCTGGCGCTGTGCTTGTTGGTTTTTTTTATCCGCGTCAGCTCTCGCATGAAGATGGCGCACTCGGGCCACATTGACCACGATCCTATCGACGTGGTGGCTGTGTCGCTCAAGCCCAGCTGTGTCACGCGTGAGGCTGTCGCCTCCTTAAATCGTTACCTCCAGCCCCGCGCCATCCATATCGTAACCACCAGCATCGACAAGTGCAGAGTCTTTGATGCCTTCGCGTCCAACGTTGTCTGCCACCTTCAAGATGATTTCGTGGAAGGCCTCACCGTTGACCGCGTCGGCGATTTTATGCAGCAAAACCTCGGCGTTGACCAGCACAAGCAGGTCAAAGGCCGTGACCTAGCTGGATGGTATATGCAGCAATTTATCAAGCTAGGATCCATCTTAGCTCTCCCGGGCCTGTCGGAATACTACGTCATCTGGGATCTCGACATGGTGCTGCTCTCGCCGGTACAGCTGCTGTGGCGCAACGGTGACCGGGCCCACGGCAGCGACGACGGCTCCGCCACCTCCGCTGCCGCCATGTCTGCGGGCCAAAGCCAGATCCAAACACTCGTCAACATCGGCGGCTCCATAGCCCCGGGCTACATTGCGAGCTTCCAGCGCCTCACGAAGCGCAGCCTGGAATTCGCTCCAGATGGCACTTCCTTTGTGACGCATTGGATGGTCGTTTACAAACCTTACCTAAGAGAGTTCCTGAAGGATTTATCAGGTGGAGGCAAGGGACATCTAGATTGGGTGTGGCGCATCTTAGGGGCCGTGGACCCTCGCAGTGCTGATCTGGGTTTCAGCGAATATGCGTCGTACATAAGCTGGGTACGACAACATTACCCCCAGTCCCAGATCCTCGCGCCACGCAAGACGTGGGTTCGACACCCGTTTGGCCAGACCGCAGTGAGGTTGATGAGGTTGATACGCGCTGACCAATGCTGCTGCCCCAGCCGTCTCATGCTGCAGTTGTTGCGCACGGCGGGCTATGTGTACACCGGCTATGAGGTTGGACACATCTCGGAATGTCGCTATGATGCGCCTGAGCATGCGAAGTCCTATGGACTGTAAGACGACGGGGCATTTGCGTGCGTGGGCGTCCCCAACGTGGCTGCCTATTGCGAGGGGGGCTTTCCAACAGGGGTGTTTCACAAAGGTGCAGGAATCGCTCGCGCTCCTGTCTCCAGCCGACGATGCGCGTCTGTGGCTTCGCGCAAAGATGGCTGGGCCGTAGCGCGGCTAGCATGTGGTGGAGAGGAAGTGACAAGGAATGATTATTGATTATCTGCACGCCGTGATCACCAGGCGCCATTAGAAACTGATCGCGTTTTAGAACTCCTCAATACACCTTTGTTTCCACGTTTTTATATCTTGATCTACATGCATTGTGCATGTGTGTGGCCTCAGGTGATGACCTACATGCGGACTGATGTGTGTGTGTGTGTGTACAATCAGAGGTGTGGTCACACCCTGCTTTGCGCCGCAAGGCTTGGCTTTGAATCTTTGAGCCAGGCTTACAGACCTGGCGATGAAGCCAGCCAAAGGAATCCCACGCCTAGGCGGCGTTGCTCACATTGTGTACGGTCGGTGGATGTGCGTGACAAACGTTCGATAGCCATCCGCATTTCCCGCTGGCCCAATCCATATGCTTCCGATGAGATGGAAACACGCTTTTATCTCTGAGCTCATGATTGGGATCCTTGGAACAAAAAGGCGGAGGGCACGAACCAACTTGTTTAGATTCGTTGCTTAGGCCTTTCAGAGAGATGCCGACGTATCTTTTGTCATGCCTCCCCCCCTCACGTATACTTGCACTCGAAAGCCTCTTTGTTGAAACATGCATGTGGGTCCAGGCGTCAACATTTCTTGCGTTTGCGTCCTCCCGTTATGTATGGTCGGGGCAGCGCCTTAACGCAATTTGAGGTTGTTATCGAAAACCCTAATCACACACCTCAATGACGAACCAGGAACGTAGAATTAGCAGGCTGTCATTGTGCACTTCATGGTTAGCAGTCTGCAGTAAGGGTTTTATTATGAACGGGCATAATGGCGGTTGGTTTGTCGGGTGTGGGTGGGGGGTTAACAAATTACTGCTAGAGAATGTAATTTGTTCAACCTACTATTTGCACGTATTCTGTTGATGCACACTTTTGATCCTCGTTTGTCTTGCTTTTAGACCTCTGAAGCTGCGTGAGGATTTTAGTAGAGGACCAAATGACGCACCGGCCAAGGTCATCACCACCATGGAGTACCGAAGAACCAGGGTGGCCGATGGAGGTTGTCAAGATATGTTAAAGATGGTGAATTTTCCGTTTTGGTGAGTAGTTGATCATCCCACTTGAGTGTTTGGAAGGGCTTCTTAATATTTGCCCACTCAAGTGACACGTTACTGTCACGCAAATGTGGCCGGGGTGTGGCTGCCGAGGCTGTGCATGTTTAAGTATGGTCATGGCGAAATGTGATCGGGATATGATACGGGATCGACATTTCTGATCTCTCAAGCTCTTTTTCCCGGCTTCCTCTCGTATAGGCTTTCGTATGGCAGCGGCAGTAGTTGAAAACAAACATATAATAGCAGCGGGATGCGGCTGGCACCTGCGCCGCTCGTCCTCTTCCAGCACGAAGAACGCTCATGGCCCTACTCGTAGGGGATGCCGCTGGCGATGTGGCAACTCTTCATCTACTATTGAGTGATGGATGTGCCATTAGTAGGTTGGGGGATTGTAATGGGGTATCTGCTGAGCAGTGGTTTGTGTGGAGCTACATCGTCAGGGTTTGCGTGCGATAATGCACTAGTGATGCGGTTCAGCGCTTCGCGTGCAGGATGTTCGACGCCGTCCGAGTTACGACTTCCTAGGTGAAGCCCCGCGTCACACGTCCTGTCCGCGTCACACGTGTGTTAGCGTGGTCGTCCCCAACACGCATGACCTTCGTACGGGGAGTTTACTCTAGGGACCCAACGAGCTCCAAACTTAATTTGGGCAGTTTGCTTGGCAAGTTTGTACATGGCGATTCACCTTCTCAACCAACCCCACATATGCATTGATTCAATGGCGTAGCCCAAGGGGGGGCGGGCCCCGTGAAGAGACTATCATGAATGGGCCATGACGGTACGAAACGTTCACCCGCCGCCCATAATTGATGCGGCTGATCTAGAGCTGGTGTTTGACTCGCATCGTCACGTGGACACACGTGTAAGCGTGTGTCACATTCCTTTCGGTTAGGAGCACATCACAAGCTCGCGGCAACTTTATAGGAGCTGTTGCAAGCGCCCTGGCTGTAGTGCTAACAGAGCCATTTGTAAGAGCCTTATCCAGTGTACGACAGGTACAGGTCATCTTATGAGCTGCCGCTCAGGGTTTAGAATGCATGGATTAGGGCGGAAACCGGCTGAAGGTCGCTGCAACACAGGACGAACAGATAACTGAGCTTTTAGTATTATTGCTGTAGAATGTGAGTACTTATTATGATACCGTCACCCTCCTTACCCTTTCCGCCTGCTAGAATCTACAGCCCGAATCTTTTGTTAAACCGGTGGACGGGTGGATATATTCAGTTCCCCATATGTCGTCCTGAGCTTATCCTAGGTTATAGGTAACCTATCCGCAGCTCCAACTTTACACCAACCGAACTCAAAGTCCTTTGGCATGCTCCCTGTAGCGCCCTGTTCGGTGCTTGAAGCCGTGTTCAGAATCAAAGCAAACGTCCTACCTACATGTGCCCCCCCCACATGCTCTGCGGTCCTCAACTGTAATAAAGCAACTGCAAGGTTCACCCCTTCCCTCACGGTTCTTTCTTCGCGAGCCCGGCTAACCAACACACAAAACGGAGACCGACTCGCAATCTCACAAGTCTATCACTTGGACGTCCGAAACCCGTCAAGCGCGGCCAGTATTGTCAAGGATACGGAAGCGATTATCAATGGCCTGTGGGGCCGGTTCCCGAGCACGTCACTGTTGTGTGGCAGGTGTTTCATTCTTCACATGACAGGTCAGGGTACTCATTGCTTCTGGATAAACCCCCTTTCACAATAAGCAGAGCCCGCTGCCCATCGCAACCATCCTGCAACCGCACACACACACACACAGACACAAACACACAGACGCATACACACGCGCCGGAGCTCTTGCCCCTGCAACCCCCCTTCCTAACCCGCGCAGAAAAAGTATAGTATCTATTTCTCTTCAACTCCCTCCTCTCTCCCCTGGCCCCTAAAACATGCGGCACAAGCGTCTATGCCATAGGGGTACCCATTCTCAAGCAAAGCACGTCCCTGGTTGGCCCCTATACCTGTACCCTCTGGTTTAACACACACACACCCTCCCGCTGACGTGCGCACGTCTAACAATCGGCGCCACCCCATCCTGCCCGCCCTCGTCAGGTTCGCTCTTCAAGTTATTCTCTCTCCCACGTTCACCATTCTGGTCCCGGGCACGGCACACTATCCACAGACATATGTAGTAGACTCTTCCCCCTATCGGTGCTGTCATCTTCTCACTACACATCAAAACACATACACACACGAACACGGGCACACCTCTTGCTGCTTGCAGCTCATCAAGCAGCCCATGGTCCCCAGATGAAATCCCACCATGGCCCGCACCACCTCCCCGTCCGATGTGCTCGGGGTTACAGGAAATGTAATGCTGCACGACAATGGCGTATTCTCCAGCCCTCCCCCCCCCGTTCTCAGAGCCCTCCCAGGGGTCCCCCTTCCTCAGCCCCGCCCCCGGCTGACCTCCAATCCGCCCAATGGGTCGAAAAACACGGTCACGGGCGGTGGAGGGGCTGTTGGCGGAGCAGGCGCTAGGGTTTGGTCCGAAACCTCGACTGGCTCTGGCGCTGGCGCTGGCGCCGGGGATGTTGATGGGGCCTCTGGTGGCCATGCCGCAGCAGCCGAGACCGCCTCGACAATACTAGCATCTTCAGGAGCTGACTCTTCCGTACAGAGCCCTGACACAACGTCCTCCTCTTCCCACTTCTCCTCCTCTTCCCGCTTCTTCTCCGCCTCAGTCTCCTGCCGTTGTTCAATGTCCACCTCGTCGCCACTGTCGCGCGGCACCGGGTCCTCCAGGGAGCGCTCCCCCGCCGCCTCACCTCCGGGCGATGTATCCAAAAGGCCCCCCCCCTCTCGTGGACTCGTCTCCCTACCGCCCGCACATCCTTCAGAAGGACTCGGCCGCTCCGGCTGCGGCTCTCTGATGAACGCAGGCCCCGAGACTGCAACTGCGATTGACGTGAATGCCGCCGCGGGCGGAACCACCTCTGCCACCAGTCCCGAGCCGGAACCAGCACCAGATGGAAAACCCATGATTGCCCCTTCCCCATGCTCACTCCCCCTCTTGCTCTCGCTCCCACTATCATTAGCATTCTCAATTCCACTCTCAGTCCGGCCGGCCCCTCCTCTTTGTGCGTCGGATGGCCCTTCCCGAATTCCTTGGACAACTCCCCCGGAATCCTCCGAGCAGGCGAGGGCCTCCGAAGAGGTGGCGGTGGCAGTAGCAGCGGCGGCGGCGGTGGTGGTGCTGGCGGCGAGGACGATGGTTACAATGGCGGTGGCGGCCTCCCCCACCTCAATGGCGGTGGCGGCCTCCCCCACCTCCCCCTCGTCCTCATTCCCGGTTACCACCGCCACCGCCGGCGATGGCACCTCCGTATAGATAGCGACACTGCCAGGGGTTCGGGACCCGGCTGCCAGATCCGGTAGTATTGGTTCCGGAGCTGCTTCTGGAGGTAATTCTACGGCTGATGCCTCACCGTGTGCAGTTAGCATCCCCCCCTCCTCCTCCTCCTCCTCCTCCTCCTTCTTTTCCTCCTCCCTCGCTTCCTTCCCCTCCCCTCGTTCTCCTCCTCCATCCATGGACGTATCACCTCTTGCTGTGCCGTGACGTGAAGGCACTGGCGCAGGCGGGGATATGGCCGTGGATGCGTCCACGGTATGCGCCTGGTATTCGCTTGCTATCATCGCTGTACGGCCATCGTCGACCTGTTGCGACTGCTCCGGCTGCGACCGCTGCTGTTCCTCTCCTTCTCCTCCCCCCCCTTCTCCTCCTCCTCCTCCTCCTCCTGCTTGTTTTGGTTCTTGGTCTTGTTGTCCTGGTAGGGGTGGAGTTGGAATGGGCCCTAGAGATCCTACATCCTCCTCGGGCCTCTCATCCATCCCAACAGACGCAGCTGCGGCTTCCGGCGGTTGCGGTGGTTCTGGATCTGATGGTGGTTGCGGTGGTTCTGGATCTGATGGTGGTTGCGGTGGTTGTTGGGGTCGTGGTTGCGGCGGCGATGATGGCGACGATGATGACGCTGCATCACTGCTGGTTGATAATCCGAGGCTGATGGCAGCTGCTGCGGACTCCCCGGGCCCCCCTGATGCGGCTGAGCCCTCCAGAGGACCGTTTTCCGGCCCCCGACCCTCAGGGTCGGGAGGCGTCAGCGACCGCGCTTCCGGGACGATGGCCGCCACGGGCACCGGCACCGATGCCACCACCGCCGCCGAGGCGGCGGCGGTGGCGGCAGCAGCGGTTGCCGGTTGTAGCAGCCCGTAGTGTTTGGTGTAAAAGGTGGCGAGACGGGTGGCATAGCTGCTGGCTCGAGAGGGATCCAGCGGCAATGTCGACAACGCCTGCAACATGAACAACGCGTTTGCGCGCCGGCTGGCCTCCCACGCCGCCATCGTCAAGGCCTGCGCCTCCGCCGCCGCCGCCGCCGCGGCGGCGGCGGCTGCGCCACCTCCAAAGCCCCGCAGCAGCCCTGACGCACCTGATGACACTGGGTTTGTTGGTGTCGCCGTCGCCGCCGTCGCCGCCGCCGCCAAGGGTGGTGGTAAGCTGTCCAGCAGTCCCGCGAGGGACTCGCTGCAGGCCGCCGCCACGCGGCCGAATATGTACGACACTTCCTCCGGCTGCAGGATGGGCTGCAGTACGGAACGCAGTGTATTTAACTGTCGCGCCAGCAGCCTCAGCGCCTCGGACGGTGCGGGTTGTGCCACTTGTCGAGCTTGCAGTGACGGATCAGCACGGGACCAGGCGTCCGAGTCCACAGCTACCTGCCTGTGGGCATGCAGGCATCCACCAGCCGTGTGGGTGAGATCCTGACGCGACACGACCGGCCCTCTTTACCCTTCCCCGCCACATCTCCCCGCCGGCTCCTGCACTCGATAATTCACAGCTTGGCACACGTATAGTACGCTACACGCCCATGAGGGGCTTCTGGGCGTCCCATGGGTCCGTTTTATGTCCGTTTCGGTTTTATGTTATGATCTCCCTTTCTTCATGTGGCTGTGTACGAAAGCTTTTGGGGCTTAACCGGGGGAGCTCCAACACAAACAGGAGAGATTACAGCCTCTCCTCTTCCCCCCTCCCCCTTTTTGCTCCCCTCCCCCTTTTTGCTCCCCCATCTCCCCTCCCCACCTGCATGCCGCCAATACTCGGTCCTGCATGATGTCCACCAGTTTGCCGTGGATCTCCTCCACGTGGAGGTTTAGGTCCTGTACCGGCGGGAGGTGGAGAGGAAGCGCTGAGGTGAGGAGAGGGAGGGAAGGGCAAGCGGAGAGGAGTCCGGGGGGCTGGGAGGAGCAGAGGCGAGGAAGGCGGCAACAGAGGAGGTGGAGAAGTGGTGGAGGGATGGAACGCATGCACCTAACATTAGCCGCAATATTTGTTTGCGGCTAATGTTAGGTGCATGCGTTCAAGAGCATCGACAGTTCTGCAGCTACAGTTCAGGAGCTGAAGAGCTCGTGGCATAATGCTCATGTGGGTCTTATACTATACTATAAATATATAATATAATACTAATATTTTCTAAAATATATTGTAAAATTTTTATAATATTACATTATTACACAATGAATGAAATGGGTCAGACAATATGTATATGTATGTATGTATGTATGTATGTATGTATGTATGTATGTATGTATGTATGTATGTATGTATGTATGTATGTATGTATGTATGTATGTATGTATGTATGTATGTATGTATGTATGTATGTATGTATGTATGTATGTATGTATGTATGTATGTATGTATATATATATATATATAGAGAGAGAGAGAGAGAGAGAGAGAGAGACGTAAACGCAAACCCCCTGCCTGCGCCAGTCGGTCAAATTCGGGCATCACGAGCGCCCGTCGAGCTGGGTCTGAGATGGCGGCACCCAACTGCCACCGCAGCAGCGGCAGCGCCGCCAGCAGCGCCGCCAGCGACTGAGCCGCCAGCGCCAGGTGCTTGGCGGAGATGGACTTGAGGCCGGCGGTGCGCATCGCCCCCGCACCCAACACCTGCGCGGGTCGGGATCAGATCGGGCCGGACGTCGGGTCGGTGGACACAAATAGAACGAACTCATACACCGTGTGTGTGTATATGTGTATATGTGTAAACGCCCCAAAATGACGTACCGACATCATGAACGATCACGCGTGTGTGTGTGTGTGTGTATGTGTATGTGTATGTGTGTCAGGTTTGTATGTTTGTATGTGTGTGTGTGTCAGGCCACGCTCCACCCGAGTACCGGGGGTGTGGATGGGTAAGGGGTAGAGACCGCTACAAAACAGTAAGGACGGTACGGAATGGCCAACAGATAGATCCCTCACCGGCATCTGGTGCCTAAATAGGAGCGTAACCACCTGGATCACCATGACCCAGACCTGCTGTTCGCGCGCATGCGATCGCCGTACATCACCTGCTGTGCCGTGACCATGTTAAAGGACCTCAGCAGCTCCAGACATCGCTGGGCGACATCCGGGCCCACTGTGGATAAGGCCCAACTGGCGGCCTGCGCCGGCGGTGACGATGATTGCACGAATGGACCGACTGGGCGCCGCAGCGGAGGACCTGCCGCCGCCATCTCGGTGGACCCAGACGTCGGCCCTGCGGCGACGGCCGCCGATGGCGGCGTCGATGGCAGGAGGCCCATGTAGTGCTCGTCCAGGAGCTTAAGCAGCATCAGCAGCGCGTTGACCGGCCAGTACTGGCGCCCTCCTAGTCGCAGTAGCCCTGCCCGGCTCAAAGGAGGAGCAGATGGAGGAAAGCAGCCGGTACCTGGTCTTACTGCCTGGCCTCTTATTGCCTTTCACCTTTTCCCTCCTCCTCCTTCCCTCTCCTGCTCCTTCTCCCCACCCTCTTCTACTACTACTGTTTATACTATAAACTGGCCATAAGTCGCACACAATTGTCACATGCATTGCCGTATGCTTTTGTAACCCTCAGCACCATACCGCAGGCGATGGGGGTCCCTCCCCTAATATCTCTGTTGTACCCGCCTCCCACGCCTCCCCCCGCCTCCCCCCGCCTCCCACGCCTCCCCCCCGCTTCCCCTCCCTTCCCCGCAGGCGGTGGTTGGTGGTTGGCAATACTTATTCCTCACGGTCTAGGCACAACGGCACGGGACAACCTCCGACACAACCTTGATCTACGCGCGCGCGCACACACACACACACACACACACACACACAACCAATGGGGCATAAGTGCACACATATTAACACATCCCATGGATTGCCCCCAACATGATCACTTCCATCATCACCATTCACCTTCTGTTGGCCGCAGCACCACCGCCGCCTTTACCTCCGCCGCCTTCATCCCCCCCTCCTGCTGCTGCTCCGACGACAAAGATGACGATTCTGCTGCTGCTGCTGGTTGTTGTTCTGGTGACGGTTCCGGTTGTCTTGCCCCGGGGCACCTCGCCTCCATTCTGTCCACTATGGCTTGGAAGGACGCATGAGCCTCAACGGGCACCCATTGCTCCGCTTCCAACAGATGTTGCATCTGCGATATACACACACATAGGCATATAGGGCCCGAGCGCAGGGGCAGGGACGGGCAGGGGTGAAGAGGAGAGCGAGAGAAGCAACCCAATCGATTGAAGGAGCGCAGACAGGAGAGGCAGAGGTAGAGAGAGAGAGAGAGAGGAGAGGCTATGTAAAGAGAGAGGGAGACAGAAAACGGGGGGGGAGGGAGGGAAGGGTCCATCCCGTGTTCCGAGTTTTCCTCTTCTTCCCCCGTTTCCTCCTCCCCCTCTCCCCAACTGAGTTCGCGTGGGACCGCGCTTCGTTCGGTTGGTTCGCACCCGCGCGGTCGTCGAGCTAGCCCGGGGGGTTGGGTTGATGCTTTTTGGGTCGGTGGGCTCGGTGGGTCGGTCTTAGGTCAGGGTGTGGTCAGGGTTGGTGCAGGGCGCGTTGCTTGGTAACAACGAAGGGGGTCGGGAGGAACAACACACGCGCATGACAGACGACTAGCGACCAGAGGTCAGCTGCTTCCTTTCACGCCGTGACCCGAGGTGTGAAGGCCAACAAATTCTATGTCGTACTGTTTCGCGGCCACCAGCAAGGCCAACAATAGTACACACATACACCATTGCAGCTTCTTTTGTTCTTCTTTCTGCTTCTGTTCACGTTATAGCCTCAGCGGCGGTGGCGGTGATGGCCACACCACCTGGTTTTCGCGTTCAAACGCCTTTGTTTCCGCCTTTGTCCACTGCTGAGCGGTGGAGCGGTGGATGAGGCCCAGCGGCCATCGTCCCACCACGATCACGGTCAGGGGTCAGTGATGGTTCCACCGCCAGCAGCTGCGCCACATCAGTAGCAGTGCCGGGTCTCGGGTATTCGCCTTCTCTCCCCGGCCCCCCTTTCTCCTTCCCTTCTGCTCTCCCCCCCTCTCCCCTTGCCTCTTCCCTCCTCTCCACTTCCCCCTTCCTTACCTGCATGGCGGACCTGGCGTGAGTTTTCTCCAAGTGCGCCCGACACAGAGCCTGGTGACGTGTGTGTATGTGGTAGGGGGACCCGGTCAGGAATCTAGCAGAAGTTGGAAGAGGAAAGGAAGACGCTCACAGCTTGCATCCTATTGATCCGATTCGAAGAGCGGGACAAGATGAGATAGCCACTTAAGAAAACAGGCCATCACGACAGGTGTCCATCAAACACATCGGCAGCATATTCGCAATGCCGTACATAAAACCCACAACCCGTCATGCCCACCTGCAACGTGGGCCTCAACGCCGCCCCCGGCCTTACTCCATGCAGATCGGGTAGACCCGCGAACGTCTCGCAGGTGGAGAGCAGCGCCCGAAATTCGTACACCTTCAGTCGGCTATACGGCCAAACGTATGTACGACAGTCGCGGTACGGAAAGAAGGGAAGCCGGCGAAAATAAGTGCAAAAGGATAAGTGCACAGTGCCTACCTTGTCCCCCCTACACAGAATTACATCCCCCTGTGTCGCACCCGAACAAAAAATATAAATATTACATAATACTATTTAAAATATATATTTAATTTACTACATTAATTAGTATCAACTTAAATTATATGACAAATAAATATGAGTATGAAACATAATAAATATGAAAATACACACACATAAATAAATAAATAAATATATTTGTGTGTGTACATATATATCACTTGAAATTATGAAAGCTATGAAGTAATACATTTGTGAAAATGGATCATGTAAAGATGATGTACGCTACCTGTGCACATCGCTCCTTGCCGCCATGAGCTTGGCCCATCTCCCCGTGCTCACATCCACCACCGCCTGCAGTGCCGAGTGCACCTCCCTCCGTGGAGCAGCCAGTGCGGCTGCGGGCGCCCGGCCGCTGCGCAGGGCGTCCTCCACCAGTGACCCTACTAACAGGCTGTGTGCGAGATACGCCTCCACCATACTGCCAGCGCCCGAAAAGGGGCAGGGGGGGAGGGGGAGGGGGAGAAGGGGGGAAGGGGGCAGGGGGAGGGGCAGGGGGAGGGGGGCAGGGGGAGGGGGGCAGGGGGAGGGGGGCAGGGGGGCAGGGGGGCAGGGGGAGGGGGGCAGGGGAAGGTGGCGCACGGCGGAGCGGGGAGGGGGAAAGAAGGGAGGTGAGGGGGAGATGATGGATGAAGGGGAGAGGATAGAGACGAAGGTACGGGTGTTTCGGGGGTTGCCAAGGGCCCAAGCCCCAACAGCACACGTCTCCATAATCCCGCAGCTACTGCTACTGCTACTGCTACTGCTGTGGTTACTGCTCCCGTACCTGTTGATGACCATCAGGATCTGCAAGAAGCCAAGATGTGGTAACGCGGCCAACTTCTCTGACAACGGCATTTCCATACCACTGCCGCCATCGCCGATGTCAGCGACCACTGGTCCGGCCGCTGCACCGGCGGCGGCGCCACTAGCAACCAGCGGCGCCGCGGGCGCCGCGCCTCCGCCGCCATCCATTGCAATTCCCGCCATCTGCAGGTGCACGGGCAGCAACCGCTCCACCACCTCCCGTATAATAGCTTTGACCTCGGCGGCGCGGTTGACCGCAAACTGCCGTAGCGCCGCCTCTAGCCGATCACAACGATGCAACCCAAGTACGACAGGAAGTAGCCGATCGTGCAACTGCTCGCGCGCCGCCGCCAGCTCCGCCGCTAGTAGAGAGGACGACCCCGAAGACCGTAGGGAGCATTCGCGGGACACGAGGCCGGAGGCGGAGGACACGGAGAAGGACGGCGACGGGGAGGTATCGGCAGAGAAGGGGCCGCCGCCGCCGCCGCCGCCGCCATTGTTATCTGCGGGGCTGAGCGCCAGCGGCGCCGTTGCGGCCGCCAGACCAAGCGCCTGAGCAGACTGTGTGTGTGTGTGTATGTGTGTGTATGTACACAGCCGTATTGGATGGGGGGGAGGAAGCCGTTGCGGGAAAAAAAAAGGGGGGGCGATGAGGACAAGAACGCCGAGGCAACTGGAGGCCCCAGAGCCGTACTACTACTAAAATATCAAGTAAGAAAAAATGGGGATGAAATGGGTGCGTTGCGTCCGTACCTCATGTGAGACATGCAGAGCGCATTGTGCGTGTGTGTGTGTGTTTGTATTAGACAGTGCCGTACAATATTGCACATATAATGTGTAAAACAAATAAAATATAATATGTATGTGTCACGGGTATGTGTATATCGCAGTGGCGACATTGAGCGTTTTCCCACACGATTTGTACGATTGCCGTATATACAGAGACTGCCCCATCCGCCGTAACGACCTACACGCCTGTCTAAAACTGAAAAAACGAACTTCATTCCATGCAACAACGCAGTCGCACTTGTTGGATTTTCCTTCTTATGTTAAAATTCGCATTTTCGTTCATTCGGTTTTATCCGGCCGTTAAATCCCCGTCGCGGCTGGACGTCCGTTCTCGTGCCGCCATTCCTTGTCCGGGTCCGGCGTTCTGTTTCTCCCCTCCCCCTGCTTCGTTCGGTTGGTTCGCACCCGCGCGGTCGTCGAGCTAGCCCGGGGATTCGGGTTGGTGGGTTGGTCTTAGGTCAGGGTGTGGTCAGGGTGGGTGCAGGGCTCGTTGCTTGGTGTAACAACGAAGAGGGGGTGCGGGAGGAACAACACACGCTCATGACAGCAGCGACCAGCTATCAGCTGCTTCCTTTTCCCGGGTGGGTTTCTTTCGCCGCCAGCAGCAGCAGCAGCAGGGCCGATTGGAGACATCATGACGGTTTCGATTGAGGTTTTTCCTGCATTTATTCACGGCCTTGGTGACGGCGACGACCTGGTTTATGATTCTGTTTTCTCCATGTCCATGTCGATCCTCCACTCACCTGAGTGGCGAATGATGCCAACCGTCAGCCAACCGTCAGGACTGTCCTTCACCGTTAGTCAGCCGTTGTTTGTTTCGTCAGCACCAACACCAGCTTTCCTATATTCGCCCCCCTCCCCGCCTCCCCCTCCCCCTCCCCCCCCTTCCCCCCGCGCCGTGACCCCACCTCCGCCACCGCCCTCTCCAGCACCAGATGTGCGTCCGTGTACATCGCCGCCCCCAGCATCTCGCTCGTCAGGAGGGACTCCACCACACTGCGGCTGTCCGCCAGCTGGGGGGCCAGGGAGCGGAAGGCCGCAACGCCGGAGGAAGACAAACCCGCGGCCGCGTGGCTCAGGTTGTCCAGCAGCTCCAATGCGCCTAAGGGAGTGTTAGTGAGCATGCAAGGGGGACCGATCGAGAGCGCATGTGTGTGTATGTGTATATGCGTGCATTCTATTTTTGTAGGCGGGGAGGGGAGGGGAGGGGAGGCCGGTTGGGGGGGGGAGAAAGGCGAATAAACCAATCCTGGTACAAGTGCTGCTGAAGAGTAAAATGGCTAACCTTGGTGGTCGGGAGTAGCGTGTAGGCCTTCAATTTACTTATTAACTACAAAGTAAGCCCAAGCCGACGCGTCGTTAACAAAATAGATGTTTGTGGTGGTGGTGGGGAGAGGAGGGGTGGGGAGGAGTGGGACATCCACATCCACTAATAACAAGAACAACAACCCCAGCTTCCCATCCCCTAACCCGGCCCCACAGCACTCACCCGCGTAGTCTCCAGACTCCAGCAGCAGCGGAAGTGCTGCCTTCGCGGCCGCCACCTCCTCCAGGGACTGATGGGGGATGTCACGCAGAAGGGGGAGAGGATAACGAACAACGGTCAACGGTAAGCGGTGCGACCGTGGGGGCAACGGACCTGATGACAAAGCGACAGCCAACACCCGGCAGCCCCAGGCGCCCTCGATCTCACCCCTCATCTGCATCTCGTTATTCCCTCCCCCAGGCCCCTATTCACCTTGACTCGCTCCACTGTAGCGCTAAGGTTATTCCGGCGCTGCTGCAATTGCGCCACCCGTACGGTGGCCGAGTAGGTGACGTCATCCATGTCGCTCACCTGACGGGGGGACATTTCAACAAGGACTGTTCGTGTGTGTGTTCATGTGTGTGTGTGTGTATTTGTGTGTGTGTGTGTGTTCGTGTGTGTGTTCATGTTTGTGTCTTCATGTGTTAGTGCTAGTGTGTGTATGTGTGTGTGTGTGAGAGAGAGCGAGAGCCTGTGTGCGTGTGTGCGCGCGCGCGCGTGTGTGTGTTCAGGACTGAGCCACGACGCGCGAGGAGGATCAAGTGTACGATGGAAACTGCGTCTACGAGGGAAACAAATGATCGTACAGTTAAAACACACACGCTCAAACCCCTCCCTCCCTTCTGCCGGCTCCTCACATTCTCCCTAAGCTGCTTTATGTGCGCCAGAGTGGCGGACAGACGGTTGTGCAGGTCATGTACGCAATTTCCCGCCGCTACGATGGCCCGACTGCGGGAAGCGATCTCCCGCATCAGCTGAGTCTCAACAACGTCCTGAGCGGCAGGGCAGGGCGGGTCGGGCAACGAGGCGGGGCCGGGAGGCAGGCGCGGCGGGCCCGGGCGACGGGGCGGGAAGGCAGGGCAGGGCGGAGTGGGTTTGTGGCTCCGTACGTCCTGATAAATCAGCCATGCTCACACAGCCCTGATCTACGTAGCCCGGTCGGGGGTGTGGGGTGGGGCGTGGGCTGGAAGAGGTCAGAATGATCCGGGTGAGCACTCTCCCGTGGTGAGTCATGCCAATTGTGATGCAGCTCCCTTCTTTCCCGCTTTACAGCCGGCTCCCGGTTCCTTGAAGTATGCACCTCAGTTACACCTCAGCCTCGCTATCCCCCAATGGTCTCCTCTGTTGCCCAAATGGTCCTTTCCTTATCACACGCCCCTCCCCCTCCCCTTGGCCTTACCCCTGGCCCTGGCCTCCTGCCCAACGCTTCAACTCACCAACGCTGCGTTGAGCTTGTCGATGCGGGCGAACATCTCGCTGTCGTCCTCACAGCCGCATATAGCCTCAAAGATGTCAGGGCTGAAGGGAGGGAAGACGAAGGGAGGAGGAAGGGAGGGCAAGCAGATTCGATGGGTGTCGAGTTGGGTTGGAATGCGTTGGGTTGGGTCCAGTGATGTGGCTTGGATATGTGATGGGGGCAGGGGTGGGGTCATGTAGGTCACCCCATATGGGGGAAATTTGCACCCTTTTGCGATGGCGATGGCGCGGTTGCTGTATCTCTCCCCGTTGACTGGAGATCCGTTGACTGTGCATGCCGCTTCAATTCTGGCTTCGCGACCATCTCATGCGGCTTCCAAAATTTGCCCCCTCCCCTTCCCCCCCCCTTCCTCCCTCCACCGAGCCAATGAATTCACTCCTCTCCATCTTCTCGACGTCGGGGCCAAAGGCAGCCGCGGAAAACTCCTGTACCAGACTCGCATACAACCAAGTTAACCACGATAGTTATTACCGTTTGCGTTTCTCAGCAGCATTACCAGGTCTCCTGTAATCGCTTCCCCTCCTCCCCTCTTCCCTCCCTCCTCCCATGGTTCACATCCAGTTGTATCTCGGTTACATTTCCCAACAGCAATACTGGTCCCGTCTACTCGCCTTCCATTCCCCTCCTCACTCACCGGCTAAGTGAGAAGTCCTCGTTGAAGAAGAGCCGCGGCACCACCTGGGGGAGGAAGGGAGGGGAGGTAAGGCGAATAGATGAGGGCGGGAGAGGGCGAACACGCGAGACATGGTAGCCGGTGTTGCTGTTTCAGAAACACCGGCATGTTTACAGGGGGAGTGTGATACAGTGGGAGGGGGGGAGAGCGGGAGGGCAATGGTGAGGGAAGTAGTTGCTCATGCCCATGCCCATGCTCATGCTCATGCTCATGCTCATGCTCATGCTCATGCTCATGCCCATGCTCATGCTCATGCTCATGCTCATGCTCATGCTCATGCTCATGCTCATGCTCATGCTCATGCTCATGCCCATGCTCATGCTCATGCTAAATGCAATACGAATAGAACGCAGAGAGAGTCAAAAACCCCAAAAAGAGCATTCGTGGATCCATCCGGATCCAAGATCATAGGATATTCAAGCAGATCAACGAGGCGTGGGGAAGAGGGGAGGGGGCTAAGGGAAATGAATTCAAAGAAGCCCAGGAGGGCGTGGGAGGCGGGGACGTTACAGTGACATCGAAGAAATGGAAGAAATGGCGATGAATGGGAAGAGACGAGCGACTTAAGGGGAGGGCAAGGGCAAGGGCAAGGGCAGTCGGCGAAGGTTTGTGGCCTTCTGATCTCACCCCCGATCCCCAACGATTCCTCGCAACCTTCTCGCCGAAGAGCCTTGAACGCCGGAATACACCGGAGTACCTCCCAATGCCCCAGCCTTCGCCAACTCCACCTTGCGCCCACGCCAACACGGCGTCCACATCCAGCCCCGCGTCCCGCCTCACAAGCACCTACCCCCAATCACTACCACCACCACCACCCAGCACCCGCCCCACTCCCCCTTGGTACCTTGTCCTGCCCACCTGCCATGTCCACCGCCCCCCCTCAGCAGCCCACCTGTAATGCCGTCACCAGGCCATCTCCCTGCTTCAACCTCGGTGGTACTGCAGCCGGCCGGTGATTTGAAAACCCCGGCAGTGATGAGGGCTCCCCTGGAGTACATGGGGGCGCCGGGGTTTCGGAGCGAGGGGGGGAAGGCGGGGTTTTGGTCCCCCAGATAACCGACCCATCACAGGAACACGCCAGCCCAGAGCCCACCCCGCACATGCGCCACTGCTGGCTGGGCGGAGATATGACGGCCAACACCGCTGAGGCGTGGCTCTATGGCAGGTCTAGCCCCCCCTCTTGGATCCGTTTGTATATTGTTCTTGTGTGTAGTGCTCTGACCCGGTCCCAAGTTCTGCCGGCCTAACAAACCGGCTTCAGTAGAAGGTGCAGCGCAAAGCTTTCGGATCCTCATATGGCGTATTCATCTGGGCCACATGTCACATCCATCTGCGTCGGATGCTACTCGTGTCCATCCCTTCCATCCCTTCCATCCACCCCCCCATTTCCCCCTTCCATCCTCGACGCAGGCGGCGGCTATGCAGCTCACAAGCTTGTTGGCCCTGCGAGCTAGCTTTCAACGTACCCGCATCGTTGCGCTGCCGGGAGTGGGTGGCTCCCTCGTAGCTATCCGATGGATGTTGATCTGGGTCACCATTCAACTCATTGGTGGCAGCAGCGTCCGCACTGTATGCCTCATATGGTAGGCGGTCATATGATTCGTGGTCGTCATCATCCAAGACGATTGAATCGCCACCGAGCGCCATCATCTGCTGCGAAATGCCACCCAGCGCCAGGCTTTGGCGCGCCTGTTGAAACTGATCGTAGCTACCGCCAGATATAAGAGCCAGGTACCTAGCGAGGTCGCGCCGTGTTACCGGCGGGTAGCGCATCGTGTCGATCGGGGGTGGGGGATCCTGCCAGCTGACGTCCGGAACCCGGAAGCCAAGCCAGGCGCTCCAGTTTTTGGCTGCATCAAGCCTGGGGTCATTAACCACGGTGACGAGAGTCTGGCCTGCGGTGTAAGCTGAGCGGTCGAAATGGCCGGACCCCAAGCGCTTGCGCGATGTGCCATGGCTGCTAAGACCTGTAGATGCAATTGAAGTCCGTAATGATTGCTGCGGAGGGCCAGGACCTTGATGTGATGGCCTGTTAGGTGCAGGTCCATTAGGCTGTTGCTCCGGTGTCATCTTTTAATTTTGATTATGACACGAGGCAAAAGATACTGAAACTAAAGAAGTTGCATTATAACCCCGGTTTAACCTAGGGAACGCCTCGGACCCACGAAGATCGACACAATAATCCTTAACGAAGCGAATTCGTCAGCGATAGAGATAAGGAAAGACGGCCTTCAGAAAATTGATGTTGTAATGAGCACCGCAGCTCCCAGTTGGAGTTGACAGTGTTCTCGTCCATCGTGTACGGTGGTCAAGTAATCGGCTGTCATCGTAAGCAAAGCCGTAAGCCAACGGCACTGATCATAAGTAAGTAAGTAAGATTTATCGCAAGGTCAGCCAGAACTCTGCTTACCTGAGCTTACTAATGGCCTGCTTTGCAAGGAAATTCCCACCAAATACCCTTAAATCCAATTGATACCTTCGGCAAACCCTACCTCTGCGCAGCAGCTGTCGATAAAGTGCCCGTTTCTGGTGGTATCATTGCAAAGATTTCGACCATATTTTTATTACTTTATTGGCGCCAGGCAACCTTCAAATTGGTTGTCGGAAAGGGTCGGATTGGCTTGAGGTTTGAACCTGCAACACAACCTCCACGTTCCTCCATTGAGGCGATGGCATATTTCCAGTGAACTAAAGTATATCTGTTGAGTACGTCGCCATTTCTACTTTTAGCTGTTTAAATGAGCCCACACCTTGTTCGTTATTTGTCCTATCCATCTATCACTTTTATCCTTAGTTAGATCTATCTGCTAGCCGTTTGCGATTACCGAATCGCTCCAAGCCGGTGCCGCTCCCCTCCGGCCCGTTTACTGAAAGAAGCAGGGGGACTCCTGGACAGAAGGTAATACCGTTAGAATAAGGAGCCCTTTGTAACGAACCATAACCGATAACGAATAATGATACGATACGAGGGCCCGAACCAGGACTTGCTCCTTACATCCTCCCTAGAGCTCAGGATGAGACAATAAAAGTCACAACCTAGATCGATTCCATTGATGCGCATCTGAAGAGCCTGACTAAGCCATATAATGCCCACGAAGCTCCGCACGCACAGCTCCACATCAGGAGAGACATCTTAAGAATTATGATAATACCAATATGATACCAACTTGCACTTATCTGCCTTGTCAGAAATATACCCTTTTGGCTCGCCCAGTCCACATGGGTTCGTACGACATGCCGTACTCCCGTAGTACATCCACACTCTGCTCGCTTGTGGCCAATGAACCCAACACAAAGAGAGCAAGCTCCTGTCGGTTCCTTTCACACTTGTCAACAATCGTCTGAGCCTACCTCACACATCAATTGCTTTCAGTCATAAGCTCTTTCGTAACATCAACGGACAACCGGCACAACCGAAAACCGGTGAAAAACACTCTCTCACTCACACACACACACACACAAACAAACAAACGCACATTTACATGACCGCTCTCTCCCCTTTCACGCCCGCAACCACCTTTGATGCCGTGCGTTCCTATTAGATAGGTTATGCCAGCCTAACTGCTCTCCTGAGGGCCCAGATTTTCAACCAACCCGCAAAAACCACCAATAGTAAAAAGTCAACGTCCGATCACAGATCTGATATTCATGGGTGGTATCACGTGAGTGCGTTCAACGTCGAGTGACGAGGGACCTCCTGCCAAAGGAACTGCGAGCGGCGCTCATAGCAGCTGCGGCGCCGATCGACCCGACCGCCGCTGCTGACGCCGCCGCCGCGGCGGCGTCAGCAGCGGCGACGACGGCGGTGGCGGTCCGTGATGGCAGCGCGGATTCGTTCTTCCGTGGTCTCATCTTGCAGACCTGGTGATGGCCACCCATCCAATCTAGCATCTGACACGTCGAACTACAGTAGCTGACGCGCTCACAGCGGCAAACTAGGGACCGTCCCTGGAGTACTTCATTGGCGCCAGCCAGGGACGTGCAGCCCGCGTATGCGCAGCCTGACATTAGAACAACTGGGGCGTTGGCGGCGGCCGATGCCGCCGTCGGCGACGCGGCACGGCCGCCGCCGCCACCGCCGCCGCTGCCGCCCACCATCGCACGCGCCGCTTCCGCGGCGGTGAGAATCAGCTTTGGTGGCATCGCTTCCGTATTGTAGCCGCCGTCGTAGCCGATGCTCGGCCGTCCTCTCCCTGCTTTCATCGCCGCAGCGCCAGCGGGGCTGGATTCGCCGCCATCGCCGCCGCCGCCGCGAAGGAACGACGCAAGGAGCGCAGCCGCCGACGGTTCGCCTCCCTTAAGAGATGGCTCATTGGTGGACGACAGCGCCGGCGCCGGCGCCGGCGCATCCCCAAGCAGCCGTCGCTGCGGATGGCCCCGCGGACTGTCCTCCAAGGCGCTCTCCGCCAGCTGCAACTCCTTCCAGGCCTCCGATAAACTGAACACCTGCTCCAGAAGCACGGCGGCTTCTCGCCAGACTGGTACCTTGTCCGCTAACGACGGTGACTTGATGGCGGCGGATGGCTGCTCTTCTCCCATGTGCCCAGCATCTCCCTGCTCGAGGGAAGTGAGAAGCTGCTCTTGTTGCTGCTGCTGTTGCTGTTGCTGTTGCTGTTGCGGCGGCAGATCTTCCTGATGCGCCGAATCTGACGGCGGCGCCGGCGGCGGCTCGGCCGAGTCGTTAGCGGACGTACAGACATCGTCGGCGGATCTTTCCGTCGTGCCAGCGGTGGTAGCACCCGAGGTCGCCGACAACGGTGAAGTCTCGTGGTGTGCCTCATGTCCCAACTGCGCCTGCGTCGCCGCCGCCGGCGCCGCCGCCGCCGCCGCCGCCAGCGATTCAGTCGCACCTTCAGCTGCGACTTGCTCCGAAACCCCTTCGACACCCCTGCCAGTAGGGACAGTCCCTCCTTTCCCATTGTCACTGGCCTTGCCGCCGCCACTAGCACTACTACCTGCATCGCCCTCCTGCGTTGTCCGTACAATGCCTGTCGGCCGCGGCGGCGACACCTTCGCCGCCGCCGTTCCATCTTGCATCGTCGCCGGCGCGCCGTCAGATACATGAGTCGTACCGTCCTGCGAAACATTCACATTCGCGTCGCCGCCGCCATCGTCCGGCACGGCAGCGGCGTCAGATCCTTCACCGTCAGTCGACTTATTTCTGTTATTTCCGTTATTCCTGTTCCCATCCAGTTGCCGGACTGGGTCCGTTACGCTCTCCGGCATTTGCGGCTGCTGTTCTAGCGGCTCGATGGATTCGGGGGTCTGGGGCCGCTGCAACCCTTGCAGCACGTGAAGCAGTTGCGCCTTGCGCTCCGCCGGCAACCCAAAGACCTCATCCGGCCACGGCGCGCCGGCGCCGCGGTGTACGGCAAGTACGACATGAAGTAAGTCCCACAAGCCCGTCGTTGCACTGGATAATGCTGACAACTGCTCGGCGGACAGGGCGCTACCGAGTGCCGCCGCCGCCGCCGCCGGCGGTGGCGGCGATGGCGGTGACTTTGCCACCGCCGCCAATGGCGGCGTCATACCGCCATCACCGCCGCCGCCGCCGCGGCGGCGGCTTCCACGGCTGGAGCTGAAGCTATAGGTGCTGTGCTCCGTTGCAGCGTCGTTGGTTTCGGAGAGGGATGACGTGTCTGCCCAGGAGAGACCCGCGGGATGCTGCTGCTGCTGCTGCCGCCGCCGCCGTTCCTTCATGGAGGTGAGTTCCATCGTGGCCAGCTGCAGGAAGAGGGTGGTGAAGACACGCCAAGCGGAGGGGACGGTGGTGTGCAAGACGCTGGAGGCGATGGCTCGAGCAACGTACGGCACGGCGGCGGCCACCGCCGCTGCTGCGCGGGCCGCCTGCTCGCGATGAACGGGGACACTGGTGCAGCTGGTCCGCCGCGACGCCGCCGCAGCCGACGGTGCACCGGTGGACTCCTTTTCAAATTCGTCCATGTCGTACGTGTGCTGCTCGGAGTCGTCGGCGGGTAATCTCAATGTCCTGCCGCCGCTGCCAGCGGGGCTGTCTAGATCTTCCGTACCATCATCTTTCCGTTTCCGCTGCTGCTGCACCTGACTAGGGTATGACGATATGGCGGAGGACAGCTCCGAAACCTCGATTATTGGTTCCAAGCCAAATGCATACGGAGGCCGCATTGCGGCAGGTAAGCCGCTGCCATACGAGGGCTCTAAAGCCGTATCCTTCACGTCCCCTCTCGACGCCTCTGACGCCGTGAGCCCAAACGCCTCCGCGTCAGCGGAGGCGGAGGCGGTGACGTGCTCTGCTGGCGATGCCGATGCATCCACCGCTCCAGCATTATTGGCGGCGGCGGCGGCGGCGGCGCCGCTGCCGCTTCCGTGCCGCAGCACAGCCAACTCATGTGCGGGCAGTAGCTGGGCCACCAAACGACCGGGAAAGGCGCACAGTACGGCACATACGGTGGCGACGGGCTCCAGGCCCACCGCCGCACCGCCGCTGGCCGCCAGTTGTTGCGAGCACACTGCCAGGCATTTTCGCACGGACAGTAAGGCGCTGTGTACGGCATGAAGTACGGGTGCGTAGGTTGCGCTTATGGCGGTAGCGACCATGGCGTGTGAGGCGGCGGCGAGGGCGACAGGGGAGTGGTGTGGGTGCGCTTCCGTCGCGGCGGCGGCGTGTAGAGCACGCGGTGCGTGTGCCTCCGCAACGGCCGATGCGCAGCAGGCAGCGAGGTGAGCCAGCTTGTCCAGCGTCTGGGACACAGACGGCGGAGGAGGGACCGCAGAGGGGCCAAACGCAAAGGTAAGGATTAGGAGGAGGAGGAGGAAGAAGAAGAAGAAGAAGAAGAGAACGACACCGGTAGCAGTAGCAGTAGCAGCAGCAGTAGCAGCAGGACGTACATGACATGACATTAAATTACGCAATAGCACATACGACAATCCATCATCCCATCATAACCATATGGTACAAAATATATAAAAGTTTATATCATAATGTAATGGACAGCTTAGAAGAAGGGGAAAGCCGCCGGAGGCACAAACCCAGACGGGCCCCCCTTTCCCCCTCCCCCTCCTCCCCCTCCCCTTCCCAGTCCTCCTCCTCCCCCTCCTCCCCCTCCTCCTTCCTCCCCCTCCCCTTCCCCGTCCCCCTCCTCCCCCTCCTCCCCTTACCCCTCCCCCTCCTCCCCCTCCTCCCCCTCCTCCTTCCTCCCCCTCCTCCCCTCCTCCCCTTCCCCCTCCCCCTCCTCCCCTTCCCCCTCCCCTCCTCCCCCTCCTCCCCTTCCCCCTCCCCCTCCTCCCCCTCCTCCGACATCACGCAGCCCATTCCACCCCTGGCGTTGTTCAGTATGTCGAGGCCCTATCTTACCCCCTCCCCCCCCCAACACATACACCTGCTGCAACAGCCCGGCGTGACGCCGGTGCTCCTCCCTCAGCCGTAGTCCAGGCCGCAATAGCCCGGCCCTCAGAAGCGTCGCCACTATGCCTTGGTGATGTGCCACTAAAAATCTGACACTGGCTTCACAGATGCCAACTGACATTCTCAGCCGCGCAGCATCGCGAGCCGCCGCCGTCAGCCGTACCGCCGCTGCGCGCGCTACCGCCTCAGCGGCACGTGACAACCCCCGCGCGCTGTCGGCTCCGATGTCGCCGCCGCCAGCCCGCTGCCAGGCGTCGTACTCTTCATCTGTGAACTCTTCATCAGGATGAGCTAAGGCGCGTTCAAGCTGCGCCGCCTCCGCCTCCGCCACCGCCAGCTCCGCTGCCTCGGTCTCTCGTTCCGATGCCACGAGCTCCAGGGAACGCTGGCGCTCGGCTTCATCCATCCAAATCAGGTAAGCCTCCGAAACCGCCACCAGTGGAGTGGATACGTCAGGGTTACCGGTACGGGCGAGCATACCCTGAGCATACGGAATGGATGGAGGTGGGGTTAGGGTGGGATGGGGGAGAACGAACATCAGTACAAAGGACCATATCGAGATTGTACGGCGGGGGGGTGGGGGGTGAGAAGGGGCGGATGACGTAATTTTGGGAAAATATTAATATGAAAATGGGTTTTTATATAAATTATGTCATTAAATGATATTACAGCTAAATACTTTGATCGGGTAAAACAACAGCAAAAGACATGGACGACAAACGGTAACGGATCCGTGCTCATGTGTGTGTGTGTGTATGTGTGTAGGACAGGGGGGTTTTACTTCACCCGAGGGTGGCCACTACCTGGCAGTTTCTACCTTCCCCCGTATTTCGGGGCACCCTCATCCGTTCACCCTCACTCGCTGACTTCGTTCTCCGAAACCAGTGATTTTCCCCGCCGGGTTCAGCACCCACCACCGGCATCCAGTAGCGAAATCTGCCGGAAGGATCAACAGCGGCGTCAGCTCGCAGCTTCCGCGTCAGCTCGCAGGTCACTTTAGTCGGGGTCTGTCACCGTCCATCACTATGGGGCCACATCCACCCTCAACCAGCGGAGGGATTTTTATCCCGTGTCATAGTCGGGATGTGTGTATGTATATGTGTATGTGTGTGTGTGTATGTTCCTTTGCTTACCCCTAGGGTTGGCTGCTTCCCCCCTAGACATCCCTCCAGAGCTGAGAGCGCAACAACGCAATACCTGCCGATGCCAATACTGTTGTCTGACGACATCTGGAGCCAACCGTTGGTTTTATTAACCGAACCGTTTTGTTTGTTTTTTTAAAATAATTTATATTATTCATTTTATTATTATTAATTTTCTGTAGCGCTTATATATCCACGGACAGCGAGCTCCCATACCGGAACATCATCCCACCTGTGAGGCCGCCAGCGCCGCTGCTAGCAGCGCCGCCAGCTGCTCGTGCAATGTCGTACGCTCGGGCTCCGTACAGAGCTGGTGCGCCGCTGTCAGGTTGCGGACCAATGTCGCCAGCAAATCTGCGAGGTCCTCTTCGGGGGCGTCCGCGTCTCCGCCGTTGTCTGCGTCATTGGCGTGGCCGCCGCCAGTACGGCCGCTGCGGCCGCTACGCGTCCGCGGCGGCGAGCCATTCCTGCCGGCGGCAGTGGACGGATAATTCCCTCCGTCGCTCCGGCTGACGGCCGCGGCCGCCGCCGCGGCCGTGGCCGCCGTACTGGCGGCGCGGCACACCGCCGCCGTGGAAACGAGCTGCATCAGCGCACGACTAGCACTAGGCACGTGTCCCGACGGCGTGGCGGGCCGGCCTGCAGTACCGTACACATAGCCGTCGCCGTACATGCCGTTTTCTCCGCCGTCAGCGGCGTCAGCCGCCGGGCCTGCGTTGGCGGCGGCGGCAATTTGGCCCCGCCACATTGCGGCCGTCGCTTTAACGAGCGCCACAAGTTGAGCTTCCCGTTCAAGAGCCTCCTGCTGCCGCTGCGCTTTTTGCGCCTCTTGACGCCTCGCGTCAGAATCAAGCTGCCTGAGCGGCATCCTCAGCGGCGGCAGCTTCGGCCCCGTCACCATGCCACCGCCGCCGCCGCCGCTGCCGCTACCGCCGGAAGACTTCGACGCCAACGAGCCGTCCTTGCGGCGGCGGCCAAGTTGTACGGCAAGGGGCCCGCCGGCGGCGGCGGCGATGGAGGGACCGCCGGAAAATGACGACACAGCCCCCCCGAGTCCGGCGCCGCCAGCTGAATCCGAACGCAGGTTGTGCCCTAGCGGTCCGACACTGGCATCCACGGTGATGGAGCTGCCGCCACCCCCGCCGCCGTTGGCCGCACCGCTCCCGGACGACGCGGCCTTGGCCATGGCTTGCTGTATGCCACGCATATCCGGCAGCGCTGCCAGGGCAGCTTCTACTGTAATGCTCCAGGGGAGTGCGGGCACCGGGAGAAGATCCAGGCCGCAGGAGCGTGCGGCGTCGAGCACACCTGAGACGGACACGCCACCAGCTCCTGCTTCGTCGCCAGCGGCGCCGCCGTTGGTGGCGACCGGTGCACCGCCTGGCACCGGTGGTGGCGGCGGCGCACCGATCAACATCGGTTCCACGATCCATGTGGTACTGAGCGACTCGGACGCCGATGCGGCGGCGGTCACTGACGTCTTGGCGGCGGCAGTCGGCGGCGGCAATGCGATCGCGGCGAGTTCACTATACGCCTGTACGACAGCGCTGGCTTGCCGTTCGCATAAGAAGTACTGTACGGCAGGGCTGTTGAGCACCGCCAGTGCGGCTGCGGCTCCGGCAGGCAGCGGTGGCAAGGGTGACTGCGCTGCTGGGCTGACGGCAGCGGCATTTGCCTCAGCAGCAGATTCCGTCGCCTCCGCCGCCGCTGCGCCGGTTGCATCCGTATCCTCTGACGCACGCCGTACAGCTTCCGACGTGCACATCTCCGCCTCCGCCTCGGAGGTGTTAAGTGCCCCTTCACCACTGCAATCCGCCGTTACCTTTGCTATGGCGCTTGCGTCCGTCGTACGGGCAGATGAACCGTCACGAGATACCGTCGGCTGTAGCGCGCCATCAATGTGGGCTTGAGACCCACAAACATCCTCACTATACGCCGCCGCCGCCTCCATTCCTCCGTCTCCTTGCGCCGCCGCCGCCGCCGCTGCTGCGGTCCCATCGCCCTTGCCCTTCAATAAGGTATCCGCAGCAGGCGTATCCAGGTCAATGCATGGGTCAACGGCGACGCCTGCCGCCGCTGGTTTATCGCCAGCAGGCTCTGCGGTTGTCGTAATCGCTTGGGCTGCTGACGGCCCCGCTGGGTCCGCCGCTGCCGCTGCACCGTCTGACATCGCCCGTGACTTGCCTCCCTCGGAATCCCCTCCGGAGGCCTCATCTTTATCGCTGACCCGCACGGCGTCGCCGCTGACTCGTACGGCATCGCCGCTGACTCGTACGGCGTCGCCGCTGGTCCGGGATCCAGCCCCACTTCCACAGACCTGCAGGCCACCACCACTTCCATCGCCGTCCGTGATACGAGACTCACTTGCCCGCTCACTTGCCGCTGCACCCTGAACAGAGCTAGCAACATCTTCAGCGCCGCCGCCAGCGGCACCGTCCCCGGACGACGTTCGTACAGCGTTCGTGCCGCCGTTGCTTGCCTGTTCTACTGCCGGCTCCTCTCCGGACGCCGCCAGTTTCGTCGGCAGCCCTTGCGCGTTCCCTAAGGCGTCAGGGATAGGGCTGGCGGCGCAGTCAGGCGCAGCTGCGTCGGCACCTGCATCTGCTGATGTTGACGTTGACGTGTCTAACGTTGCTTTGAAGGCATTCCCAGCCTCCGCCACAGTGGATAGCCGCAGTGACGCCGCCAGCAACTGTTGCGCCGCCAGTGTGACGTTTTGACGAGTGACGGCGTTGTGCTGCAAGGCGCTGCGTGATACCGCAAGCACCAGATCGCAGCAAGCTGGTAGCAACGAGCTCTCCGCCAGCGCCGCGAGCAGCACCGCCGCCGACGCAGAGTCCATCAACGGTGATGGCGGCGTTTGATGCAGGGGCAGCGTCGCGCCCGCCGCCGATGCCGCCACCGGCGGCAGCAGCGATACTGCTGCTGACGCCGCCACAGAATGCGTTAGCGCCGCCGCCAGCGGCACCACCGACCAGACCTGTCGCCAAAGCGCTAAGGTGCGCTGCGCGCCGCCACCGCCGACACCTGGTAACGCCAATAACGAGGCCGAGTATCGGAGCATTTCTGTTAAGTTTGCCAGGAGAGGGCTGTTGCACAGCAAATCCAGTACGGCATCCTGAAGGCCTGACCAGGCCTGGTGCAGCCGTTGCGCGTGGCGGTGTCGTACACAGAGTCGCAAATACCGCTCGTCCTCGGGCCTAAGCGGTTGCGGTGATGATGCCCGGGGCTGCGGTGAATGCGGCATGGACGATGGCAGCCCCGCCGCCGCTGCTGCTGCCGCTGCCGACGTCACGGTGGCCGCGGGTGCCGCGGACTTCACGGGTGGGAGCTTCCCCGCTTGCGGTGGTTCTCCTTCCGCCGCCGCCCCAGCTGCTGTACTCGGTGAGCTGGCCGTCGTCACAGCGGCCTGGTGCCTGCCTGCATCGCCGCGGCTGCGGGCGGATCCGGTGCTGCTTTCCATTGGTGGTGGCTGCGATGCTTTCTGCAGTTCCGGATCTGAGGGCTGAGCTGGATCAACGGATGGACTAGCGCCGTCGCCGTTTTGGACGGTGCCGTCACTGATGGAACCGGTGGCCTCTACGGTAATGCACGCGATCGCGTCGCCGCCACCTTCATCGCCCTGCTTTGACTCCTGTTCCGAAGGTGGCGGCGGTGGCGCCGGTGGCAGCGGTGGCGGGGGTTCCAGCGACGCCGGCGGGCGACTGCGCAGCAGCTGCATTGCGTCCAGCACCAGCTGCAACACTCCCTGGATGACCACCAAGGAAGCGCTACATTGTGCGGCCTTAGGGGTCGACAGGAATTGCTCAAAGTCTACATGGGATTTTTGAACCCTCTCCAGCTCCGAAACCGCGATACCGGCTTTGTGGCTTGAGGCGCGAGAAACGGTACGGGAGGAAGCGCGGGATGGGTTCACGGATGAGGGACCGCCCGGAGCTTTGGCGCACACAGTCGCGACATCGCGAACCGCCAGAAGGAATATTTTATGTATTAGGTGCGTTAGGCGGCCATCTTGCCACCACCGCACCAAGTGCAGGACATCGTCGGGCCGGATGCCCCCATCCCCTCGAGCGACCACCAGCGGGTCGCCTCCGATGAGCTGAGCAAATTGATCATGCAAACGTTGAAGAGCAGCGATTATAACACCGATATGTTCGTTCAGAAGTGGAGGGACGGGGCGAGCACCTGGAGATGCCCGGGCCTGAACCTGCTGCAACGCAACGAGAAGCCCATGTGTGTGTCGAGCAAGTGAAACTTGATTAAAGCCAGGCATTCTAGGGCTGCATATCGTTATGCCCTGAACCTTCTGCACAAACTATCTAGCTTCAAGGGAGGTGGGCGAAGCCTTTGGCCGGGCCATTACAAGCTTATGCAAACCTTTTTTCCATATCATAATCCTAACTTTTAGACAACATGCAAGCTTGGACGGAATGAATAGTACTACCTTTCACCGCTAGAACTTATCAATGCCAGGTAATACAGGCTGATTCGCAAAAAGTTCGCACAGAAAGGATAATTTTAATTATTCTTTATATATCGGTGCCAATGGCTATTACTGTGGGTTCTATTGCTATTCCCAGGTTTTTCGGTTCGAACGCAAAACGATGCGCGATCATACAGTTTGTAATGTTTAAAATCAGTGACTTTTTAGAGTAATATCTTGTGTGCTGCTTATGTTCGCTCGTCGCTTAGCTTGCCGGGAAGCAGCGTCTTTTCACGCAGTAACATGATTAAAAAGGCAATATCCATGAGATGATTTGTTGCAGCATTTGAGGACAAGACCTCCATGAATCAATCCGATGCTTGGGGGGACATACCTTGACAGCATGACAGCAGGCACTTCACGTGAGGCATAGTGTGCCATACAGGAGTGCGCTCATGCACGAGGACATCCTTGAAGCCAGGGACCCCTGCTAAGAACTTGTGCAAGTCCCTTATTGCAATATCTCAACCTTCATTGGCCATTACTCCTGACTGGTAGTTGGAATACTTGGATTCAAAATGGTAATTTTATTCGCTATGCGCCCGCAGCAGCGGTTACAACCCAGACAGGTAGAAACCGGGTGACCTCCTACCTCCTATGAAAAGAAGTAAAAGCGGCCGGCTGACTATTCAACCGTCGATAGATGAAGGATGCTGCAGCGCGTCTAGAGGATGTACGTAGTGACATCGGTGTAGGTGAGAGAGGTAGAACGTACCAGGCTCGTTAGGTTCGTACCCGCATTGGCCAGGATTGGTCTCATACATTATTACAAAACAGCCAGGTTGACAGCCCAATAGCCGAGTGGGCGTCCTGCCGAGTCCTGCCTGCATGGACGCTGCGCGACCTCTTAACAAGCAAACGTACGAAGTCGCCATTACTCTTTGCTGTGGATCCTAATTAGGACAGATCATCGGCAAGGTTCAACTTCATTATTGACCTCCACATGGCGGTGGGTGTCCGTCATCAGGGTGCGGGCTCACTTACATCAAGCAAATGAAGCTCAAGATGAGGGGATGAACATACCTGTGCCTTCATTCCGTGCCCCGCTTTATCCTACGCACCAGCTAGGCCACGAAGACGACGGGGCGCAGATGAGCGGCGGTACCAAGCGGCACAGCTCATGCCAACACACAGCAGCGGCGGCTTACATCTGGCGGCGTCATGGTGCCTAATTATTAAGATGCCTAATTTATTGTTATCAACTTGCGAGCCCCTTGCGTTTAGGGCATGATACAATGTCGGGACACTATACTGTTACCAGCTCGTACTGTGCGGTACACCCTGCCTTGATTGCCTGGTTCGGTGATACACTTGACTGTGGGAAGGCAGGCAGGCACGTGGTGCAGGCTCCTGAGTTACGTGATGGCATGCACGCTCCAAATACCAGCAGTGAATGCATGCTCCGTGCACGGCGGACTACTGACACAAGGCATCCCGATATGGACCTGGTGATGGTTAAATGCGGCTTCGAACACGTACTGGTACCAGTAGTCGTAAGGCAAGCACATGCTCTGCACGCCAATCAACCATTGGGCGGAGCCTGTACCAGCAAGACGCAGTGGGGCCTCGAGCCATGCATGCCCGCTTCACTTGCATTTATCATACTGTGGCGAAAAGTAGTGAAGATCGTACATAGTACGTGCACTTACGTCACTACGTCACGACAATACAACAACCCCTTACCGGGTCGCGCAGATAAGAATGCCTGACACCACATTAAAAATACGAACAAAGTAAAAAATACAACAATTTGGAACCTGATAAACCGTGAGGCATTATGAGCAAACTGTGAACCAACAACGGCTTAACTAAGTAACGGATAACAGCTCCAGTGAGGTCAGATCCAAATCCGCAAATTGGGCAGGCAACGAAGTCCAGCAACAAAAACGCCGGGAACAACAACCAACAGTTCGGACTTAGGTAAAAGACATTCCTACGAAGGACGAAGGACATACCTAGTCTAGGTATGTCTTCTGCTGGCCACCATGGATAACCGTCCATGAAAGATGAACCAGTCAGTTATGTACATATGTAAGTGCATGCATGCTTGTCGTGTGGAACATTGCGCAACTGCACTCAAAAAAGCTAATGAAGACCAGCTCGTATAAAGGCAGGCTTGCATGCCTGTATGCCTCATGTCCTCTCTCAGCTGCTGCGTACGCACCTTTTTGCACATCGACATAACGAAGGCAGGGGTCTTACAACCCGTTGCAAGACACACACATGATCTCCGCATTACACATATAACATGATAATGTGACCTACTGCTACACAGGGCTGGGCACACATGTTTTCCAGGCGAACACACAAACCTACGTTCATCATACACCCCATCATGTTACCATACATAGCTTCCAGCTTCTGCTGGCGCTATGGTTCCCTGCTTCCATGCCCCAGCCTGGAGCTCGTGGTCCCAGCCCCTGGAGCTCGTGGTCCCAGCCCCTGGAGCTCGTGGTCCCAGGCTTGTTGGGTGATCGATTCGATATTCAACATTGCATTGGTACGCTGGAATCTATCACGCTGTGAAAGAACATTCAAGTCCAATACCTATCATGTAAGCTTAAATGCGATGAGGTTCATGCGATGAAGGACGTGCATGCTTCGAAGGATGGGTATTATTGGGCTTATGTTCCTCACAACGTAATAGATTTCCGGCCCGGCCGCCTCCCAGCGTAACAACAATTCTGGAAGGCGGCCGGGCCGGGACCGGGCGACACACATTATGTCCGGCGTAGCGCTACTTGTCACGACACTGGGCCGGGACGCTGTGTGGGCATGAAGGCTGTGGGTATTGAAGGGTACGAATGAAAAGGTATCATCGTCCACCAGGTGTGCATTGCTATAATGGACATTGTCAACTCAATCATCAACATCCCACCCAACTATCAGAGTTTGGGAGCGCGATGGAAGCCATTCTTCCTGCCTAAAATCGTCAACAAAATCTGTACGGTAGTTAACATGGCATAGGACTAGTTAGTTCCAGTAAATGGCGCTTTGCAAGTCGCCGTGGTGTTCCCTTCCCCCTTTTTCATACGGCGCCTGATTAAAGTCGTCCACCGCCTCACGACAAACACCGGCAGCACGGATGACCTCCTTGTAAGGTAAATATTGGAGTAGACTTCAACTGCATAGCAACCAAGAGAGCCAACCTAAAAGCTGCCAACGACGCCCCTGCGCTCGTTGTTAGTAGAACCTGAAGCTCGAAGCCCCCAACGGGACAAGCCCCCCGCTGCCGCCTGGTTGTATGCTGCCAGGTCCGCGGCGGCCTCTGCAGCGGCGGCATCTCCGCCTCCAGCCGCCGTACGGCGCAGCAGATCCTCGGCGGCGTCCGCGGCGGGGCCGACGATAGGTGGCATTTCTGACAGAGTGCCAAGGCTGCCGGGCACATTTCGAAGGTCCTAACGGGCACGTGGAGGTGGCGGTCACTGGTAAGAGGTGCAAATGCTGCAAGTGCACAGTCCATGAAATCCCCGATGCCAATTACACGGGAACGGAGTGTAACCAACCGGGGCTGAAGAAGCAGTTGGTGGAGCCCGACGGTGAAGGTGAGGTAAAACGATGTATCTTTTAGGGTTTTGGGTTTTTTCCCATGTAAATGAAGACGTCGAAGGTGAGGTAAAAGGTGATGTATCTCTTCAAGCTAATAGTAATACAAACGATTAAGCAGTTACTCGTATTACTTCTCGACGCATTGATTCGTGACCGGCGGGGCGGGGTTTTCGCCAGTATCCATTCGTCCAAACAAACGTCGTGGTGGCCCTTGCTTGGTAGTTGGGAAGTTGGTGATTGCACGGTGGTGAAACTGAGACCACTTTTCCCACGTTAACCACCTAACCATTTTACCCACTTAATCACGTTAACCAACTAACCACTTTAACCACTTAATCACGTTAACCAACTAACCACTTTAACCACTTAAGCCTGACAGCTTGGACAGGATGCACAGGGTCTCACCGACCTGCAGCACCTGCGCGATGTGGTCGCAATGAGTGGCCGCTACCTGACGAGCTTGAGCCGTCAGAACCTCCAACACGAGACTGCTGTCGCTTACTGGAACCGTACGATCGGATGACGTGTCGCCTGCTGCGGCATCCGCAGCCACGGCCACGGCGGCGACGTTGGCGGCCGCGGCTGCACCGCCGGGGGCCTGCGTCCGGAGGGTGTCGAAGCCGGGGGCCCGGGCGGGGGAAAACAGTCCGCGGCAGGGAAAATGGAGAGTTGGTGAAAGAAGCGCTATCATCGCGTCTTATCTGGGCCTTACTACCATAATGCAATATGCCAAAGAACATCGTACTCCACACACAAAGATGTACGGTGCAAAAGGAAATCTGGGTAAGGAACAGTCAGGAACTGGGCTTAACTGGCTGGTCAGGGAAAAATTGCACCAGGCTAGCAGAGCTAGCAGGAGAGAGAGAGTGTGTGTGTGTGTGCGCGTGTGTGTGCGTGTGTATACTTGCATCTTTTTACACTCTCTCTTTTTTTTAGCTAAATACGGGATTTGATAGAACAGAAGGGAAGGAGTTAAGAGCTGGGGAGAAAGAAAGCATCTGCCTCTTTACGCGGTTTATTATTCTTTGCGGTGAGCTCTATCACCCGCTCGCCCGCCCCCCGTATCCCATACTCCACGCCTTGATGCAATAAGTTGATGCCTGTGACGCCTGTAATGCCGGATATCGTTCATTAGTAGTGGCACTCACCACGACCTCGGCGATAGCCTCCCCGGCAGCCATGCGCGCCATACCCACCAGCACCTGCGCCTCCCCGAACATAGTCAAGGGGCTGGGGCCTCGACTGGGGTCGGCGGCGTCCCGGGTAATGCAGGCGGCTGCGAGGGCCTCTGCCAGTGCGGCAAGAAGCCTGAGGGAGGTGTCGTGATTCGGTCACATGCAGGGAATGCATGCGAACAGAGATGTGTGGAGCAGCAGTAACTTGAGAGGGTGGTTGCAGTGGCGCATACAGGGACAAAAGAAGAGCGCTAGTAACGTTGGACAACAGACATCGCCAGGGGAACCCAAGGCACTGCACACGTCCTAAATGCCGAGGTGATTGTGGTTGGATCACGACGGTGAAAATATGTCTCACCAGGGCACAGGGCCGCCCGAGACCTCGTTGCCCTTAACAGATGCTTTCTCCGAACCTTTACTGACCCGGTGCTTTAGCTTCCAAAGACATTTCCGTACTGTGTATACATACATACAGACAGACAGACAGACACATATACGCATTACCGCACACCTGCATACGTTCTAAGTTTCATACCTACCGCATCCCAATCTGCTTCCCGTACCTGCTGACCACCGCGGGTTCCACTCGGTGTTTCCGCATCGCAGCTGCCAGTCCGCGCTGCGCCTGCGCCAGGCTGTGCAGGGCGGCGCAGGCCGACCCCCGGGCCACCGCGCTGGCGGCGGCACTCGTGTTGCCGACATGAGAGGGCGCCAGTAGGGCCGCCAGGAAATCCACAAGCCCAGCGGCAATCTGTAATATCCAGGCCCAAGCGGCGTAATTGGTGACTTAATTAGGCAATGACTTGGCAAACGGGACTGTGGGAGAGGCGCATTTGCGAGCTTTCACGACCCCACCTCGGTCATGGTCTCTCAGATAGCTCCGATAGCCCAGGTGGTGCTCATTCTACTCCCTTCGGTCCGCACACTCTTTGTCTAACCAAACAGCGCCCTAAAATTCCAAGTACTGCCACATGTCCGACGCCCCCCTCATCCTTTACCCGCCCCTGTAAAGTGCAAATTCGATCTCCTTGTCTTGTTCTAAAAGCGTCGAAGCCATATCTTCTAAATGTCTTGTCAGGCCTTGGCGATGTATGATTGCAGGATTCGTGACAGTGGCCCACCTCTGCCGCAGAGTCGCTGCGCCAAGTGGAGTCCGCGTACAGCCGGGTCTCTAGGGCCGACAGCAGGGGGTGTACGGGGGTGCTGGGCGACAGAGTGTGACCGCCCTCATTGCGGCACGCGGGCAGGTCAGGTGAGCCCCCTGCGACAAGGAAGACGGGGCGGAAAACACCGTATGAAACAAGACACGAAGTTGCCGGGACAGCGGCAACTAAGGATGGATTAGATTGGGGCTACAGATGGGAGTGATCCCGGGGCATCGATCACTGCCGGTTATCGGATGATACGGATGAAGCCAAGAACGAACATAGGTGCCACCTTCGCCCTCATTGTCGTTATCGCACTTCATCAGGTCCCAAAATTTCCCCCGGCTAAGTACTACCGTAGGTACCGGCTAAGTATTACCGTAGGTACCGGCTAGGTAGCACCCTTGGTATTTACCCACCTGCGATACAATCCAACACCGCTGCCACCTCCCGGAATAGCTGACCCGCCTCCAGGTACACAACCATCGCTGCCGATTCCAAGTCCGTCGCCGACAGCGACGACGCTGCTGCCGCACTTGGCGCATCCGGCCTCATGAAAGCAGCGCCGCCCTTGGCGGCCCCCTCCAGCGCCTCCGCCATACCATCCTGTAGAAACGGAGGAAAAGAGAACAAATATGTTCAATGTAATGTTACAACAAGAACCGATTCCAGTAAGCACCGCCTTGATGATGTGACGGCAAGGAAACGAGAGGAAGCCCGCTTGCCGTTAGGCGGGAAGAGAAGCTCCATCCCACAACGGCTGGACAGTGGGAGGCAGCTTGCCTTGGAAATATGAACACCGGAGACATGAAACTTAACCCGCGGTAGGCCGAAACAAATGTAATAAAAGGGCTGGAACGAAATTGCAAACAGAGAAGATGCCGTGTCAAGATGTGGGGTCAACAACAAACGAGCAAACACTGAAATTACCGCTGGCATTTGAGATTTGACCGCCATCCCCACACCAGGAGCCCAATAGGACGGGGCTGCCAACCTTTGCGCGCATCAAGGCAACAGTGCATTCTGCATTCCTTAATGCAGATTAACCAGATTAAAGATTATGAAATAGTCATGTATCTGTACGACGGCGACTGCCGTACCAGGCACGTCATCACTGCCGCCGCCTTGCCCTGAGCGGCCACCGCATTCGGCTGGGACGCCAGACGGGCCACCGCGCCCGCAAGGGAGCGCACGACTGCCGCTGCTGCAGGAGCGGCGGCGCCGCGAACCTCCGAAGCGGCCATTGCCAGGTGTTCCACCACTTTCTACAACAATCAACAATCACAAGACAATTTTCCAAGGGCCATACACTCAGCCAAGCATGCGCTCACGTACATGTTGTATGTTCGTGCATTAATGTTCACCAACTGCCTGACGCAACCCTTGGTACTGCACCCCTGCCCGAGGACCGCCATCACTTAGCAGCCTTGCAACCCCCAACCCTACCTCAAGCGTCTGCAAGCCAAGGTGGGAACTTCTGCCCGCGCAGGTTGTGAACCGTCAAGTGCATAATGCTTATATGACACTTATTTGCCAGCCTACTTGCCATCCAGTCAGCCCTACCTGGAGCCCTCCGCCGGGATAGTAAAACAGCCAGGCACTGGGAAAGCTGCCTAGAACGTCGCCTGCCTCGTCACCTGCAGTACGACAGGCATTTCGGAGCATACATAAATAGTAGAGTATGTATGAGCAAGGCACAGCGCTACGGATAAGCCATGGATAGAACGTGCATACGAATGCGCAGTACAAACAAACTGACAAACATCAATCTTATTGTGCACACAAGGCGGGCAAGCAAATCCCCGCGCCGCATTACGCACCTGCGCTCATATATTTCTTGGCTTGAAGCTGGGCATCCAGGCAACGCAGAAACGCAGACGCCATGCCAGCAGAAGTCGACTTCCACGCCGATGCCACCACCGGCGCGCCATGATGCCGCTGCAGTACCGTCGACTCATCTGCCACACTAATCTCGTGCGACGTAATTCGGCCGCCCGCCTTGTCACGGGCGTCCAGCACCGCCGCCGCCACAGCCTGCTGCACAACACCTCCCAGCCGGTTGTGCATCATGTGAAACTCTGCGTTTTGTTTGTGTTTTACCCGAGGGGAGGGGGACGTGGGGCCGGGGAAAGGAAGCCAACAGTTCAGCTGAAGCGCGGTTGGTTGAACCAATGCTTAAACCCACGCGCAAATATACACGGGATGCTCGATACAAATTCACCAGTGCATTAGCCCTCACGGGATGCATTTAAAGTGGTTAAAGAGTTCACAACCCATATCGGAATGCGCGCGCGAGGGAGTCGTGAATGTGCAGAGGACAAAAAGATGCAAGGGGCTGTGTGACCCAGATCAAACTAGCCACATTGGTTCCTTTCAAGAACCATGCGTGGTGAGTATGGCTGAGATGTGACACGGGCGCAGTGGATCGGATTGTCACAAGTGGGCACGCCCCTTCTTGCTGCAGGCCACGGGGTGCCTGCATGCCAACGGCACGGCCCGCCGTGGAATCACAGTGAATCCAAACCCATGTCTCAGCGTACCGGTAAGCAGGAACGAGATTACGGCAAATAATTAACGTCGACATTAACATCGGCATTACGGGAATGGAAATCGCTCGCTGCTCACCGGCTTTGTAGCGCCTTTCGCGATAATCGTCATCAGTTGCTGTCGGGGCTGCGGTAGCTTCCAAGGCCGTGGCTCTCCGGCCGTGAACTCCGGCGCACCGGATTGCGCCAAATGTTGTCAACCTAGGAAGGTCACAAAACGGAATGTACAAAGGGTTATATTCCCGTGAGCTAGGCTTCACATCCGACATACTTCCTGCGGGAGGACGGGAGCGAGCGCTGATGGATGCGCCGGGAGCAAGCTCTTGCGGAACAAAGTCGCGAAGTGCAAGGGTGCTGCGGTGGGGATTTCCGAACCAGTGCCAGATAGATCTTAAGGCCAGAAAGAGAGGTGGAAGGAGCGGCGCGCTGGAGCGGGGCGCGCACCTGACGTAGACATGCCGTGCCTCCAGAGGCCTACGGAAGTTTGTGCGAAAGTTCATGATCTGCATATTTCGTGCAAGCGCCGTGGCGTGTGAGAGTTATGAGCACAGACACGCCTAGAACACGATGCCGCGACAAGAATATTGGTACTGGGGAATGTGAATCGCGCCAATTGTTGTCTCAAGCAGGCTGCAAGCTGGCTAACCTATATGACAAGGAACAACATACAACGAATACCTGGCAAGGGAGCAAGTAAATCACCAATACGGCTAATCCGAGAATGCTGATCAAATGGGCCCGAGTTCCGAAGTTCGTTGCGGTTTCTTACGGCGTCATGGCTCTGACGCATACCGTCGTGATGAAATCCCTTGGTCACATCATCTCGTCGCCAAAACATACTTGCACAGCAACCATTTGTGCATGCAAAGCAACATATGCATTTTTCCTTGCAGGCGAAAACATATAACTTTGCACACCTCCCCTTTCGAGTCCTGAAGAGACCCCAAGTCGACCCCCGAAACTTTTTAACGAATCAATCCTGTCTATGCCAATGAGAAGTCCTTTGAAACCGTAGTTGCCGTTGTTCGCGCAAGGAACGCCGGGCGACCTTACACAGGTCAATGTTCTCACTCTGCGGAACTGAACGAAATTCAGCATTTTTTATTTTTGTAATATTAAATCGCAATGCCTGATCTTGACCCGTGCGCTATGGTGTATGGTCATGTGAACGTCCGTCAGGTCGAAAGGCGGCGGCTCGGCCAGAAGATATTGCAATATGCAGCATGATAACAAAAAACAGTTACCGAGTTGGTCAGAAGTCCTGGGTCTTGGGTTCCCGCACGATACGGGATGACGCCTTTTAGCCTATGCTATCACGGCACATGACTTGTAACTATACAGCTTACTATCTCATATATCCTATAGGAGCTGCAAAGATAATAGTCTGCTTCGCATTACTTGGCCTTGTATCCACAACGTCAACATTTGCGGGGACAAGCCGGCGTCAGGTGGGACGCTGTGCTGCGGGTGTAGAAAGGAGGAAACGTTTCCAGAGAAGATGCTAAACTTTGTTGGCAGCAGATGGACCCCGGGCTCCGGGCTGCCAGCGATCTTGGGGTTACAAGGAGGACCGGCTTTTTCAGCCGTGCTCACAGATCTAGCCGCGCTTGCGTTATTCACATGCCATCAGTTTGAGTCTTGTAAGGCATGCCCGTAGCACTTCGTTTACCGCCTCGCTGTTGTCGCCGGCATCGGCGCTATTTGAGCTCATATCCTTTGCGGCGCTGCTGAGGCCTTTTCGTATTCACCCCATCTATATGTGGTCCTAAATATGATATGTTTGACTGTCCTGCGTGTCGGTTCGTTGACATTTGGCCGTGCGCTTGGCTGATGCTTGGCTGCCGTCTTGCTGAAGCGCAGGAATAGAGCTGCAGGGCGCCGGTGTGCAGAAGCTTCTATACCATTGATATAGTCTTCATGCATACCAGCTGCACCGCTTTACCAGTTTAAGTGGAGAACAGGGCTCCAATGAGCCCGTGTGTCAACCGTAAAGCTGGCGGGGCCAGGACAGTCTTCACCGTTCCACCCCCGCCACCGCTACCAGGGCAGTGTATCTTGCAGCAATCTAGCAACACAGTGGCAAGCGATTCTCAAGGGTCGCCCAGCCCACCTGCACCGCCAACAGCGCCTGCGGTTTCCCCCCTAGGAAACGTGGGCGGACCGCATGGCCCAAACTTGGGTATCAACCCTCACAGACATGCTTCGGCATTGGAACCGGCGCCGGCTGATGCCGTGCAAGGTGGAATTTATAGCAGCTTGACCCCTCGCGGTGGAAGTGCTGCCAGGTTGGTGCATTCTGCTGCAGGTGGGACTTCGCACTCCGCGAATCATCAACAGCAGGGAGCGCAGCACCCGAAGCCGTTGACGTGTCCGCAACATCTGGACCTCGTCACAGTTATTCCACATGCGCCTTCGTGTTTGGACCCTGGGCTTCACAGCTTTTGGTGCAGCCTTAGCTTACAGCAGCGGAGACAACTTCTGCGGCTGCCAAAGAAGGACCTTTTTGCCCGGGTCCGTTCCCAGTACTGCTCTGGTTGCTTCTCGCTTGTACAGCTCCAGTACGACGAGCTGTGCGCGTACGTAGCCAGCCAGTTGGCAGCTGGGCGGAACGGTGGCAGCGGGCCATTGCAGTGTGCGATCTGTGCAGCCGGGCACGCGTGCTTTTCGGGGCTATCGGTCCTGGAAGACGGAGCGGTCACGTTGACGGACGATTTGCTGGCGGCGCACCCCTTCGGCCGCTTCGAGCAGGCGCGGATGTGGGACCAGACCCGTGAGCAGCATTTCTCTTGTGGCGAGGTCTGCGGCAGCGGCTGGTGCAAGCGCCCGGGCGTGAACAAATGCAAGTTGCACACGGGACCAGTGTCCCCGGACGAATTGCTGGCGTATTGGGGCACACTCCCAGGGCCCAGGCGCGAGGCGCTGATGACTTTGGACGAGGAAACGTTTCTGGGGGAGCTGGATGTCAGTATGAAGCTGCAGCTGCGCATTTGCAAGGAGTGCCGCAGTAATGTCACGCGGGCATTCAAGGAGCTGAAACCCGGGCGGGACGCAGCGGGGCAAACCAGTGCTGCCACAGGGCTTCTGCTCTGCGAAGGCCATGAGCTTCGCGCTGGGGAGGGGAGGGTGCGCGTGGAGGGACCCGGAGAAGCGTGCCTCTTTGAGAAGGCGGAAGAGGTTCAGGAGCAAAAGGTAGTAATATTGCTCTAAAAGCTCTGCCGACTGGGTGGATTGCCAGGCATGATGGCGTCGACACTGGGTATGCAAAAGGACACGGCCCATATGCACAAAAGGCACAGCTCGGGACTCGGGTAATGTGGGTTTACTTGGAAATCACATGAAGGGCCTTCAAACAGGTTGCATGATGATTTAGACGATTAAGTACTCAACGCGAATCTGCTGTACCCGTATCTGCTGTACCCGTAGGCCTTCGACGCGGCGGCGGGTGATCAGGACAGCCCGGAAACTATCCGACACGCGGAAACCCCGGAGCTTGCACGGGAGGCATTGCAAGATTCAGCTCTCTTGATATTTAAGGCACAGGTACGGAGCGATATGGTGGTTGAATCCAGCTAGGCACATATTAGCATGCGTTTTTATGTGCGCGCCTGCTAAAACGCTACAACAGGCTTCCCTTGCATTTCTTGTCAATAGCTTAGGTGTTCTTTCCAAAGCTGCATTCCATAATAATGCACTGTGCCGCTGATGCTATAATGATCAGAAATTTGCGCTTTGCTGTATGCTCAGGTGGAGGTGGCATTCCGAGACCAGACGGCGTGCCGTAATGCGTTGCTACTGTTCGCGGTGCTTTGTCACGGCTTGCTTGAGCAGCGGCTCGCGAACGCCTATAAGGAGCTAGGAGCGAAGCGGGCCGAGGTGCGTGGGTAATAATGCGGTTGCCTGATGTGTCATCGGCCAGCTGGTTGTGGCTGCACTTTCAAGCGGGAAGCTTGCGACGGAATGGAGTAAAGACAGCGCTTGTAATAATGCGAGATGGGCAGTTACAGGACCTTACAGAGAGATACATGCTGTGCACGCGTGTGCAATACTGTGTGCTTGTATCAACTGCATCTACCGCAGGCCGAGCTGCTGCGCCTGTTGGAGGAGGACGAGGCGAAGGAGGCGGCGAAACGCGAGAAGAAAGCCATTAAAGCCAAGGCTAAGAAGCAGCAGTCGGCTTCTACAACCGCTTCCACGGGTGCAGCACCCGATCAGCAGCCAACGTCGGATTCGGACGATGTGGAGCCCGAACCGGAAGCAAAGCCGGCGGCAGCTGTGGCCACGCACGTAGCCAAGGACTCGTTAGAAGCCGCGACAACTTCGTCGGCTCCGGCAGTTAGCTCGACCAAGGCTGTGGCGCCTGCGCAGGAGAAAGCCCGGGAGAGCGCCACCAACTCCAGCTCCGTCGCAAATAGCGGCAAGCAGCCGGCCGGAACTAAGCAGCTGCAGCAACAGGGATCGATGGGAAAGCAGTCGCGCGCCTCCAGCCTGGATGATAGCCTGCCGGAAGCCGTGGTCTTGAACGCCACGGTTGCGACTCCAGGCCGGAGCGGCAAGCAGCAGCACCAATCACAGCAGCAGCAGCAGCAGCAGGCTGCGCATGCTCAACAGAACGGCAACCAGCAGCAAGCCCTGGCCAAGGCAGCGGCACGCACGGTCGCAGCTACGTCTGCATCGTCGGGCGGAAAGGGCAAGGAGCACGATGCAGCTGCCGGTGGGAAGGATAAGGCGCACAAGGGCAAGGAGGCTGCGGCTGCGCCCACGCCCGGTGCTGTAGCAATACCTGCAAAGAGCGGGAAAGGCACAATCACGGTCGCGGGGCAGCAACTGAAGGCCGTTAAGGCACTTACTGAGGGTGCACCCACGGCCGGGCCGAAGGGACCCACAAACGCTCCTGCCCAGTTAGCTGTTCGAGCGGGTCCAGCTTCAGCGCCGACACGCCAGTCCCCCGCGCCTGGCTCGCGGCAGCCTCAGCACATGTTGCCACCGCCGCCACCGCCACCTCCGCGGCCGCCGCCGCAGCAGTCCTCCGGCTCAACTGCATCTAGTCCATCCGGAGGTGCATCAGCGGCTTCGAATTTATCATCGCAGCCCCCTGCACCGCAGCTGAACAGTAGCAATTTCCCTCCGTTGCGCCCTGCAGCGAGCGCCACGCCCCCAGCAGCTCCCACGCCTCAGCGGGCGGCGTCGCCGCCACCGCCACCGACGCAGCCTTCGGCTTCTTTACCGCCGCCGCAACCAGCAGTACCTGTGGAGCAGGCTCAGCCTGCGCCCACGGTGCCGGTGGCCGCCTCAGGGCCGGTGCCACCGCCTGCGACGGTGGTAATGTCTACTCCAGCTGCTGCTGCGCCTGCTGTAGTCCAGCCGCCGCTCCCACCGCCGCTGCATAACGCGCCTCCGGCTGTTGCAACAGAGGCGCAGATATCCCCGGCGGAACAAGGATTGGCCCAACTCGTCTTACAGCCGCCGCCTTCAAGGCCCCCGCAGCAACAACCCCCACCGCCGCCGGCCGTCGTCCAGCAGCCCATCCACGTGGCTGCCAACGACCCGACGCAGGCGGGTCCCGGTCTAGCTGGCTTCCAGTCGCCGCCGCTGGCGCCGCAACAGCTTCACCAACAAAAGCAACAGCAACTGGGCGCATTGAACATTGGGCCTTTGGGTGCATCGCCGGTGCCGAACCCTCCCCAGTCGGCGGTGCAGCCGCTTGCCCCGGGGCCGTCGCTGCCTGGCGCCGCCGCCAGCGCTGCTGCTGCGGTTGTTGTGCAACAACAACAGCAGCCTTTGCTGCACGGATCGTTCGATGCCACTGGCCTGGCGCAATTACGACGGCCGTCCCCCGATCACTTTGCACGCCTGCATGCACAGCAAGCAGCTCCACATCATCCCCAGTCTATGCTGGGGCAGGGCCTTGGGACGGGGTCCTCGGCGGCCAACGGACTCCTGCCTCTCAGTTCTTTGCTGGAGAGCGCACAGCCTGGTGGGGCCGGCACGCTCGGCAACAGTACACCCAGCCTGCAGTCAGCCCAGGGCACGGGGCTGATGGGGCTAGGGACATCACCGGGAGCAGGTGGGCTTGCTGGCTCACAAGCGACGGCTGGGTTCGGGTGGCAGTTGCCTTTGTCACCACAACACCAATTGCAGCAAACGCAGGCTACCGCCCAGCAGCGGGAACAGCAGCAACAGTTGCAGGCCTCCGGATCTAGTCCGTCACCGCAGGGCCCTCCGCCACAGCAACAAACGCCACAGCAGCAGCAGCAACAACAACAACAACAACAACAGCTGGCGGCATTGGCCTTGCAAAAGCAGCAGCAACAGGCTGCGGCCGCCGCCGCAGCAGTGGCGGCTGCGGCCGCGATGGGCCAGCAGGCAGCGCAGGCCCAAGCCGCAGCCGTGATGGGCAACAGGCCGCTCTTCCCAGCTCCCTCCCATCTGCAGACTCCCACGCCACGCCCACCGCCACTGCAACCCCCGAGTGCGGCTAGCATTAACCTAACAGCCCAGAATGCCGCCCAGCTGATCGCCGCGCATGCGCACGCCCAGGTGCAAGCTCAATTACAAGCCCAGGCTCAACTACAGGCTCAAGCCCAGAGCGCCTCTCACCAGCAGTTTCAGCATCAACAGCAACAGCAACAACAGCAACAGCAACAGACCCTAGCGGTGTTGGCCGCGGCTGCCGCGGCGGCGGAGGACGCGGTTAATGCACAGGCTGCGGGCGGTGGCGCTGGCAGCTTCTCGCTCTTCAGTCACTTCCCCTCTACCCGGGCTGCCAGGGAGGCTGAGCTGCTCCAGCACCTTGAGCTGCAGCAACAGCAGCAACAACGTACACAGCAACAACTGGAGCTGCAGCAACAGCAACAGCGCACGCATCAGCAGCTGAAAGCTCAGCAGCAGGCCGCCGAGGAGCGCCAGCACCAGCAACAGCAGGTATTGCAGGCCACGTTGCAGCAGCAGATGCAGCAGCAAGTCTTGCAGGCGCATCTGCAACAGCAGCAGCAGGCCGCAGCTAAGGCGCTTCAGGCCCCTGGCACCGGCCTCACAGCTCACCAGGCACAGCAACTCACCACCTACCTGCTTCAGCAACAAGCACAGCAGCAGCAGGCTGCAGTGCAACAGCGTCAGGCGGCTCAGGCGGTGCAGGTGGCTCAGCACGCACAGCAGCTGCTTGCCCGTCAGCAGGCGGCGCAGCAGCAGCAACAGCAGCAGCAGGCACTGGCAGCGCAGCAGCAGGCTCAAGCACAGGCAGCCCAAGTGGTGGCTCAGGCTCAGGCGGTAGCACAGGCGGCACAAGCACAGGCAGCGAAGCAGCAGGCACAGCAGCAGCAGCAGCAGCAGCATGACGCGCTCAGCGCCCCCTGGTCCGTCCTGAGCCGCTCGTTGCAGCAACACCAAAACCAGGCACAGCACATCTCCGTCGCGACCGGGACTGCTGCAGCTGGTAACGGCACTGGTGCTGCCGGCTCAAGTTCCCAGCTGCTGTTCCCGGGGCTTACTGGTGCTGCCGGCTTCCTCAATGGCACCGGGACTGCCGCAAACCTACAGAGCATGGCCGCAGGACTGGGCGCAGCGCAGGGCCTTGCGAATGGGTCGGGTCTTGCCGACCACCACGGAGTGTCTGGCCTTGGAGCAGCCAGTGGCGTAGCATCATGGATGCGTGGAGCCCAGGCAGATAATGCATTGGGCAGCAGCGGCGCTGCAGGCACCACCGCCGGCGCAGGGCAGGCAGCGCAACACCACCATAATCAGCACGCACAGCACCTTAGGCAAAGCATCAGCTTGAATAATTTGATGCTTGGTGGGGCCGCCGGCACCGGAACGTCAGCGGGTAGTGGCAGCGCCGGGATGGCGGCTGCAGCTGCGGCCCTTGAGGGAGGGTTCTTTGGCCAGGGCCAGCACCATCAGCTGGGGCTAAAGGGAAGCGGCGGCGGTGCCTCAAGCGCTGGGCACGGGATATTTGGCAGCCAGGGAAGCTTGCTGGCTGCTTCGGCGCTTGGTGGTGGTGGTCCTGCTTCAGCAGCGGCGGCAGCCGCCGGCGGTGCTGCAGCAGGCAGGCCGTGCGCCGGTGCAGGCCAGAGCGGCCTTGCGGGTATTGGCGGCGCCGCCGGGATGGGTGCGGGTGGGCCGGGGCTCGGAGGCGCGGGTCTGGGTGGGCTGGGTCTGGGCGGTCTCGGAAGCGGGCTCGGCATGCTGGGCGCCGGGACCGCAGGCACCGGGCTGCGCGAGTCTGTCGGTGCCAATACAAATGCGGCAACGGCAGGCATGGGTAACGGCACGGCTGGGACCGGGACGTATAGCCTATTTGGCGCGTCGCCGTCCACTTCGATAGCGCAATCCCTGGTGGGTATGACATCACTCCTAGGATAAGCTGCAAGGGCCGAAGTCAGTCTAGGCCTGAGCTGCGTGCGCGTGAAGAGAAACGCAACACAACGCAACATAGCACGGAAGGCTGGCAACAGCAATAGCGGCTCGGCTTCTCTCCCCAGGGAGTCGTCCTATATGAAAATCGGATCTGTTTTTTGAGACAGAACCGGTAAACATCTCAACGCCAGTAAATTGTGGGTGCTTTTCTGCTGTGATTTTTGCGCATATTAACAGATTTGACGGCGCTAGCATGTTTGTAAGCGGCTGTTGAAACCGATGGAGCCGTTCGGAAAAGGATTATGTAGACTCTTAATCTCTCGAGGATCTATGTCAGCGGAGTTTAGTTAGCCGTTAGGAGGAGACACCCATGCTGCCTAGGCATGATATGGCTCCCTTTCCAGGTTAATCGGTCGGCCTATCAAGCTGCACGTTTTCGCTACTGCTCTCGCTGCTGGTGAGTTTTTCTCGCGTGCCTGTCTACCATGCGGCAGGCGCGGCAGGAAGCACTTTGGCAGCGCTATTGTTCTTACGGCGTCGGGACAGCCCTCCTCAGTCCTGACTTGTCGTTTTGTATTGCGTGGCACAATGCTTAATGCCTGCCGGGGTGTGTGCGTGCGGTATTGTATGGTGTTTGGTTTTTATGGCGCGGTGGGGCGCGGTGAGTGCGTGAGTGCGATGGCCACCCGTGAATGCGGCGTGTGGGGTGCGGATGGAGGTACTTTGCCAACAACTGCAAAAGAAAATGAGCAACAGCAGCGGCAATACCAACAGCAGCGCCGAGAAACAGCAATACCGACACCAACACACGTCGCCGCACGCCTGCCGTTGCGACGTCTATACGCGTAGCAGGAGGGCTGCGACAGGCTCGGCACGGTAGTGTAAGCCCAGATGCGGTGGGTATGTGGGTGTGTGCGAGTCTTCAAACCTGATGTGGTTTTGTTCGCAATCTGCATGTGCGCGGCGACAGGAAGAAGTTTCCTTCCGTTACCGTTTTGAGTTGTTTCCTTTTCGTGCGGCACGTTTTACTAGCTTGAGATTGTGTACCATAAATAGTCCGTAATCTTTCGCGTGGCGGTGCATGCTGCCATCAGCGTCTCGCACCAAGAGCTGAGGTTATGATCTTTGCTTTTTGTTGGGAGGGGCATAAGAACCAGCGAAGCGAAGATGCGGGGCGGGGCAGGGCAAGGCGGGACTGCACTGGATTCCTAATGCACACATAAAACTTGGAGGAGGTTCTGTTCTTTACCATCGGCACGGCTATAGCCCTGCTTGAAGACGTATTGCCTTAGTAGCGCAACTCTGTTAGGCCTAGCCTCACTTGCGACACAAGTTGGCAGAGCAAGGCAAGCAGCACGTACGTACGTGGAGACCTGGCGACAAGCCAGGACATGCCGGGTCAGAGCAGGCCAAGGCGAGCGGTTTCCTGGGCCCCCTGCTGCTTTGCTATGGCCGCATATGACTTTGGCAAAACCCGCTCTTCTGACATGCACTGCTCCTCCTGATGGGCAGATAAACACACGCAGCGCTCCAGCAACCGGCTTGTGGTCTGGAGAATTTTGACGTGTTGTGTCTCTTATGGATGTCTTCTTCCAAGGGGCGCAACTAGGCAGGTGGTACTACAGGGTGGTATCGCTGATATGCAGTATGCAGACTTCACCTGCGGGTGATGGATGTTAGTGACCGTCTTGCAGCAGCCACAGGACCGACGGAGCGGTGTGAGCGAGTGGCCATGTACGGTCTCGGTTTGTGGACTTGCATCGTTCAGTCGTGCGAAACATTTATGACTCGGGGCGATGTTGAAATATGTAAGGCCCCGCCTATAGCTGCAGCGTTGTCTCTCACAGGCCGGTAGGTCGCATCGTAATCCTGAGGGCCGTATCCAAAGCTGTCATCTGAGGGCACGATGGCATATACTTCACGAAGGACGTTTCGTATATATTTTCTCAATCAGTTTCCGCACTCGAATGCGATTATTTTTATGTTATGATATGTTGTTGTTACAACGGGCTCCGGACTCCTATTTAACGGAGTAGGAAGCCATCGGGGGCGCGTTGCCTTAACGCTGCACGAGACACAGGCAGGAAAGGGAAAAGATGAACCTAAACGAGATTTCCGAAACAAGTCGCCTTTAAAAAAGTCGATGGACATGGTAGTGTTGCCAAGGGGAACTACCACGTACAAGTGGGGCTTCCCCCTATGGGCAACGTACTACTACGACTACCAGCAATAATGCAAGATCTTGTTTAAGACTCGTTCGCCGCATTGAGGTCCAAGGCTGGCTGCACAAGGAATGTCGAAGCCCGAGGCTGAGCTTTTAGGGCAGCAAACACACCCTTGTTTCTCACAAACGGAATATGCGAAACATCCAACCCAATTTGAGCCACGGCACACATGTACTCAGTTTGCAACAAAACACGAACCGTGCGGCTATTTGTAGTGGCGTCACGACCAACACAACCGGCGGGTGGGGGCTGCGGGACATCCCCTACGCCCCTCTACCCATCCTATATCGCCTCCACAGCTAGGGAACAAGCCAGCCATGTTCTGAACAATGCCCAAATTCAACATTTCCAAAAGTCATCGACGCGCCGCTACGACTGACGCTAACAGGAGCCGCATATCCTTATGGTACTGAACTCATGACTGCGTACAGCATACGTACATGTATACAGTGTATCGGCATAAGCTGCTAACCCACGCCTCCTCCGTGCCTCACAGATGCCAGACAGCCATCAAGTCGCATTCCCGTCCGCCGTGACTGAGCGGCTAATCATGCACTCCTGGGCATTTCCCCCCCCCCCCTTTCCTCCTCCTCTTCCTCCTCCACACCTCAAGCTGAAGACGCCAACCGCCGTGGCCTCACCCGCTCCGTGTCCGTCAGGCGAATGGCGGCGGGCGGGGTCTTGCACTTAAAGATGGCCTTCGGCAACAATTTGGCCTCATCCTGCAGGGGGAATGAAGAGTGCCCTCTGAGCCATGGCGCCTCGCGGGTTATCAAGGCCGCCTGCCAGGCCTGACAACCTCATAGGCTCACATCTTCTTTGTCTAGCCGCCATAAGTCCAGGTGTGCACACTGCTCCATCTGTCACCAATCTAAATGCGCTAGAGGATACTTCCTCTGCTTCCGATACTCACCGGCGTGTAGCACCCTCCTCCAACGGCGGCGCTGGTGCACCAAACACAATCTGGCGCCACGCAGGATGCCTCCGAACGCCCGTCGCAGGTTCCCGCTAGTTGCGGGTCATCAGAGGAGGGGTCCAGGTCCTTGTCACATACGAGGCCCCAGGCTGCGGACACGGAAGGGTAGGCAGGGGGAACATGGCGCACACGGAAAGTTCGTAGGCAGTCTACACAGACCATTTTTTGTATCAGGGATGAATAAGCACGTTGAAGGTGTGACGTCGTGTTTTGGATTTTTGAGAGTTTTGAGTTTCGGGTTTCATTTACTAGGGATGGATGCTTGCAACGCGGATATGTGCTGACAGCTGCGGTGGCACACTAATAATTTCTTTTTGTCCTCAGCAGTTAGAACAGCATAACACTAAAATGGCCCCGGCAGCAATGCCACCGGCGGCTAACCTGATAACGCCTAAGAACCGCCCCGCTGCTAATAAACAAACCTAGCTACCAAGAATCGACTGGCTGACCTGCTCCGTAAACCGCCCTGCTGACTGGCCCGGTACTCCAGCTTGAACCCACTACAGACCCATACCCCAAACCCCCATATTTAAATTGGAGGCCACCGAGGCCGATTTAGGCCTGGTGGACAGCAAAACGTGACAATGTGCCGTACCGGGTGGTGAGGGCGAGTACAAAAGGAGAACCTAATAGAGAAACAACATGGTGAATAGCCGGGAATGTTGTGACCTGAGACTAATCTCAAAGCATCAGTACGGCAAGGACGAGCAAGATGCACTTAATCACTTGCTTCGTCCAAGAACCAGCCTTCTCGCATCGAGAGGCCAGGGTATCATAAGGTCAGGAACATTTGGCGGCATTATCCTGAGTGAAATTCGAAGTTGATACGAAACAAGGTAACACGAATACCGAGACTGAAAGCAGAGCAGGAGGGCATGGCTAAATCCTTCTGTTTATCAAAAGCTAATAGGTTGCAGCAGCAGTGTTGGTGGTCCCTAATGCCATATGGCCCCTGGGAATACCCTGTATACAAGCCTTCTTGGCAGCCTTACCCTTGGGAACAAGCTTAGCAGCAGAGACGGAGTAGCACCATTTGCCGAACTTCTTCCCCGGCTTCTCGCACCAAACACCTGTGGTATGGTGGCAAGAGCAAGGAACTCGCGGCAAGCCATCCAAAGAGGACATCGCCGCCAGATGAAGGCGCAAGAAGCCAGCCAGCTGTTTGGCTGATCTAAGCTAGAGAACACAAGCATTAATTATTGGAGTTACATGGCTACCTAAGTATCATATCCTAGTAGCGGTGTGCCCCTCTATTGGATTTCGGAAGAGGTAGGTCTACCGTAACGCAAGCAACATCGCTTCGGTAGCTGTCAGGTGGAGAGTACAAAGACCATCTATTCTCATATTGTTTGGTTAAAATGTTATAAATAGACATGCTCACAATCCTCGCGGAGGTCGCAGTCAAGTGGCGTCTTCAACGCGATTGCACCAATCTTTAGGGCTGGGAAACTTTAGCTGGCTGTTGTCCCGATGATCTTCAGATAAAACGGGCCTCAATAAGGTAGCTAGCAAACAGCACGCCACAGCCACATGTCCAAAAAGTCTGTTATCACTCATTTCTTATCGATGCTTGGCTTGAGCCTGCCAAGAGCGAAAGGTTTGTCTTGGATAGTTTGTATTGATTAGTTTCTTGTCTCGTACACGTCTTGACTACGTCTTGATCGATACTGATGATGATTACAAGCTTCTATGAGCTTGTAAGGCCCGGTACGAGCAAGAAGGCTTACTGAACGCTAAACTGTCTTTACCAAACAAGGATTAAAGAAAAGGAATGATATTTTGAAATTAAAAATTGAATTGATTTGTGCTTGTCCATCGTGGCTGCCGTACGTATGCGTGCAGGTATCTGTCCTCGTCCATGATAACGTTCCAGTGTGCGAATTTTTATCCGATTTTTTGACCTAGGTTTAGGCAACACTGGATGTGAAACATATGTGCATGCGCACCCCAACGCACAGGCCATGACGCCCTGTGCACCCAGGCAATAATGCACACCTTTGCAAAATCATTCCTTAGCCAAGGCATTGCCTGCATTAATCAAAGAGGAACTGCAAATCTCAGCGGCCGGACACGGTACGCAATTGCTCTTTTGAACATACTACCTAAAACGTTGAAACGTTCTATTGCCGTAGCACCTTGCATGTTGTACATCCTCAAGCCCTGATCCTACTAATTCGTAAATCCATTATTGCTATTGCTCACTCCACCCAAAATTCTGTTGCAGATTCGCTGTTGGGTCCGTGGGTCGGTTGTCTTTACGCGCTCTGTTGGAAACTCGTTCCTGTCCAGCTCCAAGCGTGATGGCGAAGGCAGGAGCTTCAGGCGGCACAGCTGCAATAGGCTCCGATCAAGTCCTTCTTTTCTGTGGTGCGTCCTGGTGATTCCAATACATCGCTGTTAATTTTGATGTGCTCAGCACGAGGACCCCACCATCGCAACCACGTGTCTATCTGCGGTGCCGCGACCGCGACCGCGAAAGTCGTCAAGTCTGGGCCCTGTCGTTGAAAGAATTTTAAATTAACGCGCCTTTCTTTTTAACTTCCCATTTCGTCCTGTGCAGTTCACCAACAGTAGATGGAAATTTACGAAAACATGAACCCTTTTCCATTAACAATGCTTGTGATTAGGGCCGAATTACAAATAAACTATTCCCAAGGATCTAACTTAGGAATAGGCGGAGGGCAGAGGAAGAAGGAAAATTTGATACCTGAATAGTAAACGGCCCGTTCCCACCTTCTAAGTAGACCCGGTGAATATCCTCCTGGAAAAAAGTGAAGAAGTTCTTCTATTTTGTTTTTGTGTTCTATGCACTTGTACGTACTGAGCCCAACAAACCTCGCGCCGATAACGTTCTTCAAAATCTTGCATGTACGGCAGACTGGCTGAACCGACAGCTGTGGTACGACCATTTGCGCGCTGCCGGTGTGCCAGTGGCCTGGACTGAGGAGATCCAGGACTGGGCTTCGGTACGGTACGCCATTGGTTGGAACTTCACAGCTGATGTGCTGTCCAAGGTGTGTATTTCAAGTTTAGCGGTCCGCCCCTTGGTTGCGTCGGTTTTGAAAAGATATTGTATTGCATGGTTTGTTTGTATATTAATTGGAGCTATGGGCACCTCCCCTATTAGTTGGATTGAAGTAAAGAGAATTAAAGGATTCCGACTGGCAGTTTATTTCGTTCGGCGGCAGTCGGTTGCAGTGTTAGGGGAAATCCGAGCTGCTTGTTATCATTGCCCTTGGTGGATGACGAGGATTCATCTTGGAAAATCTCAACAAGGTCCACGGGTCTGATTGAAATCCAAAGTCGAATATTTAATTTCCCGCGATTTCTCTTCTCATTGCACTTTCTTTCTTTTAGCTTCACCCTTAACGTTTTCCTCTTTTCCAAAGAGCACCGAGCCCTGCTTCCGCTTCCTTTTTAATCAACTGCTGCTTTTGATAACAAAAACGCCGTTAAATTCTGCTCTCTTTCTTTCTTTGTCCCGTTCTTTAAAACAGATGCCCGGTCTTCGCGCAGTTGCCTCCATGGGGGCCGGAGTGGACCACGCCATAGGGCCCGGAATCATCCCACCAGGCGTGGAAATAGTACGGATCGTAAGTTGTACGATTACACGGATATACATCTATATATCCGTATGTATAAGGTTTATGTATTGTCGCACTGATGCATTTTGACGTGACCACCCCGCTTCGCGCTTCCGCGCCTCTGGAGGGGGCCAATAACGTTATAACGTTAAGTGTTGTGCATTGACCCATAGGCCTACTGACCCATGCGTCTGTGTGTTGTTGCCGACGCCCCACTGACCCATGGGTCCGCCTTACCGTAATCACCTCTTCGCAGGTTGATCCGCTCATGGCACAGCGCATGGCGACGTGGGTCATGTGGGCCGTCATCAACTTCCAACGTAAAATGGACCTGTACGGCAAAGCACAGGCGGAGCGCAGGCGGGTGGTTCTAGAGGTTCTATTCGGAGGGGTGGTGTGCCGAGGGAAAGCGTGCATGGAGAGGTGTATGAAAATCGATATTAGGGGGGAGAAGCTGCTGTGGGCAGAGAGCCTGTAATGGACGTTTTGCGGATAGGAGGCTTGAATTGTTGAAAAGGCCATCATACGGAGCAATCAAACATCTGTATAAATGCATTGTGGCCCAACATGGGCTCACTGACCCATGGGTCCGCCACTCGGTCTACTGCCGTCTCCCCACCGACATCCCAATGGCCCACCCATCCATCCACCCATTTGACCCATGGGTCATTGGGTCTGCAGGTGGGACAAGAAGATTGAGAACCTTAAGCCATGGGACAACGGCGAGGTCCGGGTGGGCATTATGGGTTTCGGAGTCATGGGTCAAGCCACTTCCCGTTTGCTGGTCGCCGCCGGCTACAACGTGGCAGCATGGGCAAGGACGCGCAGGACGCCGCCGCCCGTGGAAGCTACGGAGGCCAATGGCTGCTCCGCCGCTGCCGGTGTCGAGGGCGTGCGTGTGTATGCGGGTCGTGAGGAATTACGACAGTTCGTTGAGCGCAGCGACATCCTAGTGTGCCTGCTGCCGCTCACGCCGGAAACCGAAGGTACATGGATGACCTGCGTTACGTGATCCGTCTCTAGGTCTTCATGTGTGGGTGGTATGTGTCCAGTGGCGTATCACTAGGTGGAATGAAGTGGGCCGGGCGGGGGGGCCCGGGAGGTTGGGGGCCCGGGCCAGGGGGAAGGGGAGTCATAAATGACATGCGTGTGTTTTGAACCTCGGTATCATATTTCATAAAAAAATGTTGGATTAAAAATTTGGATGCGCACGGTGTAACCCGTACCCGTACTGTGGGTTACTGGATTGGTACGGCAACTCACTTCATGCTCGGCGATATACGTAGGGTTAGGTTGGCTTACGAGAGCATCCAGTCGTACATGCTGACTCAGCACTTTGCCAAATCCTTAGATCCCACCTTTCCCCACACACACCCGCCTGTGTTTGTGGCTCCGCCGCGTGCCCTAGAACTCATCATATGATGTATCGGCATGTTGCAGCTATACGCTTCAGTTGCAATACGTTCGTTATTTGGCCTTCAACCGTTTTCCTCTTTCTCCCCCCCCCATCTCCCGTGTCTGTCACCTCCGAAGGTATCATCGACGGGGAGGTGCTCAGCTGGCTGCCGCCTGGTGCCGGAGTGATCAACGCGGCGCGGGGGAGGCATGTGGATGAGGCGGCGCTTATCAAAGCCCTGGATGAAGGTGTGGAGAGTAAAGAGGGGAGTACGGGAGTACGGGAGGGGGAAGAGGAAGAGCAAGAGAGAAGGACGGGAGCAAGTCGGGAAGGGGGAAGAAGAGAGGAGTAGAGAAGGAAGGGCAGGGGGATGGGGAGGGGAGAAGGGAAGGGAGGAGGGGATGGAGAGGAGGGGAAGGGAGCCTTGAGGGGAAGGGAGAGAGTACCTGCCCATTTTCCCCCATTTTCCCCATACAGGGCATGTGGGGGGCGCCATCCTGGACGTCTTCACCACCGAGCCGCTCCCCCCCGAGTCCCCGCTGTGGTCGCACCCCCGGATTCGCATTACGCCGCATGTCTCATCCATTACAGACGTGCCGGTGGGCCGGGAGGGGGCCTGGGAGGGAGGGGGCCTGGGAGGGGGTCTGGGAGGGCGCCTGGGAGGGCGCCTGGGAGAGCGCCTGGGAGGGGCCCTGGGAGGGGGCCTGGGAGGGGGCCTGGGAGGGGAAGATGACGAAAGACGTGAAGGCCGCAGCTGAAGGTCCCAGAGCTGATGGCCGTAGGAGGGAGGGGTAACGGGTAAATGTTGCACCATGGACCCATGGGACACAGAGCGGGGTGGGACCGACATGGTCAGCGAAACTACCTCACGCCTGTGCATCGCCCCCCCCCCGCCGTTCTAAGAGTCTTCGGAATACGTAATTCTAAAGTTGCCCTTCTGTTTACCCGTAGGGTTTAAATTTCTGCTGTTTTGCTTAACACTGTTTTTTCTGTTGCTACCATACACAAACTGCCGCAAACTTGCAGAACGCGGTGGCACAGATATCGGAGAACTATCGCCGACTGGTTTCGGGGCTGCCGCTCCTTAACGTCGTGAACAAAGCCGCTGGATACTGACTGACGTACGCACGTACGGACGTACGGGCAGAGATGAGCAAGCCACATAGCTACAAAAGCAAATTAAACTGAAGCACAAAGCCTAATTTAGAAGTCCGCCGCTCGGTACTAAACAAATAAAAATTGTGCTCGGCATATTGTTCGGCGATCATAACATTCATGATTTAGTCCTCAGTGTCTTGTCCTTAGATGTACGGGACTATGATGTACGGGTATAGGCTGTATTCCAGTTAGATGTGACCCGCGGCTGCTGCTGAGTGTGTGTGTATGTGTGTATATATGTATCTAGTCCGATAAGCTGTACGGCTTTGCTCTTTGCCGTACGAAGGCTGATATAAGATTTGACGGAGGTACGATCTACCCTGCTAATTCTCAATAAGGTGATCCGTCAAAGTCAATTTCGTAGGTGATGAAAAGAATGGTGCAAGACGTTTAGGAGGAAGTCCGAAAAGAATTTTGAGCGGGCGTGTGTGTCTGTGTTTTTCTTTCTGTCTATCTGTTCTGTCAAACATCATTTCACCATCTGTAGTATTCACCAAACCCTAACCAACACGTAGCGACGTAAGCATCATCTAACCCTTAGAATCAGGCTTGTTGTCGTGAAGGCTTCAGGTGCACCGGAAGGGTTGGGGGTCGATGGGGCATGGGATTGAGGGAGCGACACAGTCGGGTGATGAAAATGTGTGTCCGTGTGTATGTCAGTGTATATGTCTGGCACATGTCTGTCTCATTTCATGTTCTTAAGCTTACTTGACGGAAAGTTGAAACTGCCGACAAGGTCTCCCACACAAACCTATTCATGTACGACACAGGGATCAATAAAATAGTAATCGATCATTCAAAAGTTGTCGGCATCTTGGCGCTCTTTATCGAGTCTTTCGCAAAGCTCTTCAAACGCCGCATACTCGACGCAAAAACATCGAGGCTGTACGCATAATGTAATTATATATGTTACAAGCAGATTATTAGGTATGTAGGTTAGGATTTATATGGTGGTTGTGAGTTGTAACAGTCATTTGCTGCAAATTGCTGCCACATGTACTATCCCCGTGCTTTGGGGGGAGCTTAATCCGGCGGACATAAATCCATTTGTAAATATAACACACACACACATACATATATATAGATGTATGTTATACCCACATACACATAATTTCATACAATTCCTTGGTTCCGGAGCAGCTGAATACGATGCAATGTTGTTACCATCAGGATACATCGGCTGTTGCGCAACAGCGCTGATTACTGTTAGTAATACGATGCGACGTGACGTGATCTCATCATGGTCGCCAGCACTCTTAATTATTAGAGCTTGTTGAAAGGTGATTAAAATATGAGTATGATATGCCTCCTCTCAGAAATGAAAGTAAAATAGCAATGTGGTGTCCCCTTCAAGAGGGGGCGGGGTGGTGGTGGTGGGAGGGGGGGGAAGCCGGTGGCGCAGTTCGTCTAACACCCGACAACTCCCCCCGTAACGGAGTCGGGGGAGCGAGAATCACACCAAGGTCGCCAACCCGCTGCCGCCTCTGTTGCTGTCCCCCTCATCATCGTTGTCCCCGTCATCGTTGGAAGTCGTTGCCGCCGCCTCCACTGCCGCAGCTGTAGCGGCATATATGTATGTGTATTTAATGTGTGCGTATGTATGTGTGTATGTATGTATAGCTTGGGGTGTTACACTGTGGGCGACTCGCCCTGCAAAGACGAGAGCACCGGCCGGGGTCCTGACCGGACCGAGCCACATACAGCGCAGGGGAGGGGCGCGTGGCTTTGTCTGTCTGTCCTACCACGTCTGTATGTTTGTCCTCCTGCTCCCCCCTTACCATGACTGACGCCCCCTCCTCGTCGTCGCGGTGTGCTCCCTAACCTTATCCCCCGCGGCCCCGCCAGCCCCTAAAACCCCCCGGCCCCTCCGGCCCCCTCCTTGCCGCCACCGCTTCGACCACTTGGTCGGGATCTGAACCCCAGATCCAGAGCCTTGACCTTGGCCCAACGCCGCTGTTCCGCTTCCGCGTCGTGTACGACATACCTGCAATGAAATGTCCCATGGGTCAATGAGCCGATGGTCCGAAGGGTCACAGGAAGTCCATGAGACGGCAGCGCGGTCGAACTGGGTGGTCATACCTAAGCTGCAGTTCCCCCTCCGTCTGTCCCTCCGTCTGTCCACCCCCATTGTCTGTCCGTCCGTCCCTACCCGCTGTTGTTTCCCTCCCCTTTCCAACCGACCCAACCTAACTAACACAACAGATTTTACCGACATAACCGCCCCCCAAACAAACTACCCGAACCAACCTCATTAACCAACCCACCATTCGGGTCGCGTCACATTCGGATTCATCCGGTAGTTCTGCAGCAACTCCTCGCCGTCACGTAGGGCCCTTGTGGCAACTAAAACCAACAGCCGTACTTTTTCCCCTGGCGGTGATAGCAACTCCTCCGCCCGCAGCTCCCCCGGCAACCGCTGCCGCTGTCGCCATTGCTGCTGCCGTTGTTGCTCTGAGTCACATGCTACTGCTGCTACTGCTGATGGTGCTGCCTTTCCCGCCTTTTCCGCCGCCGCCCCCGCCCCATCCTCCGCCGCTCCAGGAGGAGACGTTACGATGTGTCCTTTACTCTTCCCATCGCTGCCGCGCGTCCGCGCAACTTCATCATCAACATTCCCATTGCTTTCGGTTTCTCCTTCTTCTTCATCATCCTCATCGTTACCGTCCTCGGCGTCCTTGCCGTACGGATCGTAGTGCAGGGGTGGTTGTACGACAGGTAGGTAGGCGCGGAGCCACGGCCGGGGGCCGGGGGCCGTGGTGGAGGCGGTGGAGGCCGTGGCACTAATTATGGTCCTGGTGGTTGTCGTTGTGGTTGAGGTGGTTGGGCCGAGGAGCTCGTTCACGGGGATGTCGAGAGATGCTTCGAGGACGTTGGGCGATTGACCTGTGTGGGGAGGAGGGGGGAAAGGGGGGGAGGGGGAAAAATGGAGGAAGCAATGAGGTGTTTTGCGAATTAATTTCTTTAAAATATATTAATAAATACATTAATGTCACAATAAAACGAAGCAATGTTAAAGTAAATAAGTAAAAACGTTTTAATACCAAAAAATATATAATCAGGTTTCCAGACCCCATGAGCCGCACTGCGCTGCTGCATTGTCGTTTTGTACACAAGAGGGGAGTTGGCAACCCCACCCCCCAAAACCCTAGTCCATGCCTCTCCCTTACACACACACACACACACACGCGCGCGCGCGCGCGCGACGCACCGAACCCCCCTCCACGACGTACATACACACACATACACACACACATACACATACCGCTCACCCTCCCCCGGATGGTTGACGAAGTGGCCCAGCGCCAGAGAATGCCGCCCCTCCACATACTCCAGTGCAGATGACAGTGGCCCTGCCCACGTCCACCACGGCGAGCTGCTGCTGTCTCTGCTACAGCTACTGTTGCTGCTACTGCTACTGCCATCTACATTCCTACTGCTGCTACTGCTGTCTGGGAGATGTGCAGCACGGTGGCTGGTACTCGAGGACGGCCCCGGTCGCCTGGCCCCAGGGCTGGAGTCCACGATGCTCTGGTCGTACCGGCAACTGAGGTACGGGGCCGTAGCCACCGGGGCAGGGCGGGGCGGACAGGACGGGAAAAAGGAAGAAGGAAGCAGGAAGGAAGGAGGAGAAGGAAAAACACCACGAACCACAGCAAGCAGCACCAGCAGAGCAGCGCAGCAGCAGCAGCAGCAGCGCAGAGCAGCAGCAGCAGCAGCAGCAGCAGCAGCAGCAGCAGCAGCAGCAGCAGCAGCAGCAGCAGCAGCAGCAGCAGCGCAGCAGCAGCGCAGCAGCAGCAGGCAGCAGCAGCAGCAGCAGCAGCAGCGCAGCAGCAGCAGCAGCCGCGGCAGCAGCAGCAGCAGCAGCATCAGCGCAGCAGCAGCAGCCGCAGCATCAGCAGCAGCAGCAGCCGCAGCAGCACAGCAGCAGCAGCAGCAGCAGGCAGCACAGCAGCAGCGCAGCAGCAGCCGCAGCAGCAGCAGCAGCCGCAGCAGCAGCAGCAGCAGCAGCAGCCGCAGCAGCAGAGCAGCAGCAGCAGCAGCAGCAGCAGCAGCAGCAGCAGCAGCGCAGCAGGCAGAGCAGCAGCAGCAGCAGCAGTCAGCAGCAGGAGCAGAGCATGCAGCAGCAGCAGCAGCAGCAGCAGCCGCAGAGCAGCAGCAGCCGCGCAGCAGCAGCAGCAGCAGCAGCAGCAGCAGCAGCCGCAGCGCAGCAGCAGCAGCAGCAGCAGTCAGCCGCAGCAGCGCAGCAGCAGCAGCAGCAGCAGCCGCAGAGCAGCGCAGCAGCAGCCGCAGCATGCAGAGCAGCCGCAGCAGCAGCAGCAGAGCAGCAGCGCAGCAGCAGCGCAGCGCAGCAGCAGCAGCAGGCAGCAGGCAGCAGCCGCATCAGCAGCAGCAGCAGCAGCAGCAG